>OV656868.1:65862493-66036795 GCA_927399465.1 Sarcophaga caerulescens
AAATTCAAATACCAAATACGCCTTTAAATGTCATAGTAAGGTCAAGTTACTGAAAACGTGGAATTGGCAAAATCGGGTTGTCAGCCACATTTTCTCTCACATAAATGCAATGCTTCCATTTTCCTCAATTTTCTTTATAATCTTTCGAATTCCTAGCATGATATGTCAATTATTATGACCATAATCACCCAAAAATGCTGGCGAAGCGGCCACATATGAGTACCAATTTAATGGTAAGAGATCAATGTCCTTGAATAAAGTTTTTTTTTATCAATCTTTATTACACCAACTGCCTTATACGATATTCGTATCAACCAAATAATACGTAAAATATTTTTTCTAAAAACTTAACTATGCTATGAGCTTTTAAATCAAAATTACCTCAATAAAAAAAGAAAGAATTTTAAATTAAATTTTCTAAATTTATTTTCAATAATAATATTGACTGACTTTTATTCGTTTTAGTGGTTTTTTGTTGACATTAAATTAACCCAATGAACATTTAAAATTTTTATTTCTAATTTATAACCATGGCAAGAGCATTTAAAAATGTTCATTTATTTTCATTTTGATTTAAGAAACGATAATCTCGAATTCAGTGTGCCCTAAATATAAAATTTTCCATTTTATAATCTAAAAACCTTTTAACCAATATGATCATAAAGTCTCAAAGTCCAGTCTGTTATGAGTAAAGTTTTTATAATATGATGTAGTGCCATTACGAAAAATGAAAATTTGAAAGATTAAAATTTGTTTTCTACTAAGCATTACCTGAACCTAATTACTCGGGATGCAGCATTCATATAGGATTAGGTTTAGGTTAGAGGACGTGTATTTGCCATTAAAATAAGTATAATACTAGGAGGTCAAGTTGTAACTTGAAGTATCTATGTGAACATTTGCTTAGACAACATCATCCCAAGCAGAGACGACAAGAATGAAAAGCTAGATTCTCCTCCAAATTTCCTCAAAAAATACTGAGATGGCTCGAAACTAGATGGTGATGATATACTTGGATGGCTAAGCTGCTTTATAGTCCCTTCGTCTTTTAAGCTTCATGAATCATCTGTCCCCCATGGACGTTACCTGATAGGAAGGCTTGCTCGTTGCAAAGCCACCTTTCAAGTAATTTCTGTTAAAGGTGCAAATTAGTCTCATTAAGTTTTTGGTTTACTATTGATTAGCTGAATGATAGCAGCTCCATTTGTCATTCCCTAGAAACAATGTATTCTGTGACCATGTATCAGGTATATTTGTGACGAAACTTCGCAGATTACAGATATCTTTCTCAAGATGTGATGCTGACTATCTTATCTATGATGTTCGTTGATAATTTGGTTTCATAAATTTGTTATTTGGATGGAATGGGATTCTATTAATTTTTTTCGAAGCAAACAATGAATGAATTTAGGATAAATGTCATCGTCTGGTTTATAGTCCGTCTGGGAGCTTCTACATAATGATGTAATTGTCGCTTTATAATTAAATGGAATGTGGAAGAACATAAGATGCCTTAGTCTAGTAGGTAGAGTGTTGGCTTATTAGACGTGGGACCATAGTTTAAACCCAATGTCCAACAAAACGAAATATTTCTTCGGCAACCTCCTCTCAGCAGATTTCTGGCAAAAATTCTGACAGTAAATAAAATTGCCATTAAAAGTTTCTCAAAAATCTATCGTTCAGAGTCGACTTTAGACTGTGGGTCCCGCCTCTTTCGATTAAAATTAACACATACAACATAAGCTATGTCGTAATCCTGATTAAAGATTCACAACACTTTAAGTAAGTAACTGGAAAAACAGTGGTCCTAATATGATGGTTCCGACTTCACTTTGTTTTACGTGTAGGGACGCCAGATAAACAAACCTAAGCAACACGTTGCTTTTAACAAGAAAATCCTTTAGGAAGAGAGCTGTTTGCTTAAATCTGTATTGTCAGTATTTTATTTCAAACTGTATTCAGACCAAATATGATCAGCACCTTATAGCAAGAATAACAACAAAGAGACCAGATTTAGTTTTCTCTGTTCCAATATCTCAATGTGGAGATAATTTATGAAGAACTCAAATATGTATGTTAAAATTTTTACATCGGAAATCCTTGCCAGGCCTACAAACTCCTCATAATTTTAAAATTTACGATTTTATATTCAAGTTAGAAAATATTTATTGTCCTTTAATTTATTTTATACAGCATGTATGGTGGTTATAGTAGGAGTATGATGGTTAAGTAACCTAAGCAGTAAATTCTTGATTTCAATTTCCCAGAAAACAAAACTGGTATTCATTACATCATAGCCCTCCCAATCAATTGCCGCTTAACTTAATTTTATAAAAAATCATTTAAAAAAAGAGAATGAAAACATGTATTAAAAATCAAATAAAAAATTCTGGCTCCATCCACTACACATGCTACACCCTCGCACACATTTATTAAAGTACTTAAAATCTTTAAGTATTTCTACGTTTTATGGACAACCACCAGCAGAACAGAATACTACATACCACACACAGCAACAATTCCGTAAACCATATGGGAACTTTGAATAAAGAAGACCATAAAAACGGAAAGCAGAGGTAAAAAAATAACCTTCTATTGACCATATCGTTAAAACCGTTAACATCAATAAATGTGGTCACAATGTGTAGAATGTATACAAGGATACTGATGTTGGCACTGTTACTTCTTTACACGTGCTTGATATAATTTGTTTTACGTCATTATTCTCTCTCATTTACAAAAGGATGATCTGAGCATGAGGTAAAAAGGTCATTTGTTACATTTGCTGCTTTTACTTCTTTTTATTGAAGACGATTTATTTAACCCCTTAACCACTTGCTGTTATATCTACACTTGAGGACCCATAAACGTGTGCCAAAGATATTTCTCAAGTGGTTTATAATATTCTTATCTACGCGAATATCTCATCCAGTAACAAATATTCAAAAAGGAAAAGCAAATTTTTATTAAATATTTGTGCCATTTTGTCAACCTATTTTTTTTATCGATTAGAATTAAAAAGAGGCAACTTGCAATAAAAATATGATTTGAACTGTAAAAAATTTACAGTCGGTAAAGATCGCGTATATCAAACATTATAAAAGAATTTTTTAGCATAAAAATTATGGATATTTTTATGAAAATTAAAAATCAAAATACTGGTGTTTTGCTTTTACATCGTTTAATATTAAAATTGTAAACAAAAGCTACAAAAACAACAAAATGAACTTGTTTACAAATTATCGCACTGCGTAATATAACAACAAACATCAGCATAAAATATGATAAACAAGATAAACAAAAATACAACATCAAACACTACAAGAATAAATGTAAACAACATGTTAACATTTATAGAGATTTCGAGAAGGCAAAGTCATTCTCCTTAAAGAGCATTCATCAGACAGTTTTTCCTGCCATATAAAAGGCAAGACAAAGCAGGCAAGTGAGACGCGGTGCGTTTGAAGAGAGTAATCGTCGTTTAAAGTAATCGTGGGTGTATGCAGTAGAATACATCCATAAAACTTGATGAATTTTGCGTGGTGATGGTTTTGCACCGGTAAAAAATTTAATTAATGACGTGTATTCGCCGAATGGGCTCTGGAGCAATTGGATTGAGCAAATATCTGCAGCGGTGAAGCTCCTTTGTGGATGAATAGATAAGTTAACAAACAGAATTTTTGAATTTGGGATAACATCAATTCACATGAGATTTCAGAGCATCCAATATATTCTGAAAAATCACATTCTAGTGTCGATTTTGGGTTGACGGCATAAGCGGTTCATATTTCTTTTGAAAATGACGTTGGCCAGGCCATCTTTGTCAATGGCGACTATTATAGGATGATTATCAACTTTTTAGCTGGTATTAACAACATACCACCCAACCAACACATGCCGTATGGAATTTGAGCGATTTGAGGTCGTTATCAGTTCACATGGAGATGAAGTGAACTGGCCAACAAGATCGTGTGATTGGTGTCCGTTTTTATTTTTCTTGTTATGTTTTCTTAGGTCGAAGGTGTAGCAATAAATCACAGCGGTCCTCAGAGCCATCATAACCTACATCATCAATCAAATTAAGCTTGATTTATAAACGATGTTATAAATAGTCGCTGTAGTCTTGCAGATAGTGTGTTGTCTTATTAGACGAGAGTTCAAACCCTAGGCCAGACGTCTTCAACAAAACGAAATTTAAAAAAAAATTTCTTCAGCGCCTTCCTTCTCAACAGATTTCTAGCAAAAATTCTGAGAGTAAATAAAATCGCAATGAAAAGTTTCTCCAAAAATAAAGCTGTCGTTCGCCATCGACTTTAAAACTATATGTATGTCCTGCCACTCCGGTGTAAAATTAACGCACACAACATAAGTGGTGTGAGAAGTTAGGTCGTAATCCTGACTGAAGGGTTGTAATGACCAATTATGTATGTATGTATGTCACAAATATTTCACACGAAATGGCCTCAATAGATCTTTAAAACAAACAATCTTTTATTTAAATTTAAGGATATGAAGCGCTAAATGAAAAAACCGATACTACCTTTTTTTTGCGTTAAATTATTGTTGTTTACAAGAAATGACTGCTTTTGTTGGACGAATGTTCTCTAATCAAGTTAGCACGTAATTCTTATTAAGACGGTATTCCGAAATCTTCTATGGTGGAAATGTCTGACCTGGGGTTTGAACAGTGGCCTCAAATCTCATAAGCCAACGCGCTACCTACTCGACTACGGCGAATAACTATATTATTGGTATTATCTTACTCATCTTTAGATCCACAGGTTCAGACTGCTATCATACGATACGATCTGCTAGTATACAATATATTTACGCCGTTAAGTGAAGGGTCAGATGTGACAGCAGAAGCAAATGATCTGGGAAATTTCATCAAGAGCCTGCGATTTCCTGCGACTTCTTTCGAAATAGAGTCTAAAGATGTCCGGTGCACCGATGGCCTAGTTGGTAGTGTGCTAAACTTGCTAAAGTAGCAAGGTCGAGGGTTCGATTCCCGTCAGAGACTCAGGGTGTTTGTGATTGTCTGATTGTTTGTATGACTTCATATATGTATGAGAATCACAATAGAATAAAGAAAGTGAGAATTATAATTTAAAACAATTCTCGAAAAAAAGTGACCAACACTGCTGAAATAGTGAGCTTATATTTAAAGTAAAATTTTATAGTCAGTTTTTACAGGAGATTCTCAGTCTTCGAAGATGGAATCAGTGCTTATTCTAGTAGCTTTTTTATTATTTCATACCCGAAAAGTTCCCTTTTTATTCCACAATAATATATGATTACCGTGGGTTTAAATTCGTTCAATGCCAATAACATAATACCATATACATATATGGACTCAATATGCTTGAATGATTTTAAGATATCCAATTAGTAGTTACAACAAATTCTTTTTTTTTCCTTTTTTCTGTCTTTTTCCCAATTAGGAAAAAATTACTACATTAAGCTAAACAATATTCTCCAAGGTTTGAGCAGCAAAAACATTAAACGATTACATGCTGATGTCATCTTACATTTTGCTTTTTTAATTACAAAGCACATGTACATATAAAAAATCGTTGCCAACTTTAAGCATCAGTAGATTTCAAATCTCAGCACATTTTCATTTGTCTAATGGCAATACAAGATAAGTAATTAAAAACAAATACGAATGCTACAGTGTAGCAAATATTATAGCCTATTTAATGCATAACAGTGAAACATAAACTTTATGGAAGCAATCGTTATGGTTTTGTATCCTACTGTTGATATCTTCCATGTACGGATTCGAAAAGCCTACTAGGCCTGACACGATTGTGGTCCATTCATTAGTAAGGGGAAGAAATGAAATGAATTAATTCTTGTTCTTTTTTTTATGAAACTAATACATATAAAGGCTTTATTTATTTCTTATTTTCAAAGAAACAAAATTCATTGAATTTTCATGCCCAATATATCAAGAGCTTCAGATTCCCAATATTTACAAAAACTGTGGTTACAGATGCGACTTTATTAACGTCAAGTAAGCAAAATTGGATCTTTTGTGTGCAAAAAAATTCACCCTATCCCCCCAAACCTTTTCAGAAATTACTTGCAGGTCATATCAGTGTTGCCATTTTAGCACTTTCAGTGCTAGATTTAGCATTATGTTTCTTGAAAATGCATTTATTTTTTTGAAAATTATGCTAAATGCTTTTTAGCATAATTTGCTTGATAAAAAAATTTTTTTTTCCTAAAAATTTTTACTCCAAAAAAAATTTTTTTTGCTCAAGTTAATATTTTGGTTATATTTCATTACTATTACAAAACAAAACTTTTATGAACATTTGAAGTAAATTTTACAATTTTCATTTCATTCATTCATTGAAGTATTGTCATTACTCGTTTTACCATTTTCTAACGCTTTTCAGTTTAATGGCTTTAATTAAAAATAAAATTCGAAATCGAATTAAACCTGAGTTGTTATGTTCAATAATACAAATTCGAGAAGGATTAAAATTCGAAAATGCGTGCTGTTACACTTACAAAATACCAAACGAAATTGCTAACAAAATTAGATCATCTGAAAAATATCAAAATGAAGATAAAGATGATAATAAATATGAAGATATATCAGAAATATTACATACATACATATATACATACATAATTGGTCATTACAACCCTTCAGTCAGGATTATTGACCTAGTTTCTCACACCACTTATGTTGTGTGCGTTAATTTTATACACAAATGGCGGGACCTACAGTTTAAAGTCGACTCCGAACGACAGATTTTTTGAGAAACTTTTCATGGCAATTTTATTTACTCTCAGAGTTTTTGCCAGAAATCTGCTGAGAGGAAATCGCCGAATAAATACTTTTTGTATTTTGTTTTGATGTCTGGCATGAGGCTCGAACCCTGGCTTTACGTCTAATAAGCCAACACACTACCTACTAGACTACGGCGACTTATCAGAAATATTAAAGTCTATTAATCATTTTGTATAATCAGTATTTTAGTAAAATTTATTTCGAATAATTTTTCACAAAATTTTCTTATATTATATTTATTGAAATGAAAATTTTATTTAACAAATTAAATATTTAAATGTTTAAAATAAAAACTATAAAATGTAATATGTACACTGTACAGTATGTATACAGTAATATTCATATATGAACATTAAAAAAATATTTAAAAAATCTTTCAATCTATATTTTTTGAAATAATTTACAACTTTTTATTTTCCATTCATTTTAAGAAATTTTTATGAATTAATATATAAATTGTAATTGATTAAAAAAGAACAATAATTATATGAACATATTGTTAACTCAAATGTAATATACTGATATAAATAAGTTTTTTATAAAACTTATAAATAAGTTTTTTATAAAACTTATTTATATAGTTTTTTATATAGTTTTGTTACATTTAAAAAATTTACCATTTTTTTTTATTCCGTAGAACATTTTAGCATTAAGTTTTTCATGTTTTAGCATATTTTGAAATTCATTTTCTGGCAACACTGGGTCATATGCAAGTGCGACTATCAGATGAAATCTTATCGCCAAACGGTTTAAACTACAGTTATAGAAATACGACTTCTTTTCAGCAAATTTCTGGTTAAAAAATTTTTGTCCTGACTGAAGGGTTGTAAAGACCAATTATGTATATTATGTATGCCATACATGTCATGACATTAAAAATGATAACGAAAATATTGTGACAGCCATTACCCTAAAGAAATGTGACTATGACCAGGCGCATTAATCAGGCTGAGATTGAAGTTTGAATATTTTTGTGTTTTGAGGGTTGTTCGTATTAACCTGTCACTTACAAAAAAAGTCTGAATCTCCCCTAATCACAAGCTCCTTTGCTTACTCATTGCCGAGAATTCTCTCACGTTCTGGGAACTAGCCGAGGGTAAACTTATTTTCACATCTAACAGATTCAGCTTTCCCAGACAGTCGCGTACTATATACGATTTAACCTTATTAGAGACGAGTGCTCGAATGACAACCTGACTGTCTTTTGTATTTATTTTTTATACCATGAGCTATCACATAAATTCTTTCTGGCATCAAAAACTCCTGCTGCAGTCCTTTGTTGATCCATCTGTATACTACAAAATAGTCCCTCCATTTATTTATGTTATTAAGCCTCCTTGCAAAATACTCTTCAAATTATTAGGGTCTACTGGTCAATCTAGGAGACAGTTATGGAGAAAGCCACTCGAATCCTTTGGTCACGAAATCTTCAAATAATTTTCATAATAAACTTGTGTCCCATCAACTTAACTATAGTCTCTAAAGCTCTGATCCATGTGCAGCGGACTTAAATCCAACAGAGCTTCCAACGCCACTGTAGGCCAGGTTCTCATTACACCAACCTATTACACCCTATTACACCAACACGCGCTAGTCTCAGTATCTTGTTTAATTCGTTTTGAACTGTTTTCAGATTTATTGTCTACCCAGACAATTAACACTAGTTAGACCATCATGGATTTCACTCCAAGCCTTCTCTATATAGCCACTCCATGTCCAGTTATATTCACTGATATTTTACTCCGTTTTCTGTGGTATTATCTCGCCTACGAATCGAATATGCTTACTTAGTTACTTATTTAATTGGTCATCACAGGCTGTTGGTCATCAAGGCTGTATTTATTAAGAATGGCAATTTTTCCGTTCAAAAAAACCTGCATAAAACAAATTCTAAGCTGATCCGCGTAATTTAAGTGTATCTTAAAATACTGTCTGATATTTTTCTAGTGCATGTAACAAAATCATCGAGCATCAGTCGTGTTGCAAACAATTCACAAGTTTCCCAAAATTTTTTTTATTGAGGACTAAAATCAGAGTTTCGATAATCTTTTAAAACCATTTTCCCCATTATTTTTATTACACGGAAGACACTTAAAAAGTTTTTCTCATAAAACTATCGAGATAAGCGCTTGCATAAAACAAGGAGACTGGTTGTCTGACTGGTTTATGTTAAGCCCAATTTGCTTAAAACACGAGGATGAATATTCAATGAAAATTTTTTTCTATTTTTTTGTAAGTCATTCTATTATTTCCACACCATCAATTATGCCGGGTAGTAAAAATAAATGCAAATGCGAAAATTGTTGAAAGTTTACAAAACAAAAATAACTCACAAGCACAAATAGTAACTGACGACGCCAAGATACGTCTTTTTTTTAGAGCTGATGGTGATATTTTAAGTGGCAGCTGAAGTATTGTTGGCTTAAGCTAAAGCGGCCGTGAGCCGTAACTCAAATATTTTTCCGATATATGTAAGTAATGGATTTTAATTGAGGGAGTGGGCGCATTTGGGTTGACAGACATGCGGATACTCTTGACCTCCTATTGCACTTCTCAATAAATCTTTCAGCAGAATTGAATATCGTAACCTTCTATTGTTCAACAATGTTTATCAAAATGAACGACCAGGCTAGTTGGGATGTATAGGCTCTAACTCATACAAAAGCAATCTGGCCGCGATGTTATCGATTAAAAGCGGTATGATCGACTACTACTCGGAAAGAACAAATTAAAGCCGGAAGTTTATGGGCATTGAGGACTCAACTGATCAGAATATGATATCACCCACCTAGTCCCAAAGAGGTTACAACAGGAAGGACATACGAGGATTGGATATCGTGCGGGATGGAATAGACAGATGTGACAATGCTAAAGAGCATATATTTGATCACTTGCTTTGTAACTATAGACATACATAATTGGTTATTACAACCCTTCAGTCAGGATTTCGACCTAGCTTCTCACACCACTTATGCTGTGTGCGTTAATTTTATACATGAGTGGCGGGACCTACAGTTTAAAGTCGACTCCGAACGACAGATTTTTGAGAAGCTCTTCATGGCAGTTTTATTTACTCTCAGAGTTTTTGCCAGAAATCTGCTGGGAGGCAGTCGCCGAAGAAATATTTTTTTTTCATATTTCGTTTTGATGCCTGACCTGGGATACGAACCCGGGCTTTACGTCTAATAAGCCAACACACTACCTACTAGACTACGGCGATTACTATAGAGTTTTGGAAAACTATTGTTATTTATTAATCCGAGTGACCTGCTCAGAACTGACAAAAAGATTTTGAGTTGCTCTCGTTTTGTTTGGTATCTTAAAAGCTTTTTGATGCTCGTGGTTGTTAAAGTCGCCTTAGTCTAATAGGTAGTGTGATGTCTTATTAGAAGAGAGCCAACCAAGATATCTCGAACAGAACGAAATATGAAAAAAAAATATATCTTTGGGTGACTTCCCCTTATTAGTCTTCTTGCAAAGACTCTGAGAGTAAATAAAATTGACATAAGAAGTTTCTGAAATCTATTGTTCTGTGCAGACGTTAATCTGTAGGTCCCGACACACGCGGAGAGTGATGTGAGGAATCCTCACTAAATATTGCTGTAAGAAGCTAGGTTGTGGTCCTGACTGAAGGATTGTAATGATCAGTTTAATAAGTAAACAAGTTAAGCCGATTAACCTTCTGTAATAGTTTCCTTATAACCGTTGAAACACTTCCTTCAGTGACCTTAGAATAATACCCTTGATTTGTACAAAATTTACTCAAATCGCCACCAATCTTTATGAAAGGACCATTAGGGCGAAATTTAAATTTTACTCATTGTTTTCTCTGCTTAACATGTTCTAGAACATCTAGAGTTTATGTCATAAGGTATACAACCAGTACATCTAATACCTTAATCCCCAATAAATCAATATTTTACCAATTTTAAGCCAAACCATTTCATTCACTTTTGATATGTCGCCATATCAATAACCATAAAGGATGTAGGGCATCAGACCATTTGAATATTTCTTTGAAATTTTTTTCTATTTCCACATGATTGCGTTGGCGGTATCGTAAGCAAAGTCTCTTTGGCATACGATTTCGATAAAAGAAGTTTATTCTTTGAACTGCATGTTGATTTATTATTTTGGCAAAATACCTGAAAAAATTATAGAAAAATCGTGGTATAAATTTATTTTTATTTTTTTCATAAAATACATCTATTTTAATAACACTTTAGAATAGTGCGTGTGTGTTTTTGTGCTCATTTGAATTTAAAAAAAAAAATATTTTTCAACACGTATTTTTTCTGAGCAAACTTTTCCCATTTGCCACAAACCTATGAGATGCCATTATTTCTTTATATGTCATGAAGTATGGATAATAACTTGGATTCAAAAAGAAAAAAAAAAAATAGAATTGAACAAACGTACTTTAACCCATATATTGCAACAACACAAGAAACAAAAATAAAAACCATAAAAATTCAAACTTTTACAACCATAAACTATTCCAACTAATGGCAAGATTTTGTCCAGCCACTCAATGCTGGAGTGCAACTCAACATTTTGAATTGCTTGTTTTTTTTAGGTTTTTAAGTGTTTCGTTTTGTTTTTCAATTTAAAATGTCTCTTCCTTTTTTTAGTGTTTGGTCTGCGTTATCATAAATTTTAGTTTGACAACAATAGTTATTGGTTTCTATACAATACTTTGCTTAAGTAAAAGGATTTGAAAAGTTTTATTGCAGTTTGTTTTCTTGCTTCCTTCAGTAAAAAGTTTTTTGTTTTTAGTTTCAAGCATTTCCAATTTTTAAATTTAAATTGATTAAATACGTGTGAGTAAAATAAATTAAAAGCCGCCAGCAATAGTAAAAGTTTGAAAAGATTTCTTGGATATGTCTTAGAGAAGGAATTTTGCTTTGAAAGCACTTAGGCAAAACAGACTGAATGATAGTTTGAAATGGTTTTTATTTTTTTTTTTTTTAATCAGTGGGAGAACTAAGAAACTACATACTTCGGTTCACACTCAAATTTCAAATTGGAACATGAAATTCACTTGAAGTCGCCGTAGTCTAGTAAGTAGTGTGTTGGCTTATTAGACTTAAGGCCCGGGTTCAAACCCCAGGTCAGGCATCTCCAACTAAACGAAATATGAAAAAATATTTGTTCGGCGACTTCCTCTCAGCAGATTTCTGGCAAAATCTCTGAGAGTAAATAAAATTGTCATGAAAAGTTTCTCAAAAATCTGTCGTTCGGAGTCGACTTTAAACTGTATGTCCCGCCGCTCATGTATAAAATTAACGCACACAACATAAGTGGTGGAAGAATCTGGGTCGTAATCCTGGCTGAAGGGTTGTAATGA
Source organism: Sarcophaga caerulescens (assembly GCA_927399465.1). NCBI lineage: Eukaryota > Metazoa > Arthropoda > Insecta > Diptera > Sarcophagidae > Sarcophaga > Sarcophaga caerulescens. The sequence goes on from OV656868.1 coordinate 65,874,646, forward strand.
CCAATTATGTGAACATGGAATTCAATAAAACATAGGAGGTCCAATATACCTGATTGCTGAAATTGAAAACTGCTTGGCCCAGCAGTGGGCAACGGAAGAACCAGAGAACTACTTCAGTTCGACAAGAAAACGTTTCGCATTCTAACAGGAATTCTAACGGGATACTGCGCTATTAGCAGTTTCACTGACAAGCTCGATCTACCCCACTAGGATTACAGCAGAAAATATCATGATGTAGTCGAAACGGAATCAGTACAATACCTTTGTTGCACTTCAGGACAGATGACATTGGTATTTGGGTTTTTGGGTGACACAACGTTTGAAAATCTGGGCATTGTGGCGAACGTCCCACTAAGGGAACCGGCCAGTTAAATCCATATTTAAATCCATCACTAACATATCATGATATTATGAAGTGGATGTGGTGTAGTAGGTAGTGTGTGTGGTTATTAGACGTGAGGCTTCAGTTCAAACCCCAGGTCAGGCATCTCCAACTAAACGAAATATGACAAAATATTTCTTCGGCGACAGATTTCTGACAAAAACACACACATACATAGTTGGTGATCATTACAACCCTACAGTCAGGATTTCGACCTAGCTTCTCACACCACTTATGTTGTGTGCGTTAATTTTATACATGAGTGGCAGAAGCTACAGTTTAAAGTCGACTCCGAACGACAGATTTTTTGGGAAGCTCTTCATGGCAATTTTATTTACTCTCAGAATTTTTGCCAGAAATCGCCGAAGAAATATTTTTTTTTCATATTTCGTTTTGATGCCTGACCTGGGATACGAACCTGGGCTTTACGTCTAATAAGCCAACACACTACCTACTAGACTACGGCGACATACAAAAACTCTGGGAGTATATAAAATTGCCATGAAAAGTATCTCAAAAATTTGTCGTTCGGAGTCGACACATGTATGAAATTAACACGCACAACATAAATGGTGTGAGAAACTAGGTCGTAATCCTCATTAAAGGATTGTAATGACCAATTGTGTATGTAACGGATAATGACAAGGGAGATTACCTCTCACTGGGTAACACAATGGGCTACCAACGGAACTTGTCTGTGACAGGCAAGCTACCCACTAATCTAACCTAAACTAAGCTACCATAATATAGATCCACTTAACAGATAGTTGCAAAACGGCGTAAAAACCAACGCCTAGTTTGTATGCTTCAAAACGAAATATTCCTCCATAGTCTACGTAGGCGTTGATTCAAGTAAATTTAAAACTTTTCTTCCTTTTTCCACACTTAAATTTTGCAAAATTTTCGCCTTCTTCATAACCTTGGCATGCTCTCTATCCCACCTAAACCATTCCTAGTTAAACGCATATTCATGATTAACTTCTTTGCCACAATTTATTAAAACATTCCCAGTATGCTTTACCGGCAGCAGTAATTCCTCAATACACAGAACATATTCTCTCACATAAAATATACAGTGGACAGCAAAAGTCTTAGTACGGCTATATAATTTCATGAATTTTAACCAACAGTTTGTATAAAAAATTAAGATTTTTATATTTATTTTATTATTTTTTTTCTGTTTTATTATAAAACAAACAATCTTTTAATGTTTTTCATAAAACAACAGAAAAATAAGGAAAAGTTTCAGATGACTCCATAGGTACCCCTAAGGATAACCCTGAGTAAATTTAAAATTCAAAGAAACTCAACTTTCGGGATAAAATATCCATGGTCGTGAATAAAGTCATATCGGGTATTTGTGCAAGAGTATTAAGCCTGTGGGGATTTTTTTTTTGCAAAAATATATTGGAGTACTAAAACTTTTGCTGTCCACTGTATGTATGCGTGTGTTGTTTTACTAACACAAACATGTTTTACTGAAATTAAGATTGATGTTAGCCGATGAACTATTTTGTATTGCACACCACAACAATGCTTTTAACCTTAAAATAGGATCAATGCTTAAATCGATGGTTTTGCTGATGGATACTAAACCCACACGTAAATACATACATAGAGACATGTTTGCAAATATATTTTCTCTACATTTTTAACTATTCATATAGTATAGTACAACACGTGTAAGATTTTCAGATTTGTGTGTTCAAAATATGATTTAATGGCTAATGCCTTCGAAATACTGTCAACCCTCCTATAACGCGGTGAATGCTTAAATAAGAAAGATTTTTGTAAAATTATGTAATTTTTCAACATTCCCCCTCACTGTCAGATATGAGTTGCAGAAAAAAATTTTAGAAAGACTTGGTCACCAACAAAGAGCTCTGAGATGACTACAACCGATGTCGTAGACGGCTATGAGATTAGTTGACATGTTTATACAAACATGTTGTATATATAACTCGGCTGTGCTTTTGCGTCTAAAATAAAACTGATATTAAACCCTCTTACAATATCTAGTTACTGGTCATTCATAGGCTGTGCGGAAGGAACTTATGGGATGTTGTTGAACGGAAACCGTGCTGTAAGAGTACCGCGTTATAGGAGGGCTGTCGCAATTTCAACTCCGCGTTATGTGAAAATCGCGTTATATGGAAACCGCGTTCTGAGAGTACCGCGTTATAGGAGGGTTGACTGTACATGCGTTAAACAATTTGTATGTGTATGTAATAGTGGTTTATCGTATGAGTTAAAATCATGATGTACAAGAAGCCAAATTTTTAACAGGCACCGTGGTTAATTAGTAGAGTAGTGCGCTAGTCTACCAGTAGGGTAATTTTGAAGACGACAACCACAGGATATTGTGGTTATTTACAATATATGTATGTATGTACATAAATTCATATATATGCACATAATTGGTCATCGACCTAGCTTCTTACACCACTTATATTGTATGTGTTAATTTTATACATGAATGGCGATACTTACAGTTCAAAGTCGACTCGGAACGACAGATTTTTGAGAAACTCTTCTTAGCAGTTTCATTTTCCCTCAAAGTTTTTGCCAGAAATCGCCGATGAAAATTATTTTTTCATATTTTGTTTGGTGGAGATATCTGACCTGGAGTTTGAACCAAGGCCTCATGTCTAACAACACATTACTTACTAGACCACGGCGACTTATACAAAATGCCGTGTAACATCCTAAGTTCTTTTTGCAACACGATTCAATCATTCTGAACAATTTGTCTGCCAAACTCAGTTCGTGTGCGCCCAGATAAAATATGAAATTAAAATCATTCGTGCATAGAGTTGTTCGTAGAAATATGTTTCCTTCCCTAAGTATAGAGTTGACACACAACAAATAAAAAATTGTATGCTTAGACAAATATTTTGTTTAGAAAACAAGGATGAACCCTTAACACTAGAAAGACGGGAGAATTAATATACCTTAAAAGACGGGTAGGGGTCATTTGACTCCCTTTAAGTTTTTATATCGAGATCGTGAAACAGGTCAATAATGTTACGATTTTTTTTTTTTTTTAAATCTGTCTTTTAAACGCATCTAGCGTATACAAAATGTTTTGATTTATTATGGTTCCGCATAGGGGTTTCTTTTCACTACTTGCGGTTGCTCGTCAATGTGACTGAGTTCAGATGCTACTTGTAAAATAAATTCCCTTCTCCGAATTTTTTTGTTTGTTACTTCTTGGAATAACACCCATGCATTTATTGCTGCCAAGTCCAATATGTTGAAAAAAACTTGTACTGGTCATCTTCTTGAGCTTGACTTTATTGACTGTCCGGGGAAACCGTTGAGCAGATATTTTGATTTGACATCTACGCAAAGCCAAAATTTTATACCAAATTTGTCGGGTTTATTCGCCATGTATTGTGCAACTTGCTTTTGTAGGAAAGAATTGTTCGTCGACAGCGATTTTTTCACCTGGTCTATAACAAGATTTGTAATTTTTAATAAAATGGCTCCAAACATCCGAAATTAGGGCGAACTTTTTATGTTTTTAGTCTAGTAGATCTTTCTTCTCGCACGTCCAAACGAATATACATATTTCATTATTTCTTTCAATCGGTCTCTAGACATAGTTTGTGAAAAAAAGCAACTCCCTATTTTTTGTTCCATAAATCTTTTACAGATATATTCCTTCATCCACAAGTACTCCTAGCGTACAATACTGAGATGAACTTGTCCAGTTCTTGTAAAGGTATAATCCAGTTTGTATCGCCAAGTTGTTTATATGCCTCAGTCTGCGTACACTTTTGAATGTCACGCAAAATTGTGTCATCAGTCAGCAGTCGCCAGGCTGTTGTAAATTCAGCACCAATTCGTTGTTTTGCATAATGGGTAGCTCCTGGATGTTCAACCAAAATGTTACGGGCGGCAAGACGATCTAGTGTGGAACTCTTTTGAGAACAAGTCTTCCAAAGAATTCCTCCTGCTGACCGCCTGTCGTGTTCATTTTCTACAATTGATGGAATTTGACATTGGCCGTGTTGTTCTGAAACTGAGTGACGTTGGCTACTAGAGGAAACTAACAAAAAATAACGCCATTTTGATAAACAAAAATTTGGTATGCATGTTTTCTTTGTTGCAATTATTTCATGAAATAAAAATTGGGAAAAGCAAATAATAAAATAAATAGCGGCAGTCAGATATGTGAAGGGTCAGGTGATCCCTCTCCGTCTTTTTAGGTAGTTGCTTTAATAACTGAAATTTGGAATACCTAAATAAAAAAAAATTACTTTTAAATTAAATTTTATGGAGTATTATTAAAAGTCACGAAGTAAGAAATCTGTGATATAATTCATAAGAGAAATATTAGCAGTTAGGTTTGTAAATGGGTCAAATGACCCCTGTCCGTCTTTCTAGTTGTTTAATGATGGATGTTTTTTCACTGGTTCGTTTGTCTATTGTTCTTTTAATTTGTTTTAAAGAAAAAATGCTTTTGTTTTTGTTGTTTTTGGAATTTTAATTTTGTTGATTTTATTAAATTCAATGTTTAGTTCTTATGTGTTTTTTATGTTATTTTATTTACAAAATTGTTTTGTCTGATTTTCACTTTGTGTCTTTATTTTATGTTTTTACTTAAATTTAATTTGTGTCCTTATTTTATGTATTGTTGTATTTGCAAATCTGTTTTGTCTTTAAATTGTTCACACTTTAATTTTCTATGTATTTGTTTTTGTTTTTTGTTTTCAATTTGTTTCACTTTTTGTTACTTATGTTTATTGTTCTGATCTTTGTCGTCATGCTGTTGAAACTAGAGTGAGTGTCTATGCAAAAAATATTTTAATGTTAAGTTGTAATGAACAAAGAATAAGAAACAATGTAAAAAGTACAGAGAGCATAAATATATAAAAAAAGAACCGCTAACTAATTTACAGGGTGTTCCTTCCTGATGTGAACGTTGAACACTAGTGTTAAGCCATCCAGCTTGTTATAGTTGCAGTAAAATTTTTAATTGTAACTTGAATTGAAATTTTTTATTTATTTGAAACACCTATTAGTGCCATTATGTATGGAATATAACACCGATCATATATTTGCCATGGATTCTCTGGGAGAAGTACTTCCGCAATGACATGGGCTATGTTGGCTTTGAAGAGTAAGGCGCTGTGGCAACTTAAGAAAATCCCAGAAAAAATATAAAACGCTGAAATCCCACGATGTTGGTGGCTAGTTTACATCACCCACATTGGATATAACCATGCCCTCAAGGCACTCATACAGAATATCCAATGTGGCATAAGGTATATGACACATTTCAACGTCATATTGAAATTACACACTGTTGGCGTCGAAATCTTATAACTCAAACCAAAAGAAATTGGTAATCATCAAGCTATAGTGCTTAGAAGTCGCCGTAGTCTAGCAGGTAGTGTGTTGGCTTATTAGACGAAAGGCTCTTCGGCGACTTCCTCGCCACTCATGTATAAAATTAACGCAAACAACACGAGTTGTGTGAGAAGCTAGGACGTTGTACAATGGGTCAATTCGACCTCCGGGTACTGTACTTGTCACAGTTGACAGGTACACGTCCTCTAACCTAACCTAACCTAAGCTATAGTGCTTGCCCTTGAAAGTGATGCCGTAACCAATGTCGTTCTCAAATAAATACAGATTGACAAGGCCGGCAGCCTAAAATCCGCAACAAACTATGACATTTAGATCTCATGTGGAGAGATCACTTACCCATTCATCCAGAAATGTACCTCATTACACACAGTACACAACTGCAGTGAATACACGTGCTGTATTGTCGTCCATGGTCGTTGATTTGAATAAGGTTTGATACGAAAAGAAGTTCGATATTGTTTAAGCTTTATCGAACCGCTTGTTAAAATGGAAATCATAAGACATCGTGCAACATAATTAAATTATTTCGTAACCCACCCAAATCTCTTATTTCGTGAAAGAAGAGATATTCCAGCACTTTGTTTAAATATGTACTTAACGCAGAATGAAGTAGTCAGAAAATAGACCGAAATAGTCTAGTGGGTAGCACATACATGATTGGCGATTACAACCCTTCAATTAGGATTACAACCTAGCTTCTCACACCACTTATGTTGTGTGTGTTAATTTTATACACGAATCTCGATTCTTACAGTTCAAAGTCGAGTCGGAACGACAGATTTTTGAGAAACTTTTCATAGAAAATTTATTTACTCTTTGAGTTTTTGCCAGAAATCTACTGAAAGAAAGTCGCCGAATATTTTAATATTTCGTTTTAATCGAGATGTCTCACCTGGGGTTTGAACCGTGGCCGCACACTAACACTATCTAGTAGACTACGGACACGAGCTCACTCATGTTGTGTGTGTTAATTGTAAATATGATTGGCGGTACCTACCGTTTAATATCGCCTCCGATCGGACTTAGAAACTTTTCATGGCAATTTTATTTTATTCTCAGAGATTTCGTCAAAAGACTGCTGAAAGGAAGTTGCCAAAAGAAATTTTTTTTCATATTTCATTTTGTTGGAGATATACTGTGAGCGTCAAAAGAAGGTGTACAATTCAAAAAAATATACATTAATAAATTACCGTTAATTTTTTTTTTCAAATTATTTTATTGCCAGTTTTTAAAATTGAAAGAAGAAGAAAAGAATTTGAAAATTTTGGAAATATTGTAAAATTTTTTCGGGCACTCTTCTTAAGTGAAAAACTTGAGTTGAGATTGCTAGAATTTTATCCATAGTGTACACTTTCTTTTGACGCTCACTGTATGTATGAACGTGGGGTTGCATCAAGAGCTCTCGTCTAATAAGTCAACGCACTAACTACTACAAAACGGAGACTTCATTTGATAGTTAGTGCGTAAATATGGATATTTCAGTGTAATACACTTTACCAGACGAAACATAAGTCAATCAAAAATATTTTTCTCAACTTAAATTTTAATTTTTTTTGTCCGTCATCGTGTGTTACGATTTTGTATGTTAATAATACACATAACCCACTCTAGTATTTGACTATTTCGCATCATTAATAGATGATTACAATTAACTGCTTTACGGGTCATTGTAAACTGAATCTAATGCACATCCTCCTAATGTTCATCCTCCACTTTTTAACTTTCTATCTGTACAGATTTGTAAATGTCACACAGATTTGCTGATAATTTATTGCCATTCTTGTCACTGATGTCAATGCATTGCAGTTAGTTAATGACAAAATGATAAAAGACAGATACAAGTTGCCCAAATATACTCATCTTTGTACATTGTCGTTGATTATTTTGTGGATTACATAGAGACAGCATTCATCTCGTAATGCATTCCTTACTTCGACCGTCTGCCTATTTTGTGTTTCACACGATTACGAGTGACTAATTCAGAAGATAAGACGTTATGGCATATTCTAACCGGCTCTATGTGTTTAAGTATGTGCAAATTTATGTATGTATATGTGTATAGGGTGAGAAATTTAACAGTTTAAATTTCAAAATGCAATAAAACAAAAACGGTTTGAAACTATGGCAAATTTATTTTCCTGTTGCGAAGTACAATTGCTTTGGTTAAAAATGGAACATTATTTCATTCATACGGGAGCTGCGGCCAACTTCAAAGTACCTCATTCGATCGGACCAATGTTCGTGCACTTTTTCGAGGATATGGAGTCGTATCTCAGCAATGGTATCACGAATGTTGACCTTCAAATGCTCAATTGTCTCTGGCTTGTCTACATAACACTTTTATTTAACGGCGCCCCACAGAAAATAGTCCAACGGTGTTAAATCGCAGATTCTTGGCGGCCAATCAACGTAATGGTTGCGCCGTCCTCAATTTCAAAGAAATATGGGCCAATGATGGCTCCGCTCCACAAGCTGCACCAAACAGTCACTCGTAATGGGTGCATTGGCTTCTGTAAGACCCGTGTGGGTTTTCTGAGCTCCAAATACGGCAATTTTGCTTATTAACGTACACACCAAAATTAAATTGAGCTCCATCCTAAAAGATGATTTTTCTCTGCGACCAAATCTATTCATTACGTTCAGTGGAGATAACATACTGAATTTTGTGACAGAATAGAATGACATAAGTATTGCCAGATTTGAAATAACCAATGGTTCAAATTTAAACCGATAGATGGCTCACCCGATATTTAAGTATGTGTAAATCTATGTAAATGTGAATACATATTTGCTTGTATGTATATGTATATATATGTTTTTGTGTTTGTGTATGATTGCTTTAATATGTAATTAAGCTAATATGTGTTCTTTGTGAACAAGTTTGCTTAACTTACAAAGCAGAATTTCATTAAGCTAGAATGAGCCACCAAATAGTGACCTTTTCGGGATGAATTTGATGCCTTAGGATTCGTCCAAAAATGGGCCTAATCGCTGGAGATGATTATTTGATAAAAAAAAAAACAGGTCAACTGCTCTAGAGAATAATCTTGAGCTTACTTCCAATCTCAAAGTATTGAGAAAATCTATCTGAGCATCTATAATATAGATTCTATATACATATTGCTACGAAAATGAAGAATCTATGTAGATACTGGTGTTTTGATTTACATCGCTTAACATTAAAATTATAAACAAAAAAATAAAACAACAAACCTAGGCATGACAAATGGTAAACAAGTAAACCAAAATATAACAACAAACATCAGCATAAAAAACTGGTAAACAAAAATACAACAACAAACACTACAAGAATAAGAGTAAACAAAATGCACAATCAATAATGAAACAAAGATGTTTACATTTATAGAGATTTCGAGAAGGCGAAGCCACGAACATTCGCCATCAATAACATTCATCAGACTGTTTACTTTGCCATATAAAAGGCAAGGCAAAGCAGGCGAGTGAGTTAAGCTGGATTCACCCAAGCAGTTTGTTCTGAAACAAGATCAGTTTTCTGAGAGTTTGTTCCAAAACGATCCATCCACTTCGAACAATTGTTATGTAAAAACAAGGTTACCATATGAAATATTTTTGTAAACGATGCGTGTTAGTTTTACAATTAGGCAGCACAGTAGCAGATGATTGTAATTCGTTTGTTTTCTTGGCTTGAGTGTGATCATATTTTTTATTGTGTTACAAAGTAATTGTAAATTAAAACAAATCTTAGTGAAAAAATGGATAAACGTAAAGTGCTATAAAACAACCGCTCTGTATTTTAATATACATACATACATACAAATGTACATATAATATGATGTGGCAGCTCAGTTCAACTTTACTTAAAAAATTGAGTAATCGTGGTTTGTAGATCTCCGTTACAAAAATCTGTCGAACAATTGTCTAGTAATTGTTATTGTTTATGCAAAGGGTGTAAACAGAGAAATAACAAACAAGGCAATTGTTGTTGTTGACATAAAGTTGTGTACACTGGCACACAGAATTGTGCGAATAATAAGGAATTTTAATTAAAACTAAACACAAATTTATGTTTATTTTTTTTGCAATCTACGAGCTCATAAACGTTTAAACATTTTTAAAAGGTAAAAACGTAACAATATGTACGTAGTTTAATAATTTTAATAGTCCTTATCACTGTATATTGCATGCCTACCTATACAACAGAAAAAATTTCTACAATGTAGGCCCCCACAAAGCTTAGCTCTTGGATATGCATTCCTTATCTTCAATATTGAACTGTAATTTATTACTCTGTCTGGTACTTAAGAAGTTTTGCAAAGCCAGTAATTTTCCTTAGTATCGTGAGCTATAAAATTTCATCTGCTATCTCTGCTATCTAATGCTTAGATAAGGACAAACACGTAAACGAAGAAAACTAAAGTAAAACTCAGAACTGAAGGGAAAAAAATACCGGCTCCGTTTTCATTACCAACAAAAGCAACAAAATGTTTAAGGATTTTTCTTAGAACTTCATACATGAGTGAAGCTACAAAGTCTACGTTAAGCTTTCCTTTATTTTGGTTGCACAACAATTCACAGGATTTGTCTCCATAGCGGACATACACGTTCATGTTTATGGCGTCAAGTACTTTAATACAGACAGTATTGCACATGTGACAAGTGCTTGTCATGTAGATGTGTTGAAAGGCTATCTGAAGTAGTTTTACCATTACAAACAGTTGATTACATTCCAAGTAACAATCTTTTGCTTGTTAGTTGATTACATTCTACTAGGATACCATGAGTGCATGCCTTAATTGCTCTTTTTCTTAGTAATTAAAGGAAAGTTCCACTTTCTTTATTTTTGGTTTTGCAATATTATCTTGAACAACTCTTTGTTTTTGGGGTATATACATATGTATGTAGTTTGATAGGGTATATAGCGCGGCACTATTCCTTATTTTAAGATATTTCGTTTTTAATTTAGTGCCGATGCTTTAAAGACATTTTGATTCCACTTTTCCCTTTCATTACATTTTGTGTTAAAAGATTCACTTCATAATAATTTTATAAAACCCAAATCATTCTAGCACTTCCTGTTACTCTTATAACATTTTTCTGACGTCACTTCCCCTCTCCTGTATTCCATCTTCCATTTGAATATTATTTATGCAAATATTATTACAATTGTAATGCCGAGCATGATAAATGAATTTTTATTGCAATTTCAATTGTAATATTAACAAACAAATATTGTTTTAACGTCATACGAAGAGAAAAGAAGAGCAGAAATGGAAAAATTAAAATACTGAATAATGTAAGAATTGTAGACGACTTACATTTGACTTCATTCCTGAGCACAAGAATGTTTTTCGTTTATTTGAATGTTACTTTTTATCTCAACTCTCTCTATCTCTGTCTCCATTATCGTTATGCCACTTTGAAGGTACTTTAAAGAAAAAATTCTTATTTTTGTATATTTAGCATCAACTAATAGAAAAAATATATGTATGTATGACTGACAGACAATGTATGAATAAATGGCAGAATTTATTCTTTATTTTAGTATTATATATATAATGATTATAGCATTTTATTATATAATGCTTGTAATCAGTATAAGTGTAGTTGTCGTAGTTTAGTTAATAACGTGTTGGTTAGGGTTCAAAACCAAGATCCGACATCTTCCACAGAACGAAACATGAAAAATATTTCTTCGGCTACGACTTCCTCTAAACAGATTTCTGACAAAAACTCTGAAAATAAATAAAATTACCATGAAAAGTTTCACAAATTCTTTCGTTCGGAGTCGACTTTAAAATGTAGGTCCTGCCACTTATGAATAGAATTAACATAAACAACACAAGTGGTATGAGAAGCTAGGTCGTAATCCTGACTGAAGGATAATTTTTAATTTGAAATGTTAACCATTTGCCTGTCCTGTGCATCATATGTGATGCACAGCAAGTTGATTTCATACGATTGTGCATCCCATGGATGGATGAGGTTCTCTTCAATTCTCTTCAATTTTTCAAGATACGTAATATTTATCACATGCTTTTTTCAGATGCATACCAATCATGCCACAGCATCGTATTAATTACAGCGTCATATCAATGAGTTAGAGATATGGCCCAACAAGTGAAGGATTGCAGTCAAAGCGAATAAATGCTTCCAACTTATGCTCACACTCCAAGGAGTCAAATTCCATCTATTCACACGAACTGTGGGTGTCTTTTGAATTCCCATAAAAAAGGAAAACACGTTGTCAATTTTAAATATATTTATTTTATATAAAAAAACATTTCTTATTAGTTAATTTTTAATTTAAGGCAATATTTGTTCCTTCGCACTGGCGTGTTCAACAAAAAAGGAAAGAAAGAAAGAATGTATAGAAATAATGTATATCAGTTGTAAAAAATATTACTAGTTATGGTAAAAGTAGAACAGGGTGTCTCATCATTATATGAATGTGCCACATACTCCCCCACCAGTGGTCAACCGATCACGTTGAGAAAGTCACTAATCGGTTAGGTGATTTTACTAATCTACCTGATCGTGTTCTAGTTTCTGTGGGATCCTTGTTTACGTTATTTGAATTTTTCGTATCGTTAGGCGATTCATGGTCCACCTTAGATCTATTCTTTGCACTTAAATTTTTGGGTATGTTTTCAGTAGATGTATCTTCTAGTATAGCAGCTTTTAAACGATCTATAGATACCGTTACCAATCTGCCGTTTACCCGTATGTCAAAATTTTTACCTTTCTTTCAATAATTTGATATGGGCCGTCGTACGGCTGCTTGAATGGAGCTCTAACGGAATCATCGCGTAGAAAGACGTGCGTGCAATTCAAAAGTTCTTTCTGTACGAAATTGTTATTTGCTGAATGATTTGATGTTTCAATGGTTTTTATTTGATTCATAGTGTCCCTGAGATCGTTAACAAATTCTGATGAATAATTAATAGTCTTGTTGTCGAAAAAATCGCCTGGTAGCCTTAACGTTGTACCATATAAAATTTCTGCTGAAGACGCGTGTAAATCCGGTTTGAATGTTGTTCTTAATGCGAGCATTACTAGGGGTAAAACGTCGTACCAGGTTTCATTCTGGTGACACATAATCGATGCCTTCAGAGTCCTATGATAGCGTTCAATTATTCCATTGGCCTGGGGGTGATATGGTGACGTTCGTATATGTTTGCAACCGAGCAACCGGTTCAATTCCCTAAACAAGTTCGACTCGAATTGTCGACCCTGGTCGGTTGTGATGTAAAGCGGAACGCCGTAGTGCGAAATCCAATTGTGAATGAGTGCAACAGCGACAGTCTCGGCTGTCATATTTTCAATTGGAATAGCTACAGGCCAACGTGAAAAACGATCAATACACGTAAGACAGTATCTAAAACCCTTTGACAAAGGCATCGGCCCAATGAGATCAATGTTTATGTGTTTGAATCTACCATCGGGAACTTTGAAATTATCAAGCACAGATTTGTTGTGTTTGTGAACCTTGCTTTTTTGGCATTCAATACATTCGCTTGTCCATTTTGAGACATCTGCTCTGAGACTTGGCCAAACATAACGTTCCGTAATCAGTTTTACAGACGCTCTTTTGCCTGGATGTGAAAGGTTGTGCACAAGGTTGAAAATTCGTTTTCGCATGCTTTTTAGAATGAAAGGTCTGATCTGTCTTGTGGACGTGTCGCAGTGTATATAGAGATCAGAGTTAGGAATGTTAATTTTATTCAAATTCAAAGAATTATTTTTTTCCTTAATAATATGTTGTAACTCTTGATCGTTAATTTGAGAATGTGCCAGAATTTCTAGGCTGATATCATCCGCTTTAACTTCCTCAATGCGAGACAACATGTCAGCGACAATATTATTTTTTTCGGAAATGTGACGAATGTCAGTTGTAAACTGACCTATGAAGTCAAGGTGGCGTGCTTGTCTTGGTGACGCTTTATCAGGTATTTGAAGAAAAGCAAAAGTTAACGGTTTATGATCCGTATACACGATGCACTCGCGCCCGTCGATCATAAATTTGTTATGCTTTATTCCCTGATAAATCGCCAGTAACTCACGATCATAGGTACTGTATCGTTTCTGGGTGTCTGTTAGTCGCTCCGAATAAAAACTTAATGGCTGAAGTTGTCCGTTATGAATTTGATGTAATACTGCTCCGATAGAAAAATTACTAGCATCCACGTGTAATGCTAATGTTGCATTAGGAATAGGATGCGCTAGAAATGCGGCATTAGCGATATCATTTTTGCATTGTTCAAATGCGTTGAGTGCGTCATCACTCCAGACAATTTGCGAGTTGTCCTTTTTCTTGTTACCCTTGATTAATACTTGAAGTTTACCTTGAAAATGCGCGGCTTTGTGGAGAAAACGACGATAAAAATTTAAAAGTGCCAAAAAGCGGCGAAGCTCATGTGCTTCTTCAGGTTTTTTGAATTGTAAAATGGCTTCAATTTTCTCTGGAGTCGGTTTGATGCCATTTTTTGAAACAATGTGTCCAAGAAAAGCGACTGTTTCTTGATCGAAATCACATTTGGCTAGGTTAATTTTGATATTATGTTCCCGAAGGCGTTGGAGAACTATTCGCAAATGATTTCGGTGTTGATCGATATTTTTGGATGCTATGCAAATGTCATCGATGTAAACAACGACGAAATCAAGATCATGAAAAATATTGTTCATGAAACGTTGAAATGTTTGTGAAGCATTTCTGAGGCCAAATGTCATGACATTAAATTCAAAAAGACCAAAAGGTGTTATAATTGCTGTCTTTTCTTTGTCTTCGTCAGCAATTGGAATCTGGTTGTACGCGCTAACGAGATCGATTTTTGAAAAACATTGTTTTTCAGCAAAAATGTGCGTGAGATCTTGGATGTGTGGTAAGGGGTACCGATCAGGTATTGTGATCGCATTTAATGAACGGTAGTCACCACAAAAACTCCATTGGCCGTTTTTCTTTGGTACCATGTGTAATGGGCTTGCCCAAGGGCTTTTACTGGGTCGACAAATACCCGCTTTGAGCATCAGGTCGAACTCAGTTTTTGCCAATTTTAATTTTTCGGGATTTAAACGCCAAGCACGTGAAAATATGGGCTGACCCGTTGTAATAATTTGGTGTCGTACATTACCTGGTTTCAAGGTGTCATATTTATTGAATGTTGGGGGCAAAGTGAGATCTTTGAATTCACAAATTAAATCATTGAAGCCTGATTTCCTATCCACTGAACTAACCCGTTGATACTGCGTGAATTGTAAATTGCATCTAGTGCGCAAATTCGTTTTCGAATCGATCAATTTTTTATTTCTCATGTCTACCAACAATCCGTATTCACTAAGAAAATCAGCACCAAGAATGGGTTTAGAGACATTGGCAATAAGAAATGTCCAAACAAAATCGCGACGAAAAGCTAAATTAACTTTGCATGTAAGAAAACCGAAAGTTTCAATAGGTGTGCCATTAGCGGCAAAAAGTTTATATACATCTGGCTTTTTACATTTAGGGAATAGATTTTTTGGCAAAATTGATAGGTCGGCGCCAGTGTCGACCAGATATTTGCGATGGTTTGATTGGTCAGTAACGAAAAGACGGCGAGTGAAATTTGAATCCACTTCGTGTACCGACGGTGACGAAGTGGCTTCTAGTTTTCCGAATTATTCGATAAATTGTTACTAGGCTTTTTATACCGACATGGCTGTTCACATTTTCGAGCCAGTGCGCCGAACCTATAGTGAAATCTACAATATGGTCGCTTGCTATTTGACTTGGACCGAGAGCGCCTACTCTCGTTGTTTCTATTATTGTTGATGCCGTTCGAATTCGGGCTTTTGCCACGACTTGCTCTAAACTCCCTAAAAGAATTTGTAAGCTCGTCGATTTGTTCCTTCAATTGCAACAATGATATATTATTATTGTCCGTTTTGATTTCGGAGATGTGCTTGGGTGTAGCTAACTCTATAATTTTGTCGGCCAAAGTGGCACATGTGTTCAGATCGTCATTTGAAATTACGACTACTGCCCTCACGTTTTCCGGTAGGCGGTCAATCCATAATGACCTTAATGCCTCATCGGTTAAAGAATTACGCGCTAATTCACGCATCTTCCGCAATAAATGAGATGGTTTACCGTCACCAAGTTCAATTTCCGTCAACAAAACTTTCAACTTAATTTGATCAGACGCGGTGTATTCACTAATTAAGCGCGTTTTTAACAATTCATATTTCGAGCCGTCCGGTGGCGGATTGCGAATCAAATCAGAAACCATTGACAAATATTGAGGATCAAGTGCAGCTATAACATGATTATATTTTGAATTGTCACGTGTGATTCCCGCGTTAGCAAATTGAGCTTCCATTTGTATGAAAAATAAATCGGGCTCATTTTTAATGAACGTTGGTGCTTTTATTGTTATTCGACCTATTTCGGGTAAAGGCAAATTGCTAACGGTACTTACGTTTTGTGCTTGTTGCTGCTCTGTTGCTTGTGTTGAAGTCTCGGGCATGTTGAAGGGCTTCCGAGGGTGTTGGTCAAAATTTTTGGTATCCAATTTGGTTTCTGTTGGGCTCGCTTCCCAATTCAAGTTGCTTTGTATATTTGCTGCTGCGGTTGTTGAATAGATGTGGCCGGCTGAGAATTTTCTCGCTTAGAATTGTTGCTTTCTTGTTGGAAATATAAAAATTTAAAAAAATCCGTAGCCTCACAATTGATGTGGCTATTGGTGCTCTTGGTGACACAGAGTGTTTTAAAATTGTGCTTAGTAACTGGACAAGCTGCAGAAGTTGTCTACCAGGTGTAACTTAGGTTATGTACACGTTTTACTTCGAAATATGTTACTGTAGCGCTGGTGGCAACGTCGGGGTCACCAATGTGGGTGTCTTTTGAATTCCCACAAAAAAGGAAAACACGTTGTCAATTTTAAATATATTTATTTTATATAAAAAAACTTTTCTTATTAGTTAATTTTTAATTTAAGGCAATATTTGTTCCTTCGCACTGGCGTGTTCAACAAAAAAGGAAAGAAAGAAAGAATGTATAGAAATAATGTATATCAGTTGTAAAAAATATTACTAGTTATGGTAAAAGTAGAACAGGGTGTCTCATCATTATATGAATGTGCCACAGCCGTATACAAAAAGAAGTGGTATTCCCAAGCTTGGACCTTCGCGTAAATAACTTGTACAGATTGTACAGGAGTGGATGCTTTTGGTTATAATATGGATTGGAGTCTCATCGTTGAAAATGATTTTCGGCTGTTTATTAATGTCAATTGCTAACAACTCCATGGGCTCTAGAGTTGTAGAGAACATATGGTCGTTTTCTTTCAGTTCCTGGGATCAGTTGAATTTTCTATGGGTGCAGATCTCATTAACGACGCAAAATTTGCCAAGCGGTTGTTTGTAAAAGGCCAAGACTGCCTAGGATTCTCCTGCATACTCTTATGGACATAGGCGATGTTTTCGACAGAACTTGTGCTTTATGGACCTACGGGTGTTGGTCGATCGGTAATAGAAACAGTGGACTTGAACTTGTACACCATAATGCGAATAGTCTTTTCGATAGGACGATTGTTATGATCGTAAATTGGGTATTGCGAAACTTGAATTACATTGTCCGAACAAAATGCCCATAGCGCACGTGTTGTTGAATACTTTCACAGTAATTTGGCAAAACAGATTTATTCAGACAACTAATTTGTCAGATGTAGCTTCAACAAGTTCGTCGTTATAATTAATTATGCTTAGATTTGAAAACGTATGGATATTTTAATTTTTTATATCAAACAGCCAATAATAAAGAAGGTTAAACTTAAGAAAATTAACTTTACAGCATAACTGAAGACTGAACAATTTTAGTATTTTTCTGTCGATTCAGAATTGAAGAACAAAATCATAAATTGGCTGATTTCCAGTTATTTTTTGTTCAAGGCAACAAAATAGATGAGAAGTAAATATAAATAATAGCAATTTCTTAATCTAATATAGTAAGGACTGGGGTAAAATAACCGAAGACACCGTAGTCTAGTAAATAGTGTGTCGGCTTATTATATGGAGGCCATGGTTCAAAACCCAGGTCAAACATCTCCAACGAAACGAAATATGAAGAAATATTTCATCGGCGACCTCTTCTCAGCAGATTTGTGATAAAAACTTTGAGTGTAAATGAAATTACCATGAAAAGTTTCTCAAAACGATGTCCCGACAAATGTGTCAAAGTGTCAAAATCTGGGTCGTAATCCTCAATGAAGGATTGTAATGACCAATTGTGTATGTACATATGTATGTGTGGAAAAATATAACTATTTGATACTTTGCGTATTATTATCAGTGACGGTCTCCTTAATTCATTTGGCTTATCAAAGTAAATAACCAGTCATGACTTTCTATGCCTATTCTAAATAAAAAGCGAAAATGGAATATTATGCATTTTCCTCTTTTTAACATTATTTTAATTAGTATAAAAAGCCTTTAACATGTTTCTTTCCTCGAACCATTTCTGTGGAAGCATTGAACATATTCCAACAAAAACAGTTTGGAAGAAAAGAAAAATAAATAATATCATGGAAATAAGAATGAATAGAATGGAACATCATTCATTATTATTTTTCATTATAAAACATTGCATTATAATTTCATATTTTCCATTGACTTACGACTTGTTAAGTAAATAATGGGATAATGCAAAGAAAAAAAAAAATGAAGGAATAAAGGATGAAAATAAATAATGGCAAGTAAAGCAAGCACTGGCATCATCAATCCCAGCTCTGAAATTCAAGGATAATGATGATGAATAAGTAAATATGCATACCATCTATTACAATTATTATTAGACAACAGAAGGCTGAATAAAAAAGTCATAACAATGTTTATTTAATGCAGAATTTTAATAATTATATGTATACATATTTTTATTAAAGTAAAAAATAAACTAAGCATTGAATTTTAAGCAAAAATTTGTAAAATTAATTGATGTTTTTTTATATTTATTTGATTAATTTATTTCTATTTTATTATAAAACAAACAAATTTTAAAATTTTCCACAAACCATTAGAAAAATATGGAAAAGATTTTGATGACCCCAAATCCAGAACCGTTTTTGCTTTGTCTTATATTGCAAAATTACCTTACCGTCCCTAGTGTACCAATTTGGTCGTTTTTCGATCAATGCATAGTTCAAATTGTTTATTTGTTGTCACAAGAGATCTGTGTTAACGGTTTCACCAGGTTGTAGGAACTCATGGTACACCACACCTTTCTGGTCCAAGTTGATGGTTGTCTCGGATTAATTATGTTTTCATGTGGTCTGAAATATGCGACAAATTTGTTTGTTCATGCACCCAAACATTTAGAAATGATCCTCATTGCTGAAGACGAATTTTTGGTGAATATTAGGATAATTTGCCAACTGCTTCAGAGCCCTCTACATTCACAAAATGGAAACTAATTTCACAGATGGAGGTTCAACAAGGTTGCCTTTAAAACTGTCAAATTTCCAAATCACCTGTAGGAAACCCTTTATTTAAATTAAACGTTTTACTGGGATTATAAAATACTTTTGTTGTGGTAAAATAGGACTGCCAAATTAGAATTATTCACTATTCTCATAGCTGCCGACGATGTTTTTAACATGATAGTGAGACATTTTATTATTTATTTGACTATAGATAGACGGACCGATCTAGCGCCTCAAATCCTCGGCTTTAGACAGTCATGAACTAAGCGAATACGATTAATAAAGTGACCAAATAGCCTTCAGTGGTGCTGGGAATTCAAGTAGAAAGTAATGCAATCAGAATCTAATCCTCAACGATTTCCAGCTAATATAAGATGAACTTAGCGTAAGCAATACCAAAAAATGTTATAAGTCCGACATCGTGGTCTCGATCATTATAGCCAATTATAGTCAGTAGGATTACACACATGTCTTTGAGTACAGCACATAGTATACATACATACATACATAATTGGTCATTACAACCCTTCAGTCAGGATTACGACCTAGCTTCTCACACCACTTATGTTGTGTGCGTTAATTTTATACATGAGTGGCGGGACCTACAGTTTAAAGTCGACTCCGAACGACAGTTTGAGAATTTTTGAGAAGCTTTTCATGGCAATTTTATTTACTCTCAGAGTTTTTGCCAGAAATCTGCTGAGAGGAAGTCGCCGAAGAAATATTTTCATATTTTCGTTTTGATGTCTGACCTGGGATTCGAACTCGGGCCTTCAGTCTAATAAGCCAACACACTACCTACTAGACTACGGCGATAACTAATTAAGAATGGTCAAAGAAACAGATCGGTGTTTTCTGAAGCTCTTTGATGCACCTTGTAGAACAGCACATAGTATACACATCGATTTTCATTCAGAACTTTCGTAATTCAAATTCGCCAAATACAATATTGTTACGTTTTTACCTGAGCCCGTAGATTGCAAATAAAATAAAACTAAATTTTGTTTAGTTTTAATGTAAATTCTTTATTATTCGCACAATTCTGTGTGCCACTGTTCACAACTTGATGTAAACAACAACAATTGCTTTTCTTTGTTATTCCTATGTTTACACCCTTCGCATAAACAATAACAATTACTAGACCATTATTCGACAGATCTTTGTAACGGCGATCTTTAAACCACGACTACTCTCTTCAAACGCACCACGTCTTCACACAAGACTGACTGAACTTTTACAAACTCACTCGCCTGCTTTGAATTGCCTTTTACATATATAGCAAAGTAAACAGTCTGATGAATGTTATTGAAGGCAATTGTTCTTAACTTCGCCTTTTCGAAATCTCAATAAATGTAAACATCGTTGTTTGCATTTATTCTTTTAGCGTTTATTGTTGAATTTTTGTTTACTTATTTACCATTTTTTTATGCCGGTGCTTGTTGTTATATTAAGCAGTACGATAATTTGAAAACAGTTTTGTTTACTGTATTGTTTTGTTTTTGAAGCATTTGTTCATAATTTTAATGTTAAGCGATGTAAAAGCTAATCACCAGTATCTTGCTTTTTCATTTTCGTAACAATATAAAAATGTTTTAAAAACTATTTCTTGATCCATAACAGCTCTCTTAGTCATTTGTCCTCTATAAAATCGATTTTTAAAGCGTTAGATTAGTCACCTTACCTAGGCACCTGACATACTTTGATATATAAATGACGGCAAATGTCTGCTTCACAAATAAAATGTGGCAAGGGTGGGTCATAGCCAGGCGTAATATTTAAGCACATATCTATTGCTGGCCATATGCAGGCTGCCAATTCCAATTTTCGTTTATTATCAAATAAGAATGACTCAACCAAAAAATTTAATACCAAATATTGTATATGCTGGTGTAGCAGCCAATTGTTGCCAGGCTGCCATTACATCAGATTACATTGGCTTACTGGAGTCTAAACCAATACTGACACTGTCAGATGTCAATAGGCAACGAATAACAATAAAAATTATTTCCAATTAAATGAAATGATTATCAAAAAACATTTTTAAAAATGAGAAAAAACCAAATAAATTCTTTATGTGGGGGTTTTATTCTCTACTGGCATAGATGGTATTGAGAATATCGAATTTAAAATGCTCCAAATAAAACAATTTTTTGTTTTTAGTTTTTTATTTTTTGTTTAACTTTTTTACCCGTAGTCTGTACCATTTATTGTGTTAATAAATATCGTGAATCATATAATCTGCATGTATACGTAGTGCATACTGGTCTTAATATTTCTGTGCGTAAAAATTATTTAAACGTTTAATGTTTTTAATAACCATAAAAATCATAAATTTAATAGTAAAATTATGTTTAACACAACCATATTATATGAGGTGCAATATTGTTACGAAAATGAAAACATCGTTTAACATTAACATGATTAACAACAGCTACACTAACAAATAAACGAACATGTTACAAGTAAAGCAACAACATCGGTATGAAAGAGAAGAGGATAGACAACAAAATACACAAACAACAATGAAGTCGCTACAGAATTCTCTAGAAGCCGAAACCCCGAACGTTCTGCTGCAAGAACCTTCATCAGACTGATTGCTTATGACTATAAAAAGGCAAGACAAAGAAGACGACGAGTAGTAGTAATTCAGTCAGTCTTGTGTGAAGTTGCGTGCGAAGTAAACAGTCGTGGTTTGAATATTTACGCTATACAGATCTAGCGAACAAGTGTTGTTGCTTACAAAAAGGTCACAACCTTTTTGAAGAGAAGAATAACGATCAAGTAGTTATTGTTGTATAAGTTGGAAACAGTGGCACATAAGACAGAGCGGACAATAAAGAGTTTAATTGAAACTAAACACATATTTGTTTTTACTTTGTTTGCAATCAACGAACTCATATTTAAACGTTTTTAAAAATGTAAAAACCTAACAATATATTAAAAGTTTAAAACAAAGGAATTTATTTAGGGAAAAACACTTTTATCTAACAGGTTTGAGCCATATCGTTAAGTATTTAAAATTTAAAAAAAATTGATTTATAGCGGGTTAAGATAAAAAAAATTATTTACTTTTATTACTTTATCACTATTTGCTTTTTTTATAATTCAACATATTATGTAATTCTCTGTACCGTACAATGTGTGTATTTGGTTGTTGTTTGTTTGTCTTGTTTAAGCTGCCTGATCAGTAGTGTAGTGTTTTCCAAGCAGGGGTCATGACAATTTTGAAATGCAATGCTTGTTGAGTGATGGGCTGCGATTAAGAATGTAGTTTCAACGTCCATCCTTGTTCATGAATACAGAGAATTTCTTGGAATTATTTCGGATCATTCAAATCTAACTTTTATATGGTGTTAAATCGTGGGCAGTATATGGGAGGTGGAATAACACACAAAAAAGGGGTATTGCACGAAACACTTAAAAAAAAGAATCAAAAATAAGAGGACTGCCAAATAAGAATAAATCACCAAAAAAGACACTTCCCTTTATTCTTTGTTATCGGCAGGACTTCACTCACTTCTGTTCCACTCCAAAAATAATTAACTTCTCCTTGTCTTGTTTTTAATTAAATTCCAATTTATATTATTTCAATTTTCCAATAAGAATAAAACCACCTTCTTCAAGTCGATGCCAATCCTGTTTATGTCGCCAGAGGTGGGAATTGGGGGACCTAGGGATATAGTTAGAAATTGCATTGCTGATAAGCTATGCATCCTTTGAGATGTCTGCGTCTTCTTACGCGGTTCCCTTAGTTTATTTTCTAACACCCTCGATTTTGTTAGCCATTGCCATTGTATCATTGTAATTTTATATTGCTCGAAATTTAATACTGTCCTTCTCTTGGGCAGATTAAATCACCCTTTAAGATTCTTTTAGGACAGCTAACACCGTCTAACACTATCTATCCAGACAGGCGATTACTATATTGTCGTAACGTAGAGAATTATACTGTCCACCTCTAACTGAATGTAAATTCGTTTGTTTTTCTAGATTTTTTTTGTTTGTTTGTTTGGTTCGCTAAATGCTCGTATTATATTTACGATTTAAATCTATGTATGTTCCTTTCTGAATTATGTTACGTCAGTAGTAAATTTTTCCATTTTCTGGATTTGATTGTATATAATAATGTTCGTAACTGAAACAACCGTCTGCGTTGAAGTTTGAACAGTCAAAAGAAAGATTTTATTTATTTCAATTATCTTAAACCTAATGTAATATAATCTTAATTCTATTTTGTCTCTTATCCTAATAACACTTACTCTCATTTCTCTTACTATAATTATGCTTACTCTAATTTCTCTTATAACTAAGTTTATTTATTTATTTATTTATTTATTTAATTTATATATTTTCATTTCCTATACAACAAGATTTAATCTTATATTTAGAGTACAGGAACGCATAACGTTATAAACATTTTATAATTAATAATAATACAAAGTTAAGAAGGAAAACAATAAATTATATAAAATACATTAATACAATGTTTGTAATTAGGCAAAAAATTCAAATAAAAAAGTTTTGAAATTATTAGCATTGCTATTAATTTGTTGACTTAATGGAAGATTGTTCCAAAGACGAGCAGCAGGCACATGAAAATGCCATTCGGACACGAGAGATCGATGTCGAGGTATAACGATGTTCCTGTGCCATGATGATTGGAAAAAATATAATTGGGAGTTTGAGTGTTTATGACTTTATGCAAAAGAGTAAGAGTTCGTATTTTCAACAAATTTTCAAATGATACGCCATAAAGATTATTGGCAGCAGAGGACACATGATCAAATCTTTTTAATCTATACACATATCTAATAATGTTATTATATAAGACATTTAATTTTCCTCTGCTAACTGAGTCACAGTTCCCAAATAATTCGCACCCATATAGTAGGGAGGGAATCAGATATGTCTTAGCAAGCAAGATCCTTATACTCAGTGGAGTGAAATACTGTGTCGACCAGAGAGCTCGTAGCTTTACGTAAGACTGACCAACCAAAGAGTTAATATGATCAGTCCACGTCAAGTTGCTGTTAAAAATTATCCCAAGATTTCTCGCTGAGTTAACAAGAAATCTTGGGATAATTTTTAACAGCAACTTGACGTGGACTGATCACTGATTAATAATGAAATATAACATTTAGCTTATTGTTAGTGTAATTAATATATTAATAAGTGAGGCAGGTTCATATGTGAGGACATTTATGTCACTCCTCCACCGCTTGAATAAGCAGTTCCTGCTGATTCAGGATCCTAGCCTATGTTTATATAAATATACATACATTTTCCATTTTTCTCATGTTTTTCTTTTAACCTGCGTTTTATATATTTTCTTAAATCTGTTATCATTAGATACTAAATAGTTTCCAGTTTGTTTATAATTCTCAATTTTCTTATACTTGGGTTTTGATTTACTAACTTTTCTTTTTACCTGTGTTTTATATATTTTCTTAAATCTGTTATAATTAGATACTAAATAGGTTCCAGTTTGTTTATAATTCTCAATTTTCTTATATTTGGGTTTTGATTTACTAACTCTATTGTTTTCCACTATGTTATTGGCAAAACTACTCGTTGCAATTCTATTCGCTTTCTGATTCAGAATACTAATTCGTTTGATTTTGTTTTCATGTATTTTTTGTGACAGTTCAATTATTTCTTCCTTTGGAATTATGTTATTAAAAAGATCTATCGGCCGATTATTAGTAGTGGTGTGTATAGTATTATTGTACAATACAATTGCTTTAAACACCTTTTCGTGTATGTCGTCTTTATTATCCGCGTCCGCATTAAATAATCTCATGTGTTCGTTGAGAGTACCATGTAATCTCTCTACATCCGAGTTACCAGTTTTTATATACGCTGTGGTTGTATGGAAGCTTATTTGGTGCTCATTCAAAAATTCTCTTATTGTGGCAGTATCCAGTTCATTATCAAATATCAGTAGCTCTGGTTTTCCCAAATACTGTATCCTTTCTTTAATTGCTTTTAATATGGAGATCCAAGTTCTATCTTCCAAATGAAAGGCGGTTGCGTACTTCGTAAGCTTATCTACGCTTGTTAAATACATTGTGCCACGCTGAGGATACCAAATGTCTACATGAACGATTTCATTGTGTTTCTTTGGGGTAGGAGTAATGTTTAGACTATGTTTTATTGGAGACCTGTCATATTTTGCGACTTTGCATATTTCGCAGGAGTTAATGTATTTCTGGATTTCTTTTTGTAATTTTGGGTAATAATAATTTCTTTTGAGTTCTTCATAAACTTCATTAATACCTCTGTGATTGTTTTCCATATGCGTTTTCTCTATTAATTGTAAAAGGATTTCTCTATCATTTACATCTTCCAAAAATATGTTTGCTTTTAATATTTTAAGACTTCTATTTCTTGCAAAATATTGTATATATAATGATTGAAATATTTTGTATAGTTCAATGTTTGGGCAAAACACTGCTACTAGTCCTCTTGGAGGTAATTTCTCTTTCATAAAATCTAGAAGACTATTTTCATTTGTAACCTTTAACATACATATGTCGAATTTTATTTTTAAAAATTTGTCTTGTCCTGAGAGAATTGAAGTTTGAATTTTGGATAAATAATTGTATTTTAAACAAATTGATTGGCTGTTCCGTTATTTTAATATAGTCAATAGCATCACTTTCTGCGCTATGCACTGTATTAGCATCTTCATCAAATAATTCATGTAGATTCATTTCTATTTCACCATTCGATGCTTCATAAGTTAATCTACTCAAGCCATCAGCAATAACATTTTCTTTTCCTTTAATATAATTTATTTCGAAATCGAACTCATTTAACTTGATTTTCCATCTTTGTAGCTTAGCATTTGGCTCTTTTATACTATTTAACCAAACTAATGGACGGTGGTCTGTTTTGATTAAAAACTTACGACCAAAAAGATATGGGCGGAAATATTTCGTCGCCCAAACGATGGCTAACAGTTCCTTTTCTATCGTACTGTAGTTTTTCTAGTGTCCATTTAGTGTACGGCTAGCAAAGGAAACAACTTTGTTTCCTTGCATAAGTGCTGCTCCTAATGCGAAATTGCTCGCATCAGTTACAAGTGTAAATGTTTTAGTAAAATCAGGATGTATAAGTATAGGATCATTCTTAACTAATGTTTTTAATTTTTCAAAAGCAACTTTATAATCTTTATCTTTAACATTTATTTTTGATCCTTGTTTCAGATATTTAATAAGGTGATAAGCTATTTTTGATTAATCTTTTATGAAACGCCTGTAGTAGCCAGTTATGCCTAAATGATTTTATTTCCTTCTGTGTTCTAGGCAAAGCTATTCTGTCGATAGCCTTAAGTTTCTCAGGGTTGGGTTTGATTCCTCTAGGAGTGACAACGTGGCCTAAAAATTCAGTTTCCTTTGCTAGGAACGTGCATTTATCAATCTGCAATTTAAGATTGGCCTGGCTTAAACGGTTCAGTACTTTTTCGATCGCTTCTAAATGTTCTTCTATGCTTGTAGAAAAAATCAAAACGTCATCTAAATAAACTAAGCAGATTGAACCAATGTATTCTTTCAATACATTGTTAATCAGCCGTTGAAATGTTGCCGGAGCATTACGAAGACCAAATGGCATACGCAAAAATTCGTAATGGCCCGTAGCTGTGGAAAATGCCGTTTTGGGAATATCGTCAGGATGAACTTCAATTTGATAAAATCCTTTTGCCAAGTCCAGGGTTGAAAAGTATTGACATTTCCCAAGTTTATCAAAAATATCATCAATATTTGGCATTGGAAATCGGTCTTCAATAGTTACATCGTTCAATTTTCGGTAATCAATTACTATTCGCCAATTTTGTTTATTGGAAGCATCTAATTTTTTTGGGACGATCCATATCGGACTATTATATGGACTACTTGATGGCATAATTATACTCTGACGTAGCATGTCTTCAATTTGTTTATTGACTTCTTCCTTATGCACATCAGGGTATCTATACATTTTCGAGTATATCGGCATGTCATGTTTTGTTAAGATTTTGTGCTTTATTTCATTAGTAAATGTTAAATTATCTTCTTTATCATAAAATACATGTTTAAATTTTCTTATAATTTTGATTAGTTTTTCCCTTTCATATTCCTTAAGATGATCCATTCGAATATGGGAAATAATATTATATTTATCAATTTCGCAATTGAAGAAGTAACCTTCTTTGTAGGATATTTCATCATAGACTTCTTCTTTCACAGATAAAAATATAGTTATTACTGCATTGGTAGTAATTAATTGTCTATTGGGCAAATCAATAATACAATTTAAATCTCTTAATATATTGTTTCCGATTAGCCCATCAAAGTTTTCATTAAATGAGTATTCCAAGAACTCACAATTATTTTTATCCAAATTAAATTCCTTAAATATTGGAAACTTGCACAATTTTGTTATTAATATTCTTGTACCTAAAGCCTTTGCCACTACGTTAATATCTTGTTTCCATTTAGGCTGGCATATATTAGGGTTTATTATACTGAATTCAGCTCCAGTATCAATTATAAATTTTAATTTTCTTATAGGGTTATTAATCACTATATATGGAAGTTTTCCCCGTCTACTATGGGAAAATTTACGTTTGAGTTTCCTATTTCCATTGGCTGTTGCAGTTGATTGGTGTTACTGAAATTTTCTGATTGATGATTTTCCCAAATTGGGTGATTAGACTGATATGAATTAAATAGAGAAGAATTTCCATTTGTGGTTCTTGAGTAATTAATTCGACGTGTTTGGTTTGAGCTACCTGGCTTATTATTTCGTCCAATAAAATTGGAATTGGGGTGGTGTGAGTTCTGATGAAGGAACTGTCGTTGGTTGGTAAAATTTTGATTTGGTCTGTTGTTACTAATATTTGAACCAGATGGTTTCTCCAGAATACAGTTATGATCATTATAATTATTGGTAAAATTAGTTCTTAAGTTTCTATTCAAATAGTCTCTTTTGGCTGGTCCATATTGCGTATAATGTTGATGTCTGGCATCCAATATTATTTTAAAGGCCTCTTCCAAAGTTTTGGGATCTCTAGCAAATATCATTGTGCGAGTTGGTTCTGGTAAATGGTCTCTAAAAGTCTTTAATGAAATTCTGTTGACCTCTTCGGTAGAGTAAGTATCATCTCCATGGGTTAAATTTCTATTATGAATCCTATTTGCAAGTTTATTTATTTGTAAAATAATAATTTTCCACAGTTCCTTGTAATTTGCATGTTTTCAAATCATCCATTAAATCATTGCTGCTGCATTTCTCACCAAAATTTACCACTAATATTTCTTTTAAAACCGGCCATGTTTTCACGTTAGGGTGCCTATGAATTGCCTCTCTAGTTTTGCCAACACATTTATTTTTTATATATCCAAACAATATGTTCCTATTAGATTCATTAAATTCTAAAATTGAGGGAAGAATGCTTTCAACCCGATCTATATAATCCGGTAACTGATTCGGATCACTACCATCAAAACTTTCTATATTTTTAATACATGTTAAAACTAAATTAAATGTACTTATTGCTAATGAATCCATTTTCAAATATTATCAAGTATTAAAAAATATTATTAAAATATTAATGAAATAAAATAAAAGCAAAAATATATAGTGTGTTAAAGAAACAAAAACAATACAATACTTATATGTATGTAGGTATGTTGTTACTGTCTCCACTGCTTGGTTGCTGTGTTGTTGTTCGATTACAGCCGTATGATGATTGTTGTTGTTGTAATTGATATTTCTCCTTGGTAAAGGTTACAACTCGTAATGCAATGCCTTTGCACAGTGACATTGACGAAGGTCACGATCAAGACTTTTTCTTCTTTTTTCTTAATTAAAAGTTTTAGCAGTATGAAGTTTAATTAAGTTAATTTTAATATAAAATTTTTAATAAATTTTTATTTTTTTTACTTTAACTTTATTTTAAAATATTTTAACTTTTTTTTCACTTTCACTATTTAAATTTAATTGTTATTTTTAATCTTTTATCCTCGTCGCCAATAATGTTCGTAACTGAAACAACCGTCTGCGTTGAAGTTTGAACAGTCAAAAGAAAGATTTTATTTATTTCAATTATCTTAAACCTAATGTAACATAATCTTAATTCTATTTTGTCTCTTATCCTAATAACACTTACTCTCAATTCTCTTACTATAATTATGCTTACTGTAATTTCTCTTATTATAATTATGCTTACTCTAATTTCTCTTATAACTAAGTTTAATAATGAAATATAACATTTAGCTTATTGTTAGTGTAATTAATATATTAATAAGTGAGGCAGGTTCATATGTGAGGACATTTATGTCACTATATATGTATGTACGTATGTAGGTGCTTACCACAAGCAAAGCCTTCAATAGTTTAATTAATTAGATTCACATTAAAGCACTGCATTATTCTCATAATAAAGGAATTACTTTGGGTGCCCACGCAGTGATATCAGTAGGCTTTTTAACGACACTCGTTTGCTTTTACATGTTTTACCATGACAACAGACAACAAAAAGTTCATTTTAAATTTTAAAATTTAAAAACATACCACAATTTTTTGTTTTATTTCTTATCAATAAATGCTGCAAAATTATAAAAAAAAATGTTTTGAACATTAAAGCTAATTTTTTTTTTGAAGTCGCCGTAGTCTAGTAGGTAGTGTATTGGCTTATTAGACGAAAGGCCCGAGTTCAAATCCCAGGTCAGACATCAAAACGAAAATATGAAAATATTTCTTCGGCGACTTCCTCTCAGCAGATTTCTGGCAAAAACTCTGAGAGTAAAAATTACCATGAAAAGCTTCTCAAAAATCTGTCGTTCGGAGTCGACTTTATACTGTAGGTCCCGCCACTCATGTATAAAATTAACGCACACAACACGAGTGGTGTGAGAAGCTAGGACGTTGTACAATGGGTCAATTCGACCTCCGGGTACTGTACCTGTCACAGTTGACAAGTACACGTCCTCTAACCTAACCTAAAGCTAAATTTTTACTCCTGTTGTAATAGTTAGACAAAATTAAGTAACATTAGCCTTTTATGACTGTATAATTGAACCTTTTTGTGTTTCAGTCTATAATTTTTATTGTGCTACTTAAAATTCAATTATTCCAACATTTACAAAATTACTTATTTAATAAATCATTACAAACCTTCAATCACGATTACAACCTAGTTTGTCATACCAATCATGTTGTGTGTGTTCATTTTATCCATGAGCGGCGTGATCTAGAGTTGAAAGCCGTCTCCGAAAGATAGATTTCTTTTAAGAAATTTTCATGGCAATTTTATTTACTCTCAGAGTTCTTGCCAGAAATCTGCTGAGGGTATGATTGTTCGAGATGTCTGACCTGGGATTTGATCCGTGGCCTCACGTATAAAAAACGAACACCTACATAATAGACTAGGGGCTACTTCGACAAGATTGGAAGATTATAAAATAATTAATGTGGCTCAGTTATTTACGCCACTGGAAAGGGACGTTCTAAACTTAATTATACATTTAACCTCTCAGTTAGACTTCATAATTATGCAACTAACCAAGTCTGTTATGTTGATTTTTTTGTAGAAGAAATAACAGTGAGTAGAGTAATCATTCAATTTACGTCATTAAAGTTTTTTTCCATCTCAATTCGACTTATATTGTCATTTGATTAAAGTCATCTTAGGTGTTTGTCAATGACTCGAATTTTCTATAGCAAATTTGCTGATGATTTGCATATTTTAAGTAAATTTGTCAATGACTTTAATTTTCTCAATTTGTCGGCGACTTGCATTTGCTATTGTTAGTTAAGACAATTCTTAACGCCATTGGGGATGGACTAAACAGAAAATCTCTTGCACTTGAATTCAGAACAAGACTTGCCCATAAATATACGTAAATATGCATGCCTTTTCATTGTAGATTTACACACAAATTCATAAAACGTTTTGTGCATTGAAGTCAACGCATCAATTGATGCGAGTAAGGGTTTCCAAGTTATATACACAGAATCACATCTTTTTTGATGTAGATTAACCGAGAAAAAATATTTTAATTTGATTTTTTTTTAATTTTTCCATCAAAACGAAATATTAGAAAAGAATTTTTTTTAGCGTCTTCTAGTCAGCAGTCTTCTGGCAAAAACTCGGCGAGTAAAATAAAATTGCAATGAAAAGTTTCTCAAAAAATCTGTCTTTTGAAGTCGACTTTAAACTATACATCCCATAACTTATGAATAAAATTAACAAACACAACATACGTGGTATAAGAAGCTAAGTTGTAATCCTGACAAAAGGGTTGTAATAGGCAATTATATATGTATGTATGTATCATAGGTTAGGTTAGAGGACGTGTACTTGTGAGTTAAGACAAGTACAGTACCCGGAGGTCGAATTGACCCATTGTACTTGTATGTATCATATCAGTACAGAGTTTTAATCCGAAAAAATTCAATTAAAATTAATGGAACATTTCCAAATTTGTCTTTTTAAATACCGGGTTATCCATTTCGTGGTTTCAAAAGTAAACGTAAATAAAACACATATAAAATATTTTTTTCATGATATTCCTTTATTGATTGTAAAATTTGAACGTTGACATTATGTGTGAAACATACATCATTTAAATGACCTCCACGCGAAGTGTTGCAAGCATTGATTCTTTTGAGGTAATTTTCGACCACTTTTTGACACATATTGGGCGGTATCTCAGAAATAATAACAGAATGTTGGTTTTTAAGTGCTCAAGAGTTGAAGGTTTATCTGCATAAACACGGTCTTTCGCGTAGCCCCACAAAAAAGGCTAATGGTGTCAAATCGCATGATCTTGGTGGCCAGTTGATATCGCCACGACGAGAAATTACGCGGCCAGGAAATTTCTCTTGCAATAAAGCCATATTCGCTCGAGTTGTGTGGCATGTGGCACCGTCTTGTTGAAACCACATATTCTCCAAGTCGTATTCTTCAATAGCAGGCAAAAAAAAGTCGGTTATCATATGACCATAACGCTCCGAATTTGCGGTGACAGTCGTTCCATCGTCGTTTTCAAAAAAGCAAGGTCCAATCACAATTTCGGACCAAAGAGCGCACCAAACAGTGACTTTTTCTGGATGTAATGGCCTCTCTTCAATTACTTGAGGATTCTCAGAACCCCAAATACGACAATTTTGTTTATTAACATACCCACCGAGTGTGAAATTGCCTATACGCACGATACGTGGCTGTGGCAGAATCACCATTTTTGTAGTAGGTTTTGATAATTTTTATGCGTTGTGTGATAGTTAAGCGATCCATTTTCGTCAATGTCAGACTTTCAACTGGAAAGAAAATAATTGGTTTCACAACTTAGTTTGACAGATGTCGAATTCCAGTCCCATAGTTTTGAAACCACGAAATGGATAGCCCTTTATTTATACGTGATAATTTATTTCCTCGCATACATACTTTAGATTTATTGCCCTCTTTATAATTTATTTTGGAAAATTGTACGTCTTTGTTTGAAATCTTCCTTTCAATTAAGTTGTTATTAATTTCCATAAACCCCCATTTGGCACGTTGCCCTCTCTTTATTTGTGGTTTCTTATCTTTTCTTGTTAAATGTATTCCGCACACAGATTTCATTAAAAGCATTGTATGCATTTAAAGCTTTTATAATATGTATGTATTTATAAGCATTTAAACAAAAACACTGTCTGTATGAATATACATCTATATATATCTATATACAGTAATATCAGTACACAGATTCAAATTATATACAGAAAATCATTAATTAACCAAAAATAGCTGCTTTTCAGCCAAAGGACGAATGTATGTATGTCATGTCACAGTGAACATGTATGCAAATGACATACAGCAGCATGCAGGAACGATGATAATTTGCATAATTTATTTGGTGGTCATTTTACAATTTTTGCAAATGGAACGAAATATATGTATATACGAGTAGAGATGCAGAATGAAGACACCGTGCATATGGTTTATAAAGGAAAGGAAAACTGTCACAAGGTAAGAAGGTACATAGCGGTCAGTCACAATATAAGCAACGATTTTATAGTCGACAATTAAACAAAATAGTTTCAAATGAATGAATGTAATTAATTTGAATGGAATTGAATCTTAAATTGTATAGTCACTAACAGATAGGGCACAAAGAGGTAATGAATCTAACCTTACATTTTAAATATTTTAAATTTTTAAATATCTAGTACTACTGGCTTATTCGTCGTTTTAAAATCGAAAGGGTCACACTGTGTGACTCACACATCACACCGAATTAGAGATGAGCGATATTTTCAAACCTGTGATTTAATCACGGTGATTGATAATTCACTGGTAACTACAGTGATTGAAATTGCCAAATAACAGGTACTAATAATGTCGTTCTTTCAAAATTGTTACATACTCAAATTTATTTCATTTTCTTTTGATTATTTACTTTTGTCTTTTATACATAAACTTTCTGTGAAACTTAATTGTCAAACTTCATATAAAAAAAAAATTACATTAAAAATAATAACATTGATGACACCACCAGTGTTGCCACGCAAAAAAAATATTGTAACCAACAGTTAAGAAAAAAATCACCAAATAAGAAAAAATATAACCAAAACTAAATTCGCAGTTTTTTTATTTTATTTTTTTCAAATTTAAATTACAATTAATACAACAGAGTAAGAAAAGAAACAAAAAATAACAAAATAAAATTTTAGTCTTACTAATTAATACATTTCTACAAACAATTTTTTTTTTTAATTTATAAAAATCATCTTTATTTACACTACATACTTTGTACATATATTTACAATTTTCGGGATTCTATCATAAGATATTACATCAAATAAATCTGATAATTAGAGATCTTAATTACATTTTATTAAGTTATAATATTTTGTGCAAAGGAAAAAAGGGAAAAACCTTTATATAAAAGAAGGCAAGTTTAAATATAGGAAGAAAATATACAAGTATACATCACGTTATCCTGAGATAACAATTGTAAACGAGTCATTTTCAATTTAATAATTTACGTTTTTAAGCTATTTAGCCGATTTGTATACATTCTCTTATCAGTGGATAAGTAGAATTTTGAATGGAATCATAATATTTATTGTAAAGATTTTTCATGAAGTCAACAATTTGATCATATCCGGTTTCTCTGTGGAGCAGTTTAGTCGAGTATCTCCATTCTTTGTTGTGTATTATCTTAAGACATTTGTTTTGTATTATTTGAAGTTTCTTCAAATGTGTTTTTGCTGCATTGTACCAAATAGGGCTTACATATACCATTGTTGGTCTAATTACACTCTTGTAAATAAGATTTTTGTTCGTAAGGTTTAATGTTGAACGTTTACAAAGAATAGGCCATAAAGCTCTAACAGTTTTCATTGATTTTTTACATATTTCATCTATGTGCTTTGCAAAATTAAGTTTCTTGTCGAGACAGACACCAAGATATTTGACGTTGTTTTTTATCGCAATTCGTTCGCTTTGGAAGTTTAATGGACGGTCTGGTAAGCGTTTTGGTGATTTGTTATAGGGGAATATGATGGCCTGAGTTTTTGTAGGATTAATTTTTATTTTCCACTTATAAAAGTATTTGTTACATGATAAAAGTCCTCTTTCCATTTTCTTCAACAGTGCTTTTGTGAGCTTACTAGATGTTATGAGAGCGGTATCATCAGCATAGTAGGCAACTTTCATGTATGTGGGAGGGGAAAAGTCTGAGCTGTAAATTGAATATAATAGTGGAGATAACAATGACCCTTGAGGTAGGCCTGCAGTAATTTCCTTCGGAGACGATAAAGTGCCGTTGACAGCCACTACGAAAGATCTGTCCGTTAGAAAATTAGCAACTATCCTGCACAAATATTTTGGTATATTTGCTTGAAGCAATTTATAAATAAGATCGTTGTGCCAAACGGTGTCGAAAGCCTTCTCTATATCCAATATTACCAAACCCGTAGATCGCTTTGTTTGCTTGTTGGACTTTATTATGTTTATGATACGGTTTATTTGGTGAACGGCACTGTGCCGCTTTTTAAATCCAAACTGTTCATTTACTATTGCTGATGTATTCTCAATAGCATTATATATTCTGTTTTGAATAGTTTTCTCGTATATTTTACCGAGGTTACTCAATAAACTTATTGGTCTATAACAGGGTTTACCAAAAATTTTTTGGTTATGTATTAGTGAGTAAGAGAGAGAAAATAAATTGAGAGAATTGATTTATTTACAGCCATAGAAAAGTGTTTGTAATATACGTTATTTTGATTTTCATTTTATCAACTTACATATGTAAAGCTATCTATCTTTGGCTTAATAATTTTAGATAAATAAAAATAAAATAAAAAAATCCATTTTTTTATTAAAAGATCGTAAAGGTATCCAACTTTGGCTTAAAAGTTAAACCATGTTTTTAGATAAATAAAAATAAAAAAATAATAAACCATTTTTTATTAATAGAGAAAAAGCAAGCATTCTAAAGCATTTAAAAAAAATTATACTATGCGACAAAATATATAAGGCATTGAATATTATCAAAAGCATCTTTTAACATACAATATTTTTTGAGTGTCATTCTGAAAAAAATGGTAAAGCATCCGCCGCACATGTGTTCTTGTCGCAGTCTGATCGACAACTAAATCAAAAAACACAAGAATGCGTGTGAGTTCTC
The DNA here is from genome assembly GCA_927399465.1 of Sarcophaga caerulescens. Classification (NCBI taxonomy): domain Eukaryota; kingdom Metazoa; phylum Arthropoda; class Insecta; order Diptera; family Sarcophagidae; genus Sarcophaga; species Sarcophaga caerulescens. The sequence goes on from OV656868.1 coordinate 65,910,498, forward strand.
TCAGCACAATTGTTCTATGAAATGGTAAACGATGGTCTATAACAATGTGGGCACTGCCTAGATTTACTAGGTTTTGAGATAGCAATTACTTTTGCCATTTTGAAATGTTTGGGAAAATAGTTCATTTTTAAGCAGCTGTTAAAAATTATAAGTAGCAATTTTACAGCCTTAAGAGGGAGCTTTTTTATAAGTATGTTCGAAACATCATCTAGACCTGGAGATTTTGAAGTTTTGAGAGTAGAAATTAAGAAATTTAACTCGTTTAGTGAGATCGGGGTTAGATTTTCAGAGTATGCATCAGTAGATTTAAATTTATTGACTTTAGAGTTTACGATTTTGTCAAAAGAGTGCTTATATGTGGACGTAAGACTGTTAGATGCTGAAAAGGTATTAGATAAAAGTTCTGCCTTATCTGTATCTGTGTTAATTGTTATATTTCCATCTGCGAGATGTGGGATTTTTCTACCTTGTTTGCTTCTTAAACATCGACTTATTTTCCAAAACACTTTATCACCTGGTTTTAATTTTGATAAGAAGTTATTCCACCTTTTGTTGCGATAAGAATTGATATCCTTGTTGATGATATTAGTTAAAAATTTTATACACTGTTCATAAAAATTTACATCAGATGGATTCGAAGATCGTTGGCTTCTTCTTTTAAACATTTTTCTAGTTTTGATTAAATTTACAATATTTACGGGCAAAATTGACCTACTGCTGGATTCGAATAAGGGAGTGCAGTTATTTCGAGCTTCTAAAACAATTTTCACGAATTTCTTTATCTCCAAATCAATTGAGTTCTTAGTGTTATAAATGGGTGTATTGATATTGATTTTGCTGTTGATTGTATTTCCAAACGCCGCCCAATCTGTAAGCTTGTAATTGTAATGCCTAGTGTCTATTTCGTCTATGGTTGTATTTTCAATTCTGCAGACAATAGGTCTGTGATCAGAAGGAATATCATATGCAAGCACATCTAAATTAAGGTCTAGTAAACTATTGCTTAAGACTAAGTCTATAGTTGACGCATTTCTATTCCTTTGAGGGGGGTAAAAAGTTGGACTAGTAGGATAATGAATATAAAAACTGTTGGATTGTTCAAGTTGAAACAATACATTCCCCGCAGTATTATTATTTATGCAATGCCATGAAGAATGCCTTGCATTAAAATCACCCAGTATAATGTAATCTTCATTAAATGAAGTAAGCTTAATTATGTCATTTTCGAAGCAATTTTTATATTTTGGTGAATAAGCTGTACAAACAATTAATTTTCTATTGTTAACTTTTACCTCAATGGAGATATTTTCTATTCCAATTGTATTTGTAATCGGAAGTACTCTGTGTTGGACTGACCTGCGTACAATTAGTGCTACACCTTCTCCTCTTGCGTTTCGTCTATCGTTACGATGAATAACAAAATTTTTAAAATATGCTTTGTGTCTTTCCTTTAAATGTGTTTCATTTAAAGAGGCGATATGAATATTTTCTCTTTCAATTAGCTCTTCAAATTGAATCAAATGTGAGAAAGTAAAAATGCCATTCGCATTCCAATGAAGAATTTTTAAGTCATTATTTTTAGTGTAAGTCATATGCATATTTTACCATAGACATAATAACTTGTATTTGTTGTACTTTTGAAGTGCATTTTTGGAGATCACTTAATGTTGTCGTAAAAATATTAAAGAGTTCATCTATGCTGAAGAGATCGTTGTTACCTCTCAAGCAGTCTGCATAAGAGAAAGTATTTCGATTAATGTTATTGTTGGGAGTGTTAATATTGGGATCATTATTAAAAAACAGTTGTGTATTGTTTTTATGATTACGTGTAGTTTTTCTTGTTGCTTTAGCTCTTGTCTCTAAATAAAGTGATTGAAAAGGGCAATTAATATCATTTGCATTTTTTACCATTCTTTTTACAGTTGAAACATGAAAAAACTGCTGGTATTTTATCTTGATTCCTTAAGGCCGTGTCACATAGAAGTTTTGCTTCGCGTTGCGTTACAAATTCGCTTTGACATTTAAGATAAATGTAGATGTTTATATGGCACTTGTCACATAAACAGCTTTTAACGCAACGCAAAGCGAAAAGTTGGGCATCTCTCATCTTTTTGCGCGCTTTCACAATCAGCTGTTGATTATTCTGTAAATATTTTTGGCAAATTCGCGCGCAAATTTTATTTTTTTAATATTTGTCCTTAAATTTTATGTTTTTTAGTTTTTTTAGCAGTACAATTATAAGTATGTCCAATAAATCCTCCAAATCCATTTTTAGTCCTTATTTAAGCACAAAATATTAAAAGCAAAACTTACGCGCCAATCACTTTTAAAAGATAAACAAACAACGCGAGTGTTGTCAAAGTTTTTGTTGTGGCATACACCTTTTGCTTTACGCTTTTCTGCCAAAGTTATAAACGTCACGCAAAGCAACAAAGTTTTATCTGACACGGCCTTTAGTGGGCAATCGTTAATGTGATGCTGGTTGGCACATAACATACAAGCGGGAAGACGATTACAGTGATCACCTCCATGGCCATACATAAGGCAATTCCAACACTGTGTTGGATTGTCATTTTTCCTTGGCTTATATTTTTTCCATGACACAATAATATTACACAGTGAGGACACGTTATTCAGTGATTTTGGGTTAAAATTTTTTCTTGCAAATTGCACCTTATATACGGCGTTGTTAATGGAACTAAATTTTATGTTTACTTCAATCACAGAAGATGGAGTTAAATTATATTCCTGAATATCCCTTTTGATGTCTTCAACACTAATTTTAGGAAGTCCATAAAGGAACACTGTATACAGACGATTTTCTTTCGAATTAAAGCTATGAAATTCAATTTTTCCATCTAGTAATGCTTTTTTATATTTTTCGTATGCTTCAGTATTTTGGGGAAATACTTTAGTTCCAATTGATGTCCGTTTGTAGACTGCATCCTTACCCAGTAATTTCTGAAGATCATTTAAATTGATTTTGGCATCGACTACCAATGGTGGAGGTTTTCCTGTTTTAACCTCTGTTATGTTGGATGTAGAATCCAATTCCATATCATTGAGTTTGGCTAGTTCGCTAAACCTGTTGCTAGATGTAGGTAAGTTAAAGAACCTATCCATTGGAATGACTCGTGACCTTTTTGGTCTCTTCATATTAGATTTTTTTAAATCTAAACTATGGGATTTGGCCCCCGGGGCCATGTGTTTATTGCTAGCTCTGCTAGTCTTTTGTAATTTAGTACACGCGAGAGTTCAATAAAATAAAAGAAAAAAACAAAAACGACTACCGAAATTACAAGAGATAGAATACAAATTATTTGTCGTTGAATTACTTGCTTTCGAGCAACTAACCGCTTATAATAAGAGACGACCGCACTCTACGAGATCAAGTAACGAACTCCTTCTACAAACAAAACAAAAGCTCTTTTTATAAGAAAAATAAATAACCAAAACCGGAAAAATCTACACATCTACACGTTGAACAAAAAAATAACCAATTTTGGTTAGAAATAACCAAAAACGGCAACACTGGACACCACTTTGATTTTGTTTAGTAGTCTTTTCGTAGTATGTATCTAGTTGTCTCTTTCTTACGACTTAATAAAATACGTTATTGTCATTATTGTATTATTGGAATACTGTGATCACAATCACTGTTTTAAAGAACAGTGATTAACAAATCACGTTCACTGAGCCAATTCACATTAGAACATTTGTGCTGGCGTAAAATGACAGTTTATAGGCAAGAGGGGTGAAGATACGTATACATTGCTGCCAAACTAATATTAATCTCATGTGAATTGAAGAGAACAAAAATTGTGCGACTAAAAAATGTGCTAATGTGAATTGGCTCACTGAGAACAACGTTCTTCAAAAATCACTGGATCGCTCATCTCTACACCGAATTGTATGCATAGTGCTGCATTAGTACTCGTATGTAGAATAAACTTTGGTGAATTTTAGGTAAAAGTTAGTTTAGTGTGGGAGCCACTTCACCGCTTCCTTTGCAACGCCAATACTACCTATTCCGTCATGTAATTATAGCCATACCCAACCTGAAAGTCTTTTGAGGGTGTGGATTTTTCTGATATCACCTTTGGCTAGACACATTGTGTCAATAAATTCTGGCTTTCCAAGAATTTTTCTTCTTAGATTTCTAAGCGCCGGACAATGACAAAGATGTTGCGTAGTCTCATCTTTTGCTTCATCATTGCAGCTTCCCAAATAGTCGTAATGATTTATTCCCGTGCCCTAGCGTGAACACCGAGAGGCCAGTATTCTGTGACATAATCTACTTACACAATCTAAGGAATATTCCTTAGATGGAATCTTGAAAAGTTTAATGAAAATTCTCTCCTACTTGTTGTTATCTAGATACTGGTGTTTTGCTTTTACATCGCTTAACATTAAAATTATAAACAAAAGCTACAAAAACAAAACAATGCAATAAACAAACCTGTTTACAAATTATCGTACTGCTTAATATAACAGCAAAAAAATTGTAAACAAGTAAACAAAAATACGCAAACAACACTACAATACTAAATGTTAATAACGGTGTTTAGTGTTTAGAGTTAGTGAAGTTCAGTCAGTCTTGTGTGACGACGCAGTGTATTTAAAGAGAGTAATAGTGGTTTGAAGATCTCCGTTACAAAGATCTGTCGAACAATTGCCTAGTAATTGTTATTGTTTACGTAAAGGGTGTAAACAGAGAAATAACAAACAAAGCAATTGTTGTTGTTACATCAAGTTGAGAACAGTGGCACACAGAATTATTCCAACAATAATAATTTTAATTAAAACTAAACACAAACTTATTTTTATTTTATTTGCAATCTACGAGCCCATATTTTAAATGTTGTTAAAAGGTAAAAGCGCAACAATGTGTTTATATAGGGCAAGATCTGTCTGGTTTCTACTCAAGTCGGTTCATCAACTCATCTTACCTTTGCCAATGAATGAAGTTTCTGAGAGACCATTTGCGGCGGGTCACCAATCTCATGCAGGAATTCAATTGAATAATCCGTAATGCATGCTTTAGCAAGTCCGTTGGCCTTGTTGTTACCTTTGATGTGCTCATGTCGAGGGAGTCAGATTAGGGTAACATTCGAATGTCTCGCTATATCCGATATGCTCTGATACCGAATTCGCATGGCTGCAATTTAAAATCCATTGTTTCAATCTGAAAAGAGCTACAATAATCCCGTAGTATAAAGGACGATTCAGTTGTTCTGAAAAGACCACCCCCGACGTTATTGCCGGTCTGGAACCATCAATGAAAACTTCTATGATGTATTGGGGAATGTTAGAAATCCTTATTGTAATATTGTTACGAAAGTGGAAGTTGTGTTTTGCTTTCACGTCGTTTAAATTGTAAACAAAAGCTACAAAAACAAAAACAATGAACTTGTTTAGATGTTAAACAAGTAAACAAAAATATACCAACAAAACACCAGTATCAAAAAAGGATAAACAAGTAATCAAAATCCAACAAAAAAGAGAATTAAAGCAAACAACATGTTTATATTAGAGATTTCGAGAAGGCTAAGTCATTTGCCTTCAAGAGCATTCATCAGACTGTTTACCCTGCGATATAAAGGCAAGCAAAAGCAGGCAACGGAGTCAGTAAAAATTCAGTCAGTCTTGTGTGGAGACGCGGTGTTTGAAGAGAATAATCGTGGTTTGAAGATCTCCGTTATAAAGATCTGCCGGACAATTGTTATTGTTTACGCAAAAGAGCGTAAAGAAGAATAACAAACAATGCAATTGCTATTGTTTACATCAAGTTGTGAACAGTGGCACACATAATTGTGTGAATTTTATTGTGTGTTATTTTATTTGCAGTCTACGAACTCATATTTTAAACGTTTTTAAAATGTAAAAACGTAACAACTTGATTAAGAGTGGTATAAATTGATAAACCTTGTCAAGCACCCGAGTTTTTAAATGTAGGTTATATGGCCTCATTGAAATGCAGAAATCTATCCGTTATTGTGTTTGGTAATGTCTCTCGTTTAAAGACTTTATTTACACATTTATGTGAGATTTAGCTTTCCAAATGTCAGGTGAAACTCATTAATTTACTCATGTATTTATCATTTACCATCTTATTGAAAATATAGTTAAATAGGGTTGCTTTTAAGTTTGCATTAAGGTAAGGATCTCCAGATTATGGATCCATGCAGCTCTTATGAAAGCTAAATGCTAACCATTGGTCTCATTTAATAATCTTAACCCTTTTTAATCGTTTCGCGCTATCATCGTAATGTATTATTCATTTGAAATTCCTAATGATGCCACTATGTGTGGAATATAACAACGTTAAAATGTTCGCCAAGGTCTTTCTGGGTGAAGAGCATTCAAAATGTTGAATTTTCCATCACACTGTCACATAATTCAGAAAGAATTTGACAAATGTCATGTCATATTCTGCTCGTAGAGAATATCGAATGTGGCATAAGTTCTGTGGCTCTTAGCGCCGTCTTGTCTAAACCACTTGTCGTTGATGTACAGATCATCTAATTCTTTGACCTAAAGGGCTTGCTATTCAAAGTGAAAGCCTGGCCATCCTCATTATCATAGAAAAAAGGATCGTTGATGCTTCCAGTCAAAAATTTAAATCAAACAGTTGCATTTTTTGGAATGCATTATATGCACTAAATTCTCATGTGAATTAGCATCGTTCCAAATTCGTAAATTTTTCTTCCAGAAATGGTCTTCATCGCTGCAGACAATTTTTCAATAAAGATTAGAGTCAGTTGCGAACTACTCGAGATAGCATTCAAAAGAAACATGGCGTTGACTATGATCGTAAATAGTGATTTGGCAAAACAGCCTAAAATTTCAACAAAATGGCGAATTTCAGCTGCCAAAATTATGATGTCCCTGTTGGAAAACCTATTTTTGTTTGGCAGGTGTCTTAAGTGACCATAATTATGGCATAAATTGGTGAAAGATTTCAACAGCTTTCAGCAATCGTCATTCACAGTGATCGCCTGGGTAACGCTTTTCTCAAAGAAAAATGTATCGACGGAACTACATAAAATGAACACTCTCGCTGACAGCGATGATTTTTCCGCCAGATCTTCTATTTCATCGACAAACGGGTGTTGGTCGATCGTTTTTTGAACTAGTGCACTCGAATTTATTCGTCTTATTGATAATTGTACTCCCTATAGGAAAATTGTGGCGATCGAAAAATGAATCGCAATTCTATTATCTACATGCGGTCTTAAATGTTATATACATTCTTGGTTATTTGGTAAAACAGACTGAATAAACGACAATTAATTTGTCAATTGTAGCTGAAGATTCACAGTTCAAAAGTCTCTTTGAAAAGACCCGATATATAACAATGTTCCCCTCTCTGCTTTCAGATAATTTTTAAAATTTTGTCAATTATACTTCTTTGACTATCATCTAAGGCATTTGGAGGTTTAATGTAAATGACTTTCCATATGTGACCTACTGGCAATTTCCGAGTAAAGTACAGCATAACCTTACTTATTCTCCTATAATATTGTTACGAAAATGGAAATGGTGTTAACGTTTAACATAAAAATTATAAACAAAAGCTAAAAAAAAAACAATGGACTTATTTACATGATCAACAAATAAACAAAAATATAGCAACAACATCAGTATAAAAAAGAGATAAACAAGTAAACAAACAGGCAACAACAACACTGCAAGGACAAACGTAAACAAAATACACAAACAACAATCACGTAAACAACAGGTTTATATTTATAGAGATTTCGCGAAGGCAAAGTCATTCTCCTTCTATAGCATTCATCAAACTGTTTACCCTGCGATATAAAAGGCAAGACAGAGCAAGCAAGGGGATCAGAAAGAATTCAGTCAGTCTTGTGTGAAGAAGCGTTGCGTGTGAAGAGAATAATCGTAGTTTGAAGATCTCCGTTGTAAAAATCTATCGAGCAATTGTTAGTGTGTATGCGGAAGAGTGTAAAAAAGAATAACAACTAAAGCCAATTGTTGTTGTTTAAATCAAGTTGCGAACAGTGGCACACAGAATTGTGCGAATAAAAAAGAATTTTAATTGAAACTAAACGCAAATTTATTTTTATTTTATTTGCAATCTACGAACTCATATTTTAAACGTTTTTAAAAGGGTAAAAACGTAACATTTCAAAAGTTATGCTTTCCGTTTATTTTTTGTACACTTTCAAGAACAACTGCTAGAATTTCCGTTGCTGTTTTATTATTCTCTTTTGCAATGATAAGTAGAAATAACAAAAAAAGAAAAGTACATGCATTATTGAATGCTCAGTGATCCCAATGCTTAATGTTTCAGATAAAAAGCAAACGTAGTTACCTTTACATCAAAAAGCATACTATTGCTACAAAACCCCCCTACCAGATGATGACTGCATGACTGTTGAATAGTACTGCACCTCCTTCAACAGTTTTTCCTTTTTGCTTGCCTCAATTGTTATCATTACCAGTAGATTGGGTATTGCTTGTAGTAAAGTCAGTATAAGAGTACGTATCAACTCAATAATGGGTCAAAGCTGCACAACTAACGAACTGATATTTTACATGCTTTACACTCGTAAAATAAAAGTGACTGTCATTCACGTAGAAAACCGCATAGTCATAAGATGACATCCAAATCCTTACAATAGCGAACGTGAGGCTATATAGGAAGGTGTAGCGTTGAAAAGTGTTTGTTTTTTTATTATGTTATCTGCGACGCTCATTGTCTTTTAATACGTTCTTCCATCCTGTGCATATTAAAATGCATGTTTGCCTTGGAGAGTGCACATTGAGTCGCGTTTATTGATACAGATACTGTTTAAGATGATGGCCAAATACACTTGGATGAATTAAGGCAAGGCGGCAATTTTCATTTTCAATTCCTAGTTATTGTCTTCTTTTATTTTATTCTTTCGATTTTTTTTTTACTTTGTGCTCGATATCCGAAGGTAGATTGAGACCTGTTGTGACAGTCACTAAAGCGTTTAAAAGTAATGAAAATGTTTTCGAAAAGTTCGATTATAAGGAGAAGTAAGTGTCTTGATAAAGGAAATGGGTTATGGGTTAACATAGTATAGTTAAGGTTTATTTAAAATTGTTCCGTTTTTACCCTTTTAAAAACGTTTAAAATATGAGTTCGTAGATTCCAAGTGAAATAAAAACAAATTTGTGTTTAGTTCTATTTAAAATTCTTGATTGTTCGCACAATTCTGTATGCCACTGTTCACAACTTGATGTAAACTACAACAACATACTTTGTTTGTTATTCTGCTTAACACTATTTTGCGTAAAATACTAACAATTGTTCGGCAGATCTTTATAACCTAGATCTTCAAACCACGATTATTCTCTTCAAACGCAACGCGTCTTCACACAAGACTGACTAAACTTTTACTGACTCCGTTGCCTGCTTTGTCTTGCCTTTTATATAGCAGGGTAAATGGTCTGATGAATGCTCTTGAAGGGGAATGACCTCGCCTTCCCGAAATCTCTATAAATGTGAATATGTTGTTTACGTTATTGTTGTTTGTGTATTTTGTTCTTGCAGTGTTGTTGTTGCCTTTTTGTTTACTTGTTTATCATGTAAACAAGTTCACTTTTTTTGATTTTGTAGCTTTTGTTTCTACTTTTAATGCTAAACGATGTAACACCATTTCCGTTTTCGTAACTATATGTTGCAATAAATTCATTACAAAAAATTTTTATTTATTCAACGTTAACTTTGTTCTTTTCGAAATAATCTTTGTTAGATTCGTTTATGTAAACTATTCACCAAATCCTAGAAAAAACCTACTATTCCAACCTACCTACCTGACACAAGCTAACTATTGAAAGTATAAACATGGTCCAACACCATAGCTGTCAATCTGTTTCTTATTCCATAAGTTTGAATTCAATAATGCCTTTAAAATTCTCCTATCGGTAAAATAATAAAAAATTTAAAGGCCATCACTCATGTAATCATTTTTTCGATTGATTTACAGTTAAGTATTGCACAAAGCACTGCTTTGGCATACGGATTCTTCCACACGAATCTCACTAACCTATTATGTGCCTACTACTGACTTCCACCGTAACTCGTTAGCTTTCGTATTGCGTATTCGACAGTAGTGAAATTATCAATTATGGCTTCATTTTCATTTCTCCATATCACGAGCATTTAAATAGAACGCGTTCCGCTGAGTTGTCTCAATTGATGGAAACTAACGGGTCGCCCAACAGTTTCTCCCGAACTTTAATAGTTGGCAACGGCCATCTTGTTGAAGCTACATCTGTCAAAATCGTTGGCAGTTATTCAGCCTGCTTTACCAACAGACAAAATTTTAGAATTTGTCATTAGAATAGTATCATTAGTTCATACTTCTAAAAGAACGACATTGGACAGCTCACCCCTGTCAACGTTGATGATTTCTAACTTCTTTTGCCCAGTTCAAAAAATTTGTCGTTCGGAGTCTGCTTTAAGCTGTAGACCCTGCTACTCATGTATAGAATTGACACACACAACATAAGTGGTGTGAGAAGCTAGGTTGTAATCCTGACTGGAGGATTGTAATGACCGATTATGTAAGTATGTATGCATTGATCTTGGAACAACTAGAGAGTTATGTGAGAAGTTCTGGTTGATGGCTTATGAGCACAGAAAGAGCATGAGGATTTTTTTGTAGTACCAGTATCAGCGTGGTTGGTTGTCGCTTTGTAAAGGGAAATGCCTGTAAGTTGTCCATGCATAATTCTCGTTATTACTTTACAAGCTTTTTATGTTTTTATTACAAAACTTTATTATAAATGCTAAATTCTTATTTAATTTTCTTAGTAACATTTGTAACTATTTGGCAACGGATATTATTCATTTCAATTTGCATACATTGTGCTCGACAACCAAAATGCTTTTAAAATTTTCTTGGAGTAGGCAAGCATTTTTACTTGATATATAACAAAGCATATGTATTTTTATGTCTGATACAATGTCATACTTTTGTTCTTGTTGCTTGAAGTTGTTTTAAAAAGCCACAATAAACCATTAGCATAAATTAAAAGCCTGCTAACAATTTACAATGTCCACTACAAAGTGTTAAAGAACTTTTCAAAGAGAGAGCAGCTGTGTTGAATATAAAAGGGAATAGAAAAATGCATTTCTAAACATAAAAGGCGTGCCAATTTCTTTTTCTTTTTTATTACAAAGGCTTAAAAGTAACAAGCCACCTCAGATTTGCCCTAAACATACACAAAAAAATCAGAAAGAAAATGCTTCTTCTTCTTAAAGCTCCAAAGGACTAAAAAACGGAATAAATTTACAAAAATGCTGACTAACGAAATGAATAAGTTAACTGAAGTTTTTGATTGAAGGACTCAACATTTTGGGTTAAATGACTAACTATTGCACTTACTACAAGCACTGCTGACAAGTGACAACCAGTGACATTCTTATGGCAAAGCAAAACATGCAAGCTTTGTGATGATAGAAATTTTTTAAGTATTCCTGAAATCATAAAAAAAAATTAAATACCAATGCCAGTATTACAACGTTTGTGAAAACAGTTTGTAAAGCATTAGGGAAAACTATACACCTGCGCCTGAGATTTTTTTCCGTTTGCATGGCTCTCAAGTAACATGTAACCAACAGCACTTGTCTACAAGAAATTTTCTTACTACTGATGATTACACAGCAAGTTATAAATCAAAAACCACAACTTGATTCTAAATGAATATGCACAACTAAATACTTAAAATTTATTGGTTAAGAGAAAAAGCTGAATTAAACAATTTTTTTTTTAAACGCAGTGGCAACGACGGGCTTAGTTTTTTTTTGTTGTATATGCTCATTTTGTTTATATTTGAAGTTGCCATATTGAAAATAATATACAATATGGCAAGTTCTAACATAAACTTAACTTTAAAAGTTACCGGTAGAATGATCCTCCCTTTAGCTTAACGCTCACTTCTACCATATTGTCCGCTTATAATAATGAAAAACAATTTATCTGCCCGTTAAAATCCTCCCTTTAGTTAACGGCAAGTTGTAATAATGGCCCTTAGAACATTTGAAAAGAGCTGTTTTCTTCGAGTCTGAACAACAGATTTTTTTTAATTTTTCATTGCAATTTTTATTTACTCTCAGAATTTTTGCGGCGGCTTATAAGCTCTATGTAATATCTGATTCTCAGTTCAAATATTGATTGTGCTATCACAATGCTATTAAATGCTGTCTTAAGTTGGTTTCCATAATTTAAGAAGAGTTCGTCACCTTACCTAACCCAACCTATGAGTCATTTTTCATTATCGCAAAGATAGATATTTAATGACTACTTTTTTGAAGAAATATAATAAAGCATAGGCCATCAATGTATCATTGCATATGTTTGCTCTAGGATATTTGATTCTTTCAAATGATTTAAGCAAATAAATTCTGTTACATAATATACACCTTGTGGTTGTTAGACACAAATTAGATTTAAATCCTACCAGATTTAGCCTACTATCCTGCTTTTGATCTCTCTTTACATTAAACTGTTTTCAAATTTATGTACAATTTTCATAACTGCAAATCATAACTATCCATTGGCAATTTAAAAAAAAATTTTCCCACTTCTTCAGACATTAAATTTAGATTAAGCGCTCTTGCAATGAATTTTATTTATCTGCCAAGCAAAAATATGCAATATCACTACGGTGACCAACCGTCCACTATTGTAGTGGACAGTCCGCTATTTTAACCTCCTGTCCACTATTTTTTTTGGGTCCACTATTTGTCCACTATTTTACCATACGTAACTTATAAAAAGTATTTATTTTCAAAATGTCCGCTTTTGTCCACTTTTTTCACTAATTCGGTAAAAACGATAGAGTACTTTCTTAAACGAGCAAAATGCCCAACAATATTGTTTAATTCTTTTAATGATCCTTTTGCTATGTCTTGGTTATTACTTATACACAGTCAAGCTAGTGTCTCCCATAGATTTATACTGCGTTTAGAAAGTCTACGTATTTAATAACGAAATTTGTAAAAAATTATGCAAATGCTGAACAAATAGAAATATGGAAACAATCAGCATTAAATCCTGATAAAAAGTGGGTTGAAATATTAAAATTTTTTGAAACGAAAAATATTCTTTATAAAAACATTCTGAAATTAGTAGATTTTTCATTTGCTTTGCCAGCGTCTAACGCACCAACAGAAAGAGTTTTTTCTATATCTAACAATATTTGGTCTTCCGAAAAATCCCAATTGGGACTACAAACTTTAGAATCTCTCATCCATAAACTGCAATTTTTGGACTTTTCGGAATTTGAAACATTTTAATCTAACAGGCTTAATACTTTAAAAAATACATTCTGTAGAGAAATACCAGAATTAAATTTATACACGTAAGTATATCCAAATGTATGTGTATGTATAAATTTAAGTTTGTGTTTATTATTTGTACCTATTTATGTCTGTATTTTAAGTCTTTATATAAAATATTAATTGTAATAAATTAATTTGTTGGTTTTTCAATTTTTATATTTGTCCGCTTTTTTCTCTTGGAAATAATGGTCACCGTAAATATCACAATGAATTGTTATAAAGGTTAAAAAATAAATGCAAGAGAAAAAAATTTATTTATTTACGTAAACAATTTTCAAAAAATGCAATATTCCTGTTCAAACCATCAACTGTTTGTTTTATTCTTTTTTCTTGTGCCATCACTATTGCGTAAAAAATGAAACGCATCATCTGGTTCGGTTTCAAAGTTGTAGACAAGATTCACTATGTCATGGAATTGCATAATTGAAGATATTGTTAAGATTTTATCTTTTAAAAACGTTTAAAATATGAGCTTGCATATTGCAAATAAAATAAAAATAAATTTATGTTAAGTTTTAAATAATATTCTTTATTATTTACTCAATTCTGTGTGCAACTGTTCACAACTTTATGTAAACAACAACAATTGCCTTTTTTGTTATTCCTTTTTTACACCCTTTTCATAAACAATAACAGTTACTAGACAATTATTCGGCAGATCTTTGTAACAGAGATCTTCAAACACACCGCATCTTCACACAAGACTGACTAAACTTCACTCACTCAGTCGCCTGCTTTGCCTTGCATTTTATATGGCAGAGTGAACAGTCTGATTAATGTTCTTGAAGACGAATGTTCATGACTTCGCCTTCTCGAAATCTCTATAAATGTAAACATTGTTGCTTGTATTTATTATTGTAGTGTTGTTTGTGTATTTTGGTCACATTTATTCTTGTATTGTTGTTTGTGTATTTTTGTTTACTTGTTTACCATTTTTTATGCTGGTATTTGTTGTCATATTAAGCAGTACGATAATTTGTAAACAGATTTGTTTACTGCATTGTTTTGTTTTTGTAGCTTTTGTTTATAATTTTCTAAATTTTTCATTTTCGTAACAATATTATTCAGCTAAATCACAAATAGAAATTTCTTTCCCAAGAAATTTATTTTTCTTGAGAAATATCACATATGTACATACAAACATACATACATACATATATACATACATAATTGGTCATTACAACCCATCAGTCAGGATTACGACCTAGTTTCTCACACCATTTATGTTGTGTGTGTGTTAATTTTGTACATGAGTGGAGGGACCTACAATATAAAGTCGACTCCGAACGACAGGTGTTTTTGAGAAACTTATCATGGCAATTTTTTATTTACTCTCATAGTTTCTGTCAGAAATATGCTAAGAGGGAGTCGCCGAAGAAAGATTTTTTCATATTTCGGTTTTGCTGGAGATGTCTGATCTGGGCTTTGAACTATGGCATTGCGTCTAATAAGCCTACACACTACCTTCTAGACTACGCTTACATCTTCTTAAGAAATATTCCCTCATTTGAAAGACAAAAGCAGGAAATTTAATAGGAAATTTTTATTCATAAAGAAGGAATGGAACAAGAGAAAAAACGAGGGCTGTTTATGTTTCCTAGTGAGGTGACAAGAAAAATGCGAAAAATTTACAAAAAAAAATTGGAAAATGTATCGGAAATTACAAGAATTTTAATTTTTTGACCAAAAATTTAAGTCTCAAGCATCTTTGCTGTTTAAACTGCACTCCATTTCAGCTACCACAAAATTAGGATTCAGTGTAAACGGCGCGCAGTGGTTCCACTTCATACATTGTTTTTGCAAAAAAATAGTAGGCGGTGTGCTAGATTTTTGCAAATTGCTACTTAGTATTCTGTTATTTGGCCACGCCCATCACAACACCCCCTTTACAATCCTAATCGATTTTTCCACATAAAATGTTTCCTATCCAAGCACGAGTCTTAACATTTGAGAGCTCATAGCACTTTCTGCAAGAAATGGCATGCATGTGGCAAATAAAGAAAAATATACCCATTGTGCACCATTTCTTCTCCTCTATTAAGCTTGTTAGACAAACGTTTTCAGCATTCAAAACAACAAACAACCAAAAACAACAAAGTAAGTCAGAGTATTCCTGGATAGGAAGCACTAAGGAAAACAAAAACAGTATAAAAGTATTGCACATACTCCACTATTACTGCAAATTGTTGCATAACTCAAAAAGATGTAGCAAGTAACAGGCACTGGTAAACAAAACGAAAACATATTATTTCAACGTCGGCAACAACTGAGTTCAGGATGGTTGCGTAAAAATTTTCTGCCACTCATCATTTGATTTCAAACAGTTTTCACAAGCAAAAGTATTCAACCACTCGTCCAACACATACACACTTAAAGTAAGAAGAAAACTCACAAAAAATGGAAAACAGTGGAAAATTTGATGGGTGAGTGAATGAAGGAGTTGAAAAATAAAAAAATAGAAATTAAAACAAATGAAATGACAGTAAAGCCCATTCACGTTAAAGGAAAGCCAACAGACAAGAGAAAATTAAATTTGGCTATAAAATGCACTGTATTGGCCAAAGAAGCTTGACTGAGAATTATTAGACACAAATTCTTATTATGCATAGAACAAACCGCAGAAGAGTCCATTGTCTATACAGAGTAGCTCTAGTCTCTAATAATGCTTGAAACGTTTCGGTAATTTAAGATACCAGTTCTTAAGTCAAGCTTAAAATTAATGTGGTTAACATGATGTATTGAAATATGCTCTTGAAAGGTAATTGAGTACCACAATCTTTTTCAATGTCAATTTTATTTACTCTCAGAGTTTTTGAAATAAATCTGCTGGGAGGCAGTCACCGAAGAAATATTGCGTTTTGTTGGACATGTCTGAGCTGGGGTTTAAAGCGGGGCCTCATGCCTAACAAGGCAACACACTGCCTACTAAACTCAGGCGACTATATGTCCACCCATTACTAACAAAATAATTCAGTGATCGCTGAATCACCTCAATCACTACATGTTTTGTTCACGGTACATGAAATCCTTGTGATTAGTGATTAGAGTGCACGCAATTACATTTGTCATAAATTAGTTTCTTTTTGATCTTTAATTTTTACCTCCACACAATTGTTTTTGTTTTTAAAACAATTTAACACAAGATTGACGTACGTTACCATCAACACGATATTTTTACGCTACAATTTGAAACTAAAAACTGCAACACAAACTATCTATTTTGAACAGCTTCACCTACAAATTTCAAATTCTTAACGAATAAATAAAATTTCGTATCGTATCAGTATTATTGTATCACGATAACTTTTTTTTGACCCGCCTATTAAGAATAATATTTATGACACTTGACTTGAAGCCCCTATATTTTTCAATAAGTGAGCGAGCATTCACTTTTTAGCTTTCAACACAACCGTACCACAATGATTATTGCTTGTATGCGGCATGCTTAAAACGCGTGGCTAGTTGTTGTGGATTGTTATTGCAATTGTTTGTGCATTTGAAGTTCACTAGATCAGCAATAAATTCGTATAGAATGGCTGCGCTACAAAACAATTCACTTTTGGTATCCATTGTATCAGATGGTTATTGCTTTTCTGTTTAACCTGTGTTTAATAGACGGCATAGATTACTTTTGAAAATAAAAAATTTCGTAGTCAAATGAGCATAGGAAACAACTTAAATTTATGTCGCAGGTATGGAATAGTTACCAATAAAATCTATTGTACAGCTTCACTAACTTTTTATGTTTGCAATTCTGTACAGAGAACAGAAATAAAAGGAAAATATCAACATTTGATTTCTCATATTGTTGGGGTTTATACCGAACTTTAGTCTGATAGCATAAGCCAACAGACGACAACAGTATAAAACCAAAATACTTTCAAATGACTTCAATCACCAGTAGTGGAAAATTATAGATTTTATCGAGGTCTGATAATAATTTTTATAATGTTTTAAACGATATATGAATCAAACTTAACAAAATTCGCACTGCTTATATATTAAAGTCGTTGTTGTGTAATGAAAACAAATATGATACAGAAAAGCTGAGACGAATATTAAAAAAACTGGATCTCAATTAATTAGGAACAGATGTATGACGAGGGCATTTCTAAAGAATATAAGACACAGGTTGCAGTATCCTCTTTCATTAAGAGCTTACTATCTTCAAGTGTAAATAAAACAAAGTACGTGTCATCAAAATTTTTATTTCTTTGAAAGACCGATTGATGCCTTAATGTATGATATAAAAGTTCACTCAAATGTTCGCCACGTTTGCTCTGGGTGGAGTGCATACGAATTGTTGAATTTTCCAATTGCTGAATTTGACCGATGACTTGGGTTTTGCTGGCTTTAAGGACCACTGAGTTTTACAGTGCTCTCCATTGGCAAGGATGATCAGTACAACGTCATTTTCAGAAAAATGTGGATCGATGATGCCGCCATTCCAAACTACTCACCAAAGAGTGACTTTTTTGGAATGCTTTTGGATATCATGTTGAACGGCATCATCCCAAATTCAACAATTTCGTTTGTTCATGTACCCATTCATCCAGACATAGGCCTCGTCGATTAAGATTAGGGTCAGTTGAAAACTGCTCGAGAGACTTTTGTCACTCTGCAAGTAAATAAAATTGCAACGAGAAGTCTCTCAAAAAAGAAAAAAAAAATCTATCGTTCGAGGCCGACTTTAAACTGTAGGTTCCGCCACTTATGTATAAAATTAGCACACTTAACATGGATGTTGTGAGAAGCTAATTCGTCATGTTGAAACAAGTGAGAGTATTTGGTCATTCCGCTAAAGTACTGCGAACTTCAGTAAAAACCTTACAGATTAATCCTCAATTCCTGCTGTTATACTGACTTGCATTGAAATTTTAATTATTTTCTAACTAACAAGACGTCCTCGTTTTTACATCCTACTTAGAGTCCATTCATTCAATTATATAAAGAAATATACTAAAGAAAAAGTCTTGCATTTCAGCAAGACTCCAGTCAAAGTGGCATGCATCAAATAGGACAATCCAAGCAGATGTATTCGTTGTTTTATTAAAAAATATTCTTGCATTAGCGAGCATAAGCTCCTACATCGTATTTATAATCATCATATAAAACATTGAAATATAATTTGATAATTTCCCTCGCGTAAAATGTTATTTAATGTCGTTTTGGGGTGTACTTGTAAATTTTTTAGGCATCATGTCGTGTAAGATACTTACATGGAGACATGCACTTTTGGCCATTCTAACCCGTTACGGCCTAGATACTCTTGAATCTGATATAAAGATTTGGGAAGTTTTTCATGACAATGGACTTACTCCCACTGCCTTTGACAGAAAACTGCTAATCTAGTAAACCAATACACTACTCACTAGACCATTACCATACCACCTTAAGGTACTTTGCACCTATGAATGTTTGTTTTTACGAAAATTGTTAGAAACAGTGTAACATATGTGCTTGTGTATCATTAAAGCCATTGTATGTAATAAAAAACTATTTTCGCCTCGCTATATAGATTATGTCCATATACTACATGTCCGTTTATTAACTTTTGTATGGCAATCATGCCCTGATAACACACATGTTAATGTAATGAAAATTGCATCGATTGTGTGTATTGTGATAGGAACCTGCATGGAATGCATGCAACACAAAATACATATGAATTCAGAACAGTACTCTTCTCCATAAATATTCGCAAATATGCGTGCCTTTTCGCTACAGGTTTTCACACAAATTCATAAAACGTTTTGTGTATTCAATGCAATACGTCAATTGAAATACGCTTTGATAAGATAGGAGAGATAGAACTACCTGGCTTAGAAAGTTTTAGATATCTGAGGAGAAAATTTTCAAAATCATCTCTTTTTCGCTGTATATTTACTGTGAAATCTTTTTTTTTATTTTATTGATGCTGTATATATACTGAAGCCGCTGTAGTCTATTAGGTAGTGTGTTGGGTTATTAGACGTGAGGCTACGGTTCAAACTCCAGGTCATACATCTCGAATATTTCGAACCTCTTAGCTGATTTCTGGTAAAGACTCTGAGAGTAAATAAAATTACCATGAAAAAGTTTCTGTAAAAACTGACGTTCGGAGTCAAGCTGTAACACACACATAAGTGGTGTCAGAAGTTAGGTCGTAATCCTCCCTAAATGGTTGTAATGACCGTAATATACATACGTATGTGTGTACATACTGAAAGTATTTGGTAGATTCCTTAGTTCATGTAGTTTTGGGTTGGAGTTGTTTGTTTATTTATGTTTTGTTTATACATACATGTACACCCAATAATTGTGTTGATTACATTCAAATTGAATCTATTTGCCGCAAAATCATCAATTTTATAGAACGAACTCATTTATCACGTTCTACTAAATTCGAAATGGTACCATATGCTGTTTTTTCTTTTGGCTTTCAGTGATTTGAATAAAAAAATTAAATTAAAATAAATGCCACTATATATGTAATGGTGCACGTACGCATATATAAATTTTTCAATTAAACTGTAGAATACCAAAAAGACCAAAAGTGTATACTTTTTAATGGATTTATTTTAGAATTTAACACAAATTTATGTTCGCATATATGTAGATTGAAAATAGGGGACAATGGAAGTCGGCTAATGCCTGCATGACAACCCTCTTTGTAATAACCTGAGTTTGTCACGAAGTTTCGTCAAGGAATCCGATCTCATACTCTACTCATAGAAAATTAGTCAATGATTATAACTTTTTGGCATTGGATTTTACGTCCTGGTCTATAACAAAGCCCAACAAGACCAACAACATTAAAAATAATTGGTCACAACAACCCTTCAGTCAGGATTACGACCTATCTTCTCACATTATGCATGAGGGGCGGGACCTACAGTTTAAAGTAATTTCATAAGTCTGACGTCTATGCGAACAAGCCACAAACAACAGCGGTTCTCAACATAAACTACGCCATCCGTCAAATTCAGCCTAATTTAAACGCCATTATCATGGAAAATTGAATATTTCGGATGCGTTTCACCCAGAGAATCCATGACCGCCGCATATTTTAAGCTGAATTTAACTTAGCACGGGTTGCGTTTCTGTCTGACGGTGTCAAATTATATGATCTTGGTGACCAGTTAACAGCACTTCCACGAGATATGACCATGCTCTCAAATCGCTCATAATGTAGTATGTAGCACAGTCCTGTTGAAACCACATGTCATTGATGTCCAAATAATTCAACTCAGGACAAAAGAAGTTGGTAATCAACCACATAAAGTTATCGCCATTGACAGTAATGGCGTGACCAACAACTTTTTCAAGAAGACCGATCCAGGCTAATACAGTGACTTTTTTGAATGTATGGGATATTCTTAAATCACATTTGGATTGGATTTTGTATATTCACGTAGCCATTCTTTCAGGAGCAGGCCTCATGTCTAAAGAAGATTTTTCGAGGAAAATAAGTGTCAATTGCAAACTGCTACAGAGTACATTCAGAGAATGGGGCCAATTTAATTTGTACGAATGCAAGTCCAAGAACACAAAATTCGCCATGTAGTGGTCTGCACAGTTCTTATAAGCGACGCGAAATTTACGGCATCGGATTCTCCTGAACACTTACACTGACAACAAAGATGTATTCAGTAGATCTTGCGCCATGTCGACGTACGTGTGGTGGTCGTTCGTTTATTGAACAAGTGGACTCGTATTTATCCACAAGATTGCGAAAAGACCTATCGGTAGGACGATTTTTGCGATCGTAAAATGGGCGAAATGCGCATTACTTTGTCCGAACAGAACGCCCATTTCTATAAAACATTTCAATTTTTTGTGAGTGGTGTTGAATGCCATATCCACTCATGGTGATTTGGCAAAGTAGACTAAATAAACGACTGCTAATGAGGCAGATGTAATTTTAAGAAGATGCCCATTATCAACAGTCCAAGTTCGAAAGCCCCTGTGACAAGACCCGTTATTTGTTTCCATGTCTGTATGGTAGAAATTTTTTCCCAATTATGGCTCGCAATTATTATCTATCTACGTGTGTATAAAATATATGGTTGACGCTAATATTGTTTTATTATTTTATTCAATTTGAATACCAAAACAAAACCGTATGCAATTTAATTTAATTAATTCGGAATGTTAATTAAAATTTTAAAGTAGTCTCTTTAATTTCATATTATAATCGTATATGCAATTCTAACTGGAATATTTATAGAGAAAAAAGATTAAATATAATTAAAATTTACTCCATTCTTTTGTACAAATGATTTATTTCTACAATTATAATACAAAATGAAAAAGAAATTTATTGGTAGTCAAGATCGACTAGAGGGTAACCTACAATGCTATTTCGCTTTTCAAGTATTCCCAATAATTCTTTAGTAATTTTTGGGTAACAATATTACCGAAAAATTTAATGATTTGTAGATCAATTGAAAGCAATTTGGATTTAATTACCAGTTCTGGAAAAAATTCTGGTATTAGCTTATGAATACCGCTTAAATAGTAAATGTGAAGTGAATGCCTCCTGGGTAAATTGTATACTTACACAATGGTCATTACAACCATTCAGTTGGGATTACAACCTAATTTCTCACACCAATTATGTCAAGTGTGTTAATTTTATCAATAAGTATTTCGGAACATACAGTTTTAAGTCAACGCCGTAGGACAGATTTTTGAGAAAATTTACATGGCAATTTTTATTTACTCTCAGAGTTTTTACCAGAATCTGCTGAGAGGAAATCGCCGAAGAAATATATTTTTCACATTTCGTTTGGTTCGAGATGTCGGACCTAGGGTATGAACTGTCCCTCACGTCTAATAAGCCAACACATTACTTACTAGGCTACGATGTCTTTACCACTTATTTCAGTCCAAATATTTATTTGAAATAGAACATCGTGTAGAAACAAACTTTGTAGAGAAATGGTTAGACAATAAAGCGTACGAGTAGTCTTGTAGTTAGTATTTAAAGATATATTTTGAAAGGCTGGGGAGTACACTCTTTGTAATAGTATTATGAAGATCTTTATAGAGGGACAAACGATTTACATTTAAATACAGCTTTAAAGACTACTTAATTTGATAATTCCAGTATTTTTAAGTCTGAGGTTTTATGACGTCACCACGAACAAATATATGTTTGGGCGCAGAATAAAGTTAACCAACACGTAAAGGATTTTAAAGTAGAAAAAAGGGTGTGATCTTGTTTCTCTGGCTATGAAATATAGAATTTGGGACTGATCCTTTTAAAGCCTACGTTTGAACCTGAAAATAAGTAGCATGCAGTCTGTTGCCGCCTGTTGCATTTGGATATACAGGTATTCCCGAGACCGAGATAGGTTCCAGGTCATCGGTCGTAAGTCGATTAAGACGTAAGTCGAATTTCATATAAAAAAAAATTTAAGAAATAAATTACATATTGTACTATTAACTTTGAGGGTCAGGAGAAATGAAACTACCCAAAATTTATATTTACTTATATACATAAAATTTATATATTAAGAATTCCCCGCAACTACATATTTTTCTTCTTTAAATATTTTCTTTAAAAAAATTGGCAAAAAAATGGTCGTAAGTGCGAATAGTCGTAAGTCGAACGGTCGTAAGTCGGGGACTACCTGTAGTTTCTAATTGTTTTTTATATAAAAGCGGTGAATAACACACATATGTCTGGCTTATTCGCTAAAATTTCAAGAAAACCGAATAAAATCTTTCTTTTTTCATGTGTTTTTAAAAAATGTAGTGAAGGATGGTAAAGTATAAGAAGAATATCTTTGGAACCATTCCGTTTGCTGATATTAGACGTGAGCCCCTTCAGACATCTTCATCATTTCTTTCAGCGACTTCCTCTGCAGATTTTTGGCAAAAACTCTGGAAGTAAATAAAATTTCCATGAAAAGTTACTCAGAAATCTCTCCTTCGGCGTTGACTTTAATTGTTAGGTTCCACCACACTTATGTATAAAATTAACACTCGTCATAAGAGGTGTGAGAAACTAGGTCGTAATCCAGTCTAAAGGGTTTTAATCAAGAATTATGTAAGTAAGTAAGTAAGTAAGTAAGTAAGCGTAATTCGTTAAATCCTGGTTACCCACTCACGACTTTTTTAACTTCTCAAGTTTTTTTTTACAAAATTGGTTTGTTCTCTATAATCCTTATTTTAGGATTTATATATATATATAGTACCAAAGGATTCAATTTGAATTTCATTAGAATTTCCTTCATAAAATATAGAATTTTACATGCATTTTAAAAGATTTTGATTGTAATAAGCATAACTGTAAGGGGATAGTCCTACTGTTAGAAACCGTTAATAATGAATTGTTTTAAATAAAATATTTTAATTAATTACATTTTATTAACACTTTTGTGAATTGTGTGGCCTATATTTATTATAGTTTTTTGTTTATTTCATTTCGGTGTAGTATTCTAAAGAAAAAAAAAATCAATAAATAAATGCAATTAAAAATAAGTATGATTTGTTATACTATTTAAATTAAATTACAATTATAAACATGCTTACTGGTCAATGGCCAATACAAATATATGTTAATATTAAAGGTTAATGAAGTTAGCGTTTTCAATAGACAATACATACATAATTGCTCATTACAATCCTTCAGTCAGGATTACGATCTAGCTTCTCAAACCACTTTTGTTGCGTGTGTTAATTATATATATGAGCAGCGGGATCTGCAGTTTAAATTCGACCAAACCATTCATGGCAATTTCATTTACCCTCAGAGTTTTTCCCAGAGGACTGCTGAATCCATAATTTTATTTTTTTTATTTTTAGGAAAAGCTTTTTGAAGTCTAAAGAAAGAAATATTTTGGGACGTTTTTACCTTTTTATAAACGTTTGAAATATGAGCTCGTAGATTGTAAATAAAAATAATTTTGTGTTTAGTTTTAATTAAATTCTTTATTGTTCGCACAATTCTGTATGCCACTGTTCACAACTTGATGTAAATAACAACAATTGCTTTGGTTTGTTATTCCCTTTGCATTCTTTTGAGTCATTAAACAATTGTTCGACAGATTTTTTAACAGAGATCTTTAAACCACGGTTACTCTCTTATACACGCATCTTCACACAAGACTGACTAAATTTTTACTGACTCCGTTGCCTACTTTGTGTTGCCTTTTATATGTCAACGTAAACAGTCTGATGAATGATCTTGAAGTCGAATGTTCGTGGCTTCGCCTTCTCCAGATCTCTATCGTTGTTTCATTATTGTTGTTTGTGTATTTTTGTTTACTTTTATTCTTGCAGTGTTTGTTGTTGCATTTTTGTTTACTTGTTTATCACTGTATACCAGTATAAAGGCTTTTGTTGGTATGTTTTTGAAAAATTGTTTATCATGTTAACAAGTTCATTGTTTTTGTTTTTGTAGCTTTTATAATTTTAACGTTAAAAGATGTAAAAGCAAAATACCATTTGCATTTTCACAACAATATTTTATATACATTCGGTACCTTTTGTTCTCCATAATTAAGTAGCGGGTTGCATGGCAGCTTAGCGCTAACACTTCAAACATGCCTGTACAGTTATTCAACTAACTATACCTGTTAATACCCCATATTTCGTAAAATATAAAATAAATAGAAGACCTACATTTTAACCTATTTTATCTATTTCACTCAAAAAAAAAATATTTATTCATAATATTAGGGTTAATCTCCCTTTAATACATTCATAGCTCACTCAAAATCTTGTTCTCTCATTGAAGCATCAACTTATTCCACAAAGTAATTGATATAAAACTAGGCCATCAAGCCAATGAAAAGCAAGCAAATTAGTTTTTAAAAATATTTCAATACAAAACGTTCAAAACAAAACTATTCATGCATAATTTGTGTCAACACAGCAAAGTTATTTCATTCAAAAATTATTGACTTTGTTTTAAAATTTTGATATTATGGAGTCTTTCATTAAGCGCTTCGTATTTTTAAATTAAAGTGAAAAAAACGTTTGTAAGATATCATTGAATTATTTTTTATTTGTCATTATGTGTAAAAAATAACGTCTTTTAAATCCCTTCAATTTCTTTTCTGGTCGGAGCGCATTTGAAATGTCCAAATTTCCATGACTCTGAAGCATAAATCAGGCTGAATTTGACCGATGGTCATGAAACCATATCATGTAATTCTGGCCAAAAGTTGATTGTCAATGACTTAGAGGCCTCAACGTTGACGACGCTCGTCTGAGGGATATATGAACTCATGCCGCACCAGCATAAAATCTATACCTAGTTGTGATTTCTTACGGACGAATTCGATGCTATTGAATCTCATGTGTATTGGTATCGTCCCAATTTTGGCAATTGCGTTTGTTCAAGTACATATTCATTTAGAAATGGATCTAATCGCTGAAGATTATTTCCCGATGAAAATTAGGGTCAGTTGCCAAGTGCTTCAGAGCCCTTTCAGCGAACACACTTCATTATTCGTGGTTTTTTATCTTTGGTTCTTGGATAACATGGATATCCTTGGTTCTTGTAGATACATGCCCCCAATCAAGTGGCAAAATTCACAAAGTTGTGGTCGAATTTGTATGAGCAAAGCTGCAATGTTTTCGACAAATGTTGCGTTTCGCTGGCGATTTATCTACCACATTGGCTACACACAGAAAAAAATCATTGTAAAAACGCCGAAAACAAGGTTAAATCAACATTTTTCAGCTATGATTTTGCTCCATAGGTGTTTCATGTTAATTCAACATGACTTTACAGTAAACCAAAAATAACTATTTTTCATTTAAAAACAACTTGAAAACATTATAAAACAACATTGCTACTTATGTTGGATCAAAGTGAGATCACGTTGAATTTACTTTAAGATACCATTCAAATCAACATTAATTAGTATTAAGATAACATGATTCTCACATTGAATCAATATGATCTTATGTTTAAAATAACATAAAATCATTTTATTTCAACATAAATTTTCTTGTTAATTCAAAAGGATTCTAGTTTTGAAATAACATGAAAATCATATTGACTTTCTGCTTATATTAGGCCCGCCCAATAAAAAGAAATTATTTTTGTTTTCATATAAAATACAACGTTTATTAATTTTCATTTTAAAAATATATTTATTTATATAAAATAAAAATTTAGGCAAATAATTAAGTATATAAGTAATATTTTAAGGTTTAATTAATTACAAACATTTATTTTAAAAAGTTAAACAAGGAGTAAATGGTTGATAATTTTCTATCATTAATAGGTTTAATTTCGTAAAAGTATTCTTGAATAAAAAGCCAGGGACCTTGGCAACCTTTTGGATATCTAAACTTTTCGAAAAGGAATCACATTTTACGAGTGTTTTATCAAAATATACGTAAAATTTTTCAAGGTTATAAAACTATGACCTACAACTATTATGAAAGGTTGAATAGTTAAATTTCTATTATAATATTTCTCTTTAAGTTCTGACAATACCTTTTCATAATCATTAGTAGTGGTAAGATGAACAATAAAACTCTCGTTGGCGTCTGGTATAGAAATCTTTTTTGTATTCTTTCCTCCTTTATCCGAATAACGTGCGGTTGGTAAAATAACTGAATTTAGCAGAATAGTATGTATATAATCTAATGAATATGGAAATAAGGTGGTGGTTAAAATATGAATTTAAAAAATAAGTATATATAATTACTTTGTTCGGTAGTATTCTTTGAATTTGTAAAAACTTTCTTAAACCTTTTATATATAAGATATAAGCTTTTAAGATATAAGCCGAAATAGCTTACAATTTTTTCCATAAATCCCTTCCATTTACTGAGCAGAAGATGACTTTTATTTGGGTGCAGTAGTTCGAAATCGATATTAATCTATAGAGAAAAAATATAAATGATAATAACAAATATGAAATTTCAACAATTTATGTAAACATACTAGTTCATAAGATCCACACAATACTTATTCAAGCTTTACTAATGTATGAATGAAAAGTTTTTTATGTTCCAAAATAGCGGCACTTTTTGCAGAATTCAACATGATTTCATTTCATTTCAATTTTTTTTCATGTTAATTGAAAATTCAACAACTTTGTTTCAATCTTGTTCGAAATGTTTCCATCATGGTATAAGTTTGATTTAACAGAATACAATGTAGATTCAACATGAACCAATGTCAATTTTAAATTAACTAGTGTTAAATTAGCATTACAAAATGTTGGTTTAACTTGAACCGACGTTATTTATAATTTATATAAAAACTATTATTTGTAAATGTTGCTTTAACATGAACCAATATTGATTTAACATGAACAGTCTTGTTGATTTAACATGAAACAATTTTATTTATGAAATTTTATTTTATGAAACAATTCTATCCGTTAATCAATTAAAATTGTCACATGCTGTTTCAAGATGTTCCTCAACATCGAAACATGTAAATATAATGTTGAATTAACAATGGCCCATGTTATATCAACTAAACGCAATTTTGATTTTACGTTAAAAACTTTTGTTTTTACTATAAAAATACATTATATTAAATCAAAATTGAAAAATGTTATTTTAACATTATAAAATGTTAAATCTTATGTGTACAATTTTATTTTAAAGTGTAAAATGTCAAATCAGCTATTTCTGAGATTAAATTAACATTTTTAATTTTGATTCAATATGAAACAATGTTAAAAATACATTTATTAAAAATTTTTTCGAAAATTTACTATGATTTGAAATCAACATTTTTCCATGTTAATTTTACATTGGGTTTTTTTTCTGTGTGTATAGTTCTCTCGGTAGAACGATTATGGCAACTGTAAAATAGACCAAGTGTGCAGAAGTTTTACCAAGCATAAAATGCTGTATACGTTCCTAGTGCCTAATCACTAGACAACTTACAACTAATTTGGCAAAAGTAGCTTCAACCCGTTAACTAATTTGGCAAAAGTAGCTTCAACCCGTTAACAAATGTTAAAGTTCGGAAGTCACTATTGGAAATAAATGAAATTTTCTTCCTCCGAGCAAGAGGAGATAAGCCACGTTTGTTAACAGCTCTTTAGCTTTGACACTGGTATGTTGAGAATGTGTCATTCTGTAGGGTTGGATATCAAAAAGACGGACATACCGACAAATAAGTTGTTAAATTTAATGCTGCAAGATGAATATCGCTGTATATTTTTATATTGGGTCAAAATAGGAAAAATTAAGATACTGGTGTTTTGCTTTTACATCGCTTAACATTAAAATTATAAACAAAAGCCACAAAAAGAATGAACTTGTTTACAAATTATCGCACTGCGTAATATAACAACAAACATCAGTATAACAAAAAATGCTAAATAAGTAAACAAAAATACAACAACAAACACGACAAGGATAAATGTAAGCCATATACACGAACAACAATGTTTACATTTATAGAGATCTCGAAAAGGCGAAACCAAGAACATTCGCCTTCAAGAACATCCATCAAACATATAAAAAGCAAGACAAAGCAGTAAAAGTTCAGTCAGTCTTGTGTGTATGAAGAGAGTAAACCGTTACAAAAATCTGTCGAACAATTGACTAGTAATTGTTATTGTTTATGCAAAACAGTGCAAAAAGGAATAACAAAGAAAGCAATTGTTGTTCTTTACATCAAGTTGTGAACAGCGGTACACAGAATTGTGCGAACAATAAAGAATTTAATTAAAACTAAACACAAATTTATTTTTATTTTATTTGCAATATGCAAGCTCATATTTTAAAGTTTTTAAAAGGTAAAAACGTAACAATACATATTATATCCTTAAAAACCTCCTCCCACTATTTATTTAAAATCCATAAGTTATTTAAAATCTTCAGTTCTATGCAAAGTGTGTTGTATCTCCACAACTAATGCAAAACCATTTGTCTTTCAATTCAATAACAAAATGTTGTTTTTCTTTCACATTAGAAAAAATAAATAAATTAAGAAAAATTATTTCTAGTAAATTAAACAAAAACACAGTATTTAAGTGAAACCTATAAATAACATATTTACACTCAACTCATTCATGGGACCACAAGTAGACAATAAAATTAAATAAAATCTGTGGCCAAACAAAGACTAGCATCTGGATGGCATACAAAAATAGGAATAAAGCAATAAAAAAAGGAAAATCCCAATAAATTTTGGCTTTAAAAGAATAAGAACCAAATAGAAGCCAAAAAAATAAAGACACTCGATGGTTATTGCAATTCAATATGGAAAGCTTCTTAAAAATTTATATTCTAGTCTAAGGTGGTTAACTTTAATGAATAAGAATACATACATTTAAGCAAACGGGATATGTCTCAGTGGTATTCAGTATAAAGCAGCAGCGAATGTGTACGGACAGACATGGGATACAATTTTAAAATAACGCTCTTCCCACAACAAAAGGTTATTTCAAAAGGCAAGTTTGTTAGTTGATAACCGTCATACTATTGAAACTACATCTGTTAAATTAGAGTTGTCGCTTCGTAGCATTCTCTCGTCTAGTCACTATAAACGATTACAGACAACGGTATACCTGCGTTGAATGAGTTCTACGGAAGTTGATAACTGACCCCAATTTTTATCATCAACAATAAGGCCCGTTTCTAGATGAACGGCTATGTGAACAAACAAAATTGTTGAATTTGAGACGACCTTGTTATGACACTTACGCAGCGTAAAGTCCCACAGAACTCAGTATACTAAGATCAGAACATGCAGAACACTGAGAATACTCTAGTTTTTTCCATCATTGAAAATTACAAATATATGAGGCTTAAAACGATCATAATTACTGAACACTAAATTGTAAGCAGCTGTCAGAATTAGTTTCTCGTCTACGGGCTCCTGACTTAGGCACTCTGTGGCAGATCTCTTTCATAATGTGGACTATTCGCGGTGTTCGAACTTGATTTGTACACTTAAATTATTTCACAAAAAAATTGGTTAATTTTGTTAAATAATTTTTATGTTAAATAACATAAGTTGAGAGACAATTCTTTCCATTTTTTATTTTTTTGTTTTGTATTGAATTCCAATAACATAAAATGAATGTCTCCCAAGTTTAACATAAAAAGAATGTCTCCAAGTTTTTGTAAATAATTTGGAATGCCTCCAAGCATACCGTCTCATTATTTAAGAAAAGAGGTTTGCTAAATAATTAAATGCTACTAAAACCTCACTTCATCTCGAACCTTTGAATTTATATATCATATTTATATCAATTGTGAAAAAGAAATAAAAGTAACTAAAAAAATTGTATTAGTGATTGTGCTAAAAAACAACAAAAAAAAATAAAATATACATATATATGGGCAATTTCGTGTCAAGTGACCCAATTTTTAAAATCGATGTCTTTCGATTTGGATGAAATTTGCACCAACGTTAGTACTATTGGATAGTAGGCCAAACACAAATTTTCAGCTCTATCAGTCAAGAATTTTTTTTAAAGATACCCCAAAAAAATAAGTTTTTCCACTCGTATCCCATTAAATGACCACAAAGCTCTTAAAGGAAAAGAACTAAGCTTTCTTTGAGCAAAAAAAACATCCATTAAAAAAAATATAGTGCATATGGTAAAATTTAAAAACTTTGGTTTTGAGTTAAAATATTTTTTTTATAGATATGCCTCTTGCTAGTAAGTGCCCACAAAGATCTTAAAGGAAATGGTCTAAGTTTTCTCTTGAGGAAAAATAAAAAAAACTCCATTTAAAAAAAAAAAATGGGGGAAAATTAAAATGGTACATGTGCCAAATATTGAAAAATCTTATTCTTGAGTCAAAAAATAATTTTTTTGATAGATATCCCACTCGCATCCCATTAAGCGAAGTGAAGGCCTTAAAGGAAATTTTATAAGCTTTCTTTTAAGCAAAAAAAAGGGCCCACATTGAAAAAAAATTTAAAAAAAAAATTAATTTAAAAAAAAAATAAAAAAAAATTTTTTAAAAAATTAAAAAAATTATTTTTGCAAAGATTGAAGAAATAGCTATCTAATATGCTAGGACCAATAGGTGAAAAGTTACACACATTTTAAAAAAAACCCTGTATGACCAAAATGTCCAACTTTGACCCCCTCTAACTCCGGCAGTTCTTGACTTGAGCTGAAAATTTGTGTCTGGCCTACTATCCAATAGTACTAACGTTGGTGCAAATTTCATCCAAATCGAAAGACATCGATTTTAAAAATTGGGTCACTTGACACGAAATTGCCCATATTGAAATATTAAAATAAATATTATACTTACCTTATAAAAAAGAAAAAGAAAAAAAATAAATTGAAATATTAAAAGTGAATATTATACTTACCTAAATTGTATATCTCTGTTGAAATAACGTCAATTAATTATATTTACCCAAAGTTACCTAAAAATTGTACATACCTATATGAAAATAATATACTTACTTGGAAAAACCTACCTGAAATATTTACTCTCATTAAATTATTGTGGCTAATTGGTGAAATATTAAACTAATTAAGTAAAGCTATTAAAGTTAAATCGTCGAACAAAAAAGGTAAGAAAGACAATTTCGTTATCTCTCATTATCTCCATTAGTGAAATTAGAAATTAATTCGATTTCTTTCTTTTTCTTTTAACTCTCGCATTCCAACAATTGTAATTCTTTACGAGGAATTACAATTAACATCTCCTGAAGATCAGCTGGGCTCTTCTCAGGAGATTTATAAACAAAGGAAAATTACCCCTATTTCTTTGTTTCACGCGGATATTTCGCAGATAAATCTAGTCAATATTGATAGGGATATTGGTTGACTCTGAAGTTGCCGTAGTCTAGTAGGTAGTGTGTTGGCTTACTAGACGTGAGGCCACGGTTTAAACCCCAGGTCAGACACCTTCAACAAAACGAAATATGGAAAAATATTTCTTTGGCAACTTCCTCTCAGCAGATTTCTGGCATAAGCTCTGAGAGTAAATAAAATTGCCATGAAAAGTATCTTAAAAAAACTGTCGTTCGGATTAGACTTTAAACTGTACGGTGTGAGAAGCTAAGTCGTAACCTGACTGAAGACTTGTAATGACCAATAATGTACGAATACATGTATGTAATGCAGTAGCAGATGATGATGAATTACAAACAGTCTCTTTAAAAGAGAATGCACACACAACTAACCTGCATCTATCTGCTGTGAACGGTTCGTGTTCAGCTTTAATTTAGAAAGCATTTTATTAAAATAATTTCAATAAAGTCGCTGAGTCTAGTAGTGTGTTGGCTTGTTAAACGAGAGCCCGAAGTTCAGTCCTTAACTTAGACAAGTCGAACAAAACGAAATATGATAAAATTTCTCTGTCAACGACTTCTAGCATAAACACTGAGATTAAAAAAATTGCCATGAAAAGTTTCTCATTCGGAGTTGACATTAAACTTTTGATCCCGCATCTCATGTAACAAACGCCACGTAGTTTGTAATCTTGACTCAATGGCTTGCGGTATTTCTTTGAGGTATTTACTGCCCTGTTCCAAAATGAACAGTGTTAACAGAACAGAATCTAGACTGCAAAAGTAACGTTTGACTGTCGGATCGAGGCTGGTGAAATGTACTAGCCAACCCTCTTTAATGGCTTCACACCACCACATTTCTTGGTATGTTTCACTGATTGCACGATACGCATAAAGGGTATATTGGCACTGAACAGTACTTGATTGTCCATCCGTTGATTGTCCTTTGGCTATACGTCTTGAGTCCAGGCTATAGCCTGATCGCTCGTCGTCTGTGGCTATTAAGCTATTTACCAACTCTGGCGGTAAATTGTAAGCATTGGTGGTAGTTCTACCACCACCATCAACTCCGCCTCCAACACCAGCAACCATTGTATTACCCAGGCGACCTTGTTTAACGTTCATAACATTGTTACCGGCAAAGTTGCGATATTCATTGGTGTTGTTATCTTCCAAACGCTGTCATCGAATTCCTCTTTAAAGAAATTATCACGATCCTTGTGGGCATTGTGTGCCGGTCATGTATGTGGTTTCATTGTAATCGGTGTGGCTTAATGGCCTTTCACCGGTACAGTCTTGCGGTTCTTTATCCATACATTTCTTATGCGTATTATATTGGCAATCACGGCATTGTAGGCCCTTCAGTAATTTTTTTGCAGTATTGACAGACGGTCAGTATTCAATAGGTGCGCACCATAAATGTATGCGGTATTAAGTACGTATGGTATGTACGCAATTTCAATCACTATCTCGTAATAGTTATACTATAATTTATAATTGTATTCTAATTAATAAATAATCAAAATCTTCAACACAATTTACGTCTGATAAAATTAAGCAGTGTCTGTATGAATTTAGACTTTACGTCTTATGTTGTGTATGATATTATTGAATAAGATTCCTTCAAAAAAAAGAAAACGGCATTACCCTTGTAACGACACGTTTCCGCTCGGGTGCTGGGGTAGTTCAGCGGCGTCCAGTGGTTACATAAAGAAAAGACATTTTCTTGAAGATTCTAAGCTATTTATTTATAATGACTAAAATAGCTTACTTACTACGCTACGTTAGGGCTACTTATAGTAAGAAATTAATCTTAATATTAATTAATAAGCCCTAGGCCGGCCAAACAACGGTCAGTGTCAGTCAAGTCAGTCAAGTCAACCAAAGGGGAGTGTCAGAGTAACAATCAAACAGCATACGCTCTGGATGATTGCGGCTCTGAGACCTCTGTTGTCAGTCCAGTCAACGGTTCGTCAAATAACAGTGCCGAAAGCGTCAAGGGGGGTTGAGTCAGAACAACAGTCAAACGGCATGCGCTCTGGATGACTGTGGTTTCTACTGGTCCTTGCTATTACCCCGGCACAGTCAGTCAAGTCAACCAAAGGGGAGTGTCAGAGTAACAATCAAACGGCATACGCTCTGGATGATTGCGGCTCTAAGACCTCTGGTGTCAGTCCAGTCAACGGTTCGTCAAATAAAAGTGCCGAAAGCGTCAAGGGCGGTTGAGTCAGAACAACAGTCAAACGGCATGCGCTCTGGATGACTGTGGTTTCTACTGGTCCTTGCTATTATCCAAGGGGGGTTGAGTCAGAACAACAGTCAAACGGCATGCGCTCCGGATGACCGTGGCTCCACTGGTCCCTGTTATTACCCCGGCACAGTCAGTCAAGTCAACCAAAGGGGAGTGTCAGAGCAACAATCAAATGGCCTACGCACAGGATGATTGTGGCTCTGAGACCTCTGGTGTCTGTCCAGTCACAGTTGTCAACGTTTTACTGGCGGTAAATATATCACTAGTGGGGACAACCACACCACTTGTGATCTATTTATATTTTCCAGCGATAGTCGATGGAACAAGATCGACCTGCCTTACCAGGAACTCGTCACCAACTGCCCCGACCGCTGAAGTCATGCTCGCTTTTATTCACAAAAGTAACGAATAACAGATCAAACATGCTCGAACATCAAACATGTTGTGTCCTTCCATACAACTTACCAATGTGAGAGCAAGCACTAATTGAATTCAGCAGAGAGGTCTTGTAGGTCAAATGTGAGTCGTACGACAACCGTTATCAAGAATAATAATATTTCTAAAAATAGATCATAAAGTCTACACATTAATTCTAATGCATTCTTTACAAAAGAACTACTCCTATTAGTATTAATATTCCTTTTAATATTAACTGAGGTTAGGATTAAGTATATAATATTAATTATTAGTAAATACTATACAGTGATGATTTGGGTGAACCGGTGGACATATGTAAGTAGGTATGGTGTGGGCAAAAGCAAGGTCTGCGCCTTTGGCCGTCACACCCTTATGATATTGCACTTTGCAAGCTTTCTCCTTCTTATAACCGCTATAACGAACTTGTTCATTACGTGACAGGACATCTCAGCAACATCTTTCCCGTTGTATATTTCACTTTTTGCTCCAGAATTATTTAAATTGCAAACATTTCCAAAATAGCGTGATCCGTACATTCGCCACTATTTAAGCGTCGTATACATTCTGATGAGTTGTCATATGCAAAACAATATACGATCTACTATCACTTGTCAGAAGTTTTTTAAATAGTGTTTTCCTTATTGACACAGCCGTCCATTTACAAACGTTTTTGCTGAACACAAAATATATAATCTGCGCTCACATAAATTTCACATTTTAGCAAAAAAAAAAAAGAAATGAATAAATTAACAAATTTATGCGTAAATTTTTGCCTTAATTGTCATCGTTAAGAATGAATATTAATTACATGCAATCCATCTCATGAGCCATGAATTTATTTTTTCGCTTTCACGCAAGTCCATACACCGATTTCCTCTTATTTTTCTTATCCCATCGTTAAATATTAACAAAATGATTTACTGATTAATAATGCAGAAATATTTGCGTTAATCTTCTGTGGACATATAAAATTACAAAAAAAAGCACATGAATACTGCGTAGGTTATGTGCGTAATTATAAAACATTAACAAAACTAAAGAAATCAGCATATATTGTGATACATTTTTAGCCGTAGGCTTTAATAAACACAAACGGAAGACATGCAATTTATAACTGCTCAAAAGAAAATAGAGTTGCCAGTATATTAAACTGTTAAATAAAGTAAGGTATTTTTTTTTTTTTTTTTTTTAATTTATTATTATTGAATCTTTCTTAATGAAATTTACAATAGTTTTCAAATCTTAAATCTAGTTTTGAAGGTTAATAGTTAGCACCAGCGTGTTAACTATATATTGTATTAAAATCTTATAATAATACTATACTACATTAGAAATTATGGTCAGTGCAGACGTCGAGCGAGGCTCAATGTGTCTCTTCGTTTTAGCCTCTGATGGCCGTCAAAATGAAGCAGGTCCCTTGCCAATGCGTTGGGGTGAATCGTCAGTTTATCGACGTATTTTATGGCGAATTTTTTAATTTCTTCCTGAATTGTAGAAATGTTGAGATCTCTATGGATATTGTCGTTACGAATATACCATGGAGCGCAGACAATTTGTCGTAAGGGATGCCGTAAAATTCTGAGTAGAAACAAAAGTTTTTGTAATCATAAACGTTCTATTTAGCGCAAAAGCGCAAAGATCCAATAAATTTTGAAAATATCAGTAAACGTCAGTTCTGCTTTAACATTTGTGAAGTAAACAGCTTAATAGTACATGTCAGTCAAATATCCGATCTTTCATTAACCACTTCCTATCTTTAAATTTGAATAAAACAAAGAATGTGTGATACCATAGAAATTTTTTATTCGTTTGAAAGATCTCTGGGAGTCATAATATGTATAATATAACTTCGTTCAAAAATTCACCGCGGCTTGTCTGGGTTTTCCATAAATCAGGCGCATAAATCAGGCTGAAATTAAAAGAAGGTGTGATGGATAAGTTATGTTGGCTTTGAGGACTGCTGTGGTTTGTGAAATTGCGACTTAAGAAAACGCCACGAGAAAAAGTCTCATGCCCTCAATCTCTCGTGTAGAATATCCAATGTGGTTAACATGTGTGGCACATAGCACCCTACTGTTGAAACCATATGTTCAGGCCACAACAATTTGATAATCATCGTCAGCAGTGATGATCTGGTCAACGTCATTTGAAAAAAATATGGAACGATTATGCCGTCAGCCCAAAATCCATACCAAATGGTGAATTTTTTTGGGCTGCGAGTGACTTTTTCGCTGAAGATGATATTTCGATGAAAATTAGAGTCAGTTGCCAACTACTCCAAAATCCACTCAGCGAACAGTCGTCGTTGTGTATGACCATTAACCTTCAATTCCAGTGTAAGTTGAATTTTGTACAGTTCGAGGCCCAAGTTACAACATAAAATTGATCAATTTGTGATTTACAAAATGCCGAATTCTTGTGGCGATATTTCGACATATCTTGCCTTTCGTAGACATTCGGATGTTGGTCAATCGAATATTTATTGAACCAGTGGACTCGAAATTATCCCCGACATTGTCAAAAATCCTGTCAGTAAGGCGATCATTAAATAACTGAAATGCTTGGTACGTTACCGTAACAGAGCAACTATTTTGATAAGACAATTTTATTGTTTGCCCATGTTGTTGAATAACACAGCTGTCCATGGTGATTGGGTAAAACAAAATGAATAAATTGCAACTAATTTGACAGATATAGATTCAAGAAGATGACCGTTATCAAGTATTAAAGTTTGGAAGTCCCTTTTGGAAAACACAACATAAATCGCTATACTTCCCAAGAGTGGGCATATTTGTTTTGGTTTTTTATTTGTGTTATGATTATAGATAGATTTCCCAGTTATCCCATGTCCACTGGGCAATCACTATTACATTAGGCTGCTCGGACGAGCATATGGGCATGGTAGCCCAGAAGCAGTCGTTGTACTAATAACATATCGGTTATGACTAAAGATATTACAGGTGACTTACACTTTAGGCGACCGACTAAATTCACAAGTAATAAAACGTCAGAAAATGCACAAAAAAGCATTTAAATTACAGCAGAGAATGAGAAAATTCAAATAAATGAAATTAAAAAGGAAATTATAATGAAAAGTAAATGAAATTAAAATATCGTCAAGAGCTTCGTTCCTGTTCAGTATGCCAGCAATTTACAAGTGCACTCGTGCAGTAAAGCAAAACTCTACCAACAATACATCAGATAAGTTGACCTTGGCATACACACAGAAATGAAGATAAAATATCTTCACAATAAAACCAAAACAAAAGAAGAGAAGCATAAACCTGATGACAGCACCCAGTTGTTTAAAAAAATATAACGCCATTTATGAGGAATTCATTTTATTCTCTTCGCTGAAATTTACAGCAAGGGGTATAGCATCACATGCAACAACAAAAAGAAAAAGTCATACAAGTTTTGGCGTCTTCATCATCCTTTATTTCTTATGAAGAGGCTCAACTGGTAGTCTGCTCTGATTCATTACACTGCCAGGGCCTGTACCATAAAATTTTTAAAGTTTCATTCAAATAAAATCAACGTTTACTGAGAATACATCGCATATTTGTTTTCGTAATCATATTCGATTTACTGCTCTGTCCTGTTCTATGTATGTGTTGCAGTTGTATTCTCCCAAATATCCAATACGATATCTCTGTGCGTTATTGAATTGATTGTGTTTTCACTCTCTCATTTTATTTGTTTTAATTAAACTCGGTCAGCTTTTATTTGCGGGTGTGTACTGGCAATGATATCTTTCAAGTTTAAAAAATATTTTCAACATAAAACAGGACGAAAGAAAAAATTCTGTGTCCGAGTCATAATTGTGCTGTAAAAAAAAATAAAATTAAAGACAGAGAAGTTGATTTGGTACAAGAAAATTTAATCAAATAAAATCAATATTTTCTACAATAAATGTTTAAATACGTGAAACTAAGCTTGTAATTTAAAATAAAAATATGCTCCCAATCACCACACCGAATTTGCATGCATTTCTCTACGTTAATTTTCCTCGTACATACATTCATGTGCTTTAAATAAAATTGGAGTAAAATGGAAGTAAATTATTTATTAATATTTATAACAGCAATATTGTTGCAGTCTCACCATGATGTCAAACAAACAACCCATCAAACAACAAAGGAATCGATACGAGAGCATTACATCTTTTGGTCGTAAAGTTTGGTTATTTTTTATGATAACATACTGACATTGATTGACCACAACAATTTTCAAGTGTAGTAAATTATAATGAAATGTATACGGGTTCCGTATTTCCGTTTAAACCATTTTATAGGCCTTCTTTCGCTTTCCTTTTTGTTTCTTAATTTTGTTTTATAATTTAGTTTATTGCATCTACTCGCGGTTATTGGCTGTTGTTATTTTGATCAGCGTTGCCGTTTTGGTCCAATTGGACCAAAATTGGTAGTTTTTATTTAAAAATGCTACGATTGGTAGTTTGGTTGGTTTGTTCAAATTTCATTTATTTTTTTGCTAGAAAAATACAATTAATGTCTGTAAGATTTAAAGTTGGGAGTATTATTTATTTTTAGGTCTAAAAACGAAAATAAAATGTTTAAGTAAGAAAATATGTAGTTAGAAACCCTGTTTTAACGTACCTTAACGTTTAACATATCTGTGTTTACATAAGGAACAACGAAATGTTTGTTAATTTTAGCACTAAAACGTTAATTTCATACCGAATAATTTAAATTTACTTAAATTAAAATTTTGGTAGGATTGGAATAATTCTGGTAGGTTTTGGTAAGAATATTGGTAGGGAAAAATTTTTCTTTGTGGCAACGCTGATTTTGATTGAAAACTTACGAGTACGTATAGATTTCGAAGACTGCAGCATTCACTAACCCAGCGGTCGGGGAACCGGGGTGAATTACCCCAAATGGGGTAAAAATTAAACTTTTGTGAGTTAAAAGTATTGTTACGTTTTTACCTTTTTAAAAACGTTTAGAATATGAGTTCGTTGATTGATTAATATGAAATATGCTAAAAAGAGGCGATTTCGTTTTTTTTTTGTTCTTTGCAATGGGGTAATATCAACTTACATAAAAATATTTCGGGGTAATGATTAAAAAAGTTCCCCGACCACTGCACTAACCGAATTTCTCTGTTGTAGCTGCCATTACTAACATGGTTGTTAATGTTTATTTAATCTTTTTTATGTTTTTCATTTTTTTTATTTTTGTATGGTTATTGAATCGCTCTACTAAACTCAGCAACATAGGTTGTGAGATTTAATTGGTAACTAACAGACATTTTATATACAATTACTACAAGATGGAGGCACAAAAAATTCCATTTCTGTTGACTGTACTTTTTGTTTTCGGTAGAGGGAACACCATTGTCTATGTGTCCTTTCTTTCGAATCCAGTATGACACCGTTTAATAAAAGCGGAGTCAGTTTCACTGCTTCTAACAGGCCAAAGATTAAGGAATAATGTAAGTAAATTTATGTTAATTAATTTGGAAGGAGTTGTGCTTAGAATTCGCCATAGTAGTAGGTAGTGTATTAGTTTTTTAACGAGAGCCCCGGTTCACTCCCCCAGTTCAAACATTTCGAACAAAAAACGAAACATTTTTCGTTAACTAGTTATAGGAAATACGTCTTATACAGAATTTTGTCAGATAAAGGAAAAATATAGTCGCCGTAGTCCAGTAAGTAGTGTCTTGGCTTATTAGACATAAGGCCACTGTTCTAACCCCAGGTCAACAATTTATAACAAATCGAAATCTGAAAAAATATTTCTTCGGCAACTGCCACTCAGCAGATTTCTGGCAAAAACTCTGAGAATAAATAGAATTGCCATGGAAAAGTTTCTCAGAAATCTGTCGTTCGGAGTCCCCTTTAAACTTCAGTCAGAATTACGACATAGCTTCTCACACCACTTATGTTGTGAGTGTTAATTTTTTACAGGGACCAACAGTTTAAAATCAATTTCGAACGACAGATTTTTTAGAAACTTTTCATGGCAATTCGATTTACTTCCAGAGTTTTTGTCAGACATTTGCTGAAGGGAAGTCGCCCAAGTAACATTTTTTATATTTCGTTTTGTTGGAGATGTTTGACCTCGGTTTCGCATAATGATAATGGAAGAAATCAATTGTCATACAATATCTTCTTTTTCATTCTTTAAATGTTGAGGCACTAATAAGGTGTTTCTATTTCAAGGAAGTTCTATTTCATTATTTTTAAATTAAGTTTTAATTCTAAATGGTAACTAAACTTATATGTACATCTCCTTATGGGTAAATATGTAATAGTTACTGTGGTTAAATTTATGGTTACGTTTTTACCCTTTAAAAACGTTTAAAATATGAGTTCGTAGATTGCAAATAAAATAAAAATAAATTTGTGTTTAGTTTTAATTAAACTCTTTATTGTACGCACAATTCTGTATGCCACTGTTCACAACTTGATGTAAACAACAACAATTGCTTTGGTTAGTTATTCTTCTTTACACTCTTTTGCGTAAACACTAACAATTGTTCGGCAGATTTTTATAACGGAGATCTTCAAACCACGATTATTCTCATCACACGCAACGCGTCTTTACACAAGACTGACTGAATTTTTACTGACCGCGTTGCCTGCTTTGTCTTGCCTTTTATATCGCAGGGTAAACAGTCTGATGAATGCTCTTGATGGAAAATTACTTCGCCTTCGCGAAATCTCTATAAATGTAAACATCGCTGTTTACATTTATTCTTGCAGTGTATGTTGTTGCATTTTTGTTTACTTGTTTATCCCTTTTTTATACTGGTGTTGTTGGTATATCTTTGTTTACTTGTTTATCGTGTAAACAAGTCCATTGTTTTTGTTGCTTCTGTTTATAATTTTAATGTTAAACGATGTAAAAACAAAACACCATTTCCATTTTCGTAATATTAACTTACTTGTTTGGAAATAGTAGTCAAAGGTGACCGAACATTTGTCTTTGTTTGGCAAATGTTATCTTTTCATTTAGTCTAGGTTTTGGAAGTCAAGCCCGGTTTCTCTTCATTTCTAATGGGTTTCATTCATATCTTTCATTAAGCGCTTCCTATATTTAAATTTAAATAAAACAAAGTATGTGTGTAATATCATTGAAATTTTTTATTCGTCTGAAACACCTATTGATGCCATTATATGTGGAATATAAATTGAATCGTTCAAATGTCCGCCACAACTTCTAGAGGCTTAGCGAATCCGAAATGTTACATTTTTCATGACTCTGCCACATAAGTAAGCTTAATTTGAGCAATAGCATGGGTTATATTGGCTTTGCGAACCACTGTGTTTGTGACTTATTCACGTACACCTATGCCTTAAAAAAACACCTTAAGAAAAAGTTTAAGAGTATAAAATCGCGGTGGCCAGTTCGCATTACCTCCATGATCTTGTAATCAAATCGCCCAGCAGAATATGTAATGTAGCATGAGGTGTATAGCACGTAGTGACTTCCTGTTGAAAGCTCATGTCGTTGGTGTGGAGATCATCAAAATTAGTTGGTAATCATCGACCGTCAGCAGTAATGGCCTGGTCAACGTCATTTTCAATGAAGTTTAAAAACCCGACAATCTGTGTT
The DNA here is from genome assembly GCA_927399465.1 of Sarcophaga caerulescens. NCBI lineage: Eukaryota > Metazoa > Arthropoda > Insecta > Diptera > Sarcophagidae > Sarcophaga > Sarcophaga caerulescens. The sequence goes on from OV656868.1 coordinate 65,952,779, forward strand.
TGTTCACATACCTAGCTGTGTAAGAGTAGAACACGAATTTTATTATTTGCAAGTGTTTTATATCCACGGCGATTTGACCACAAAGACTGAAGTGGCAACTAATTTGGCAGCTTTAGCTTCAACAAGGTGTCCCTTATGATCTGATGGTCGTCTGGTGTTAGAAAAAATCATTTTATTTTTAAAGTGCTATAAAGGACAAAAAAATTCACATAGTTGACCATACTGTATGCGATATAAAAATTTAAAATTTTAGTAAACCATTTAAAAAAAATTTATTTTAATTGAAATTTTTTAAACGTTCGTATTGAATTTAAACCAAAAAGCGGGTGCATAAGATTTACAGTGAAATAAAATAGCAAGTAGGCTTAATAGTTTTTCTATAGATATTTTATTATAATTTTTTTTAATTGTTTTTGTTAAACGACATTTAAAAAGATTTGCTATAAAACTTTGTATACCTAGTATATTAACAGAGGGAACGTGCTGTTGCATCGCAGAAAATATTTTGTTTTTTTGCCGCAACAATAAGAACATAAACATGAAAACAATAGCAACAGAAATTTGCATTAAATAGTATTGTTTACTATGGAAATAAACAATAAATATTTGTACACGAAAAAGCTGTTTACACTGGCAGTGTAATAAATAAATAATATCGAGCGTGTTAAACAGAAATGGATTAAGAGAACTGTATTGCGCATTTTATAAGTACGATTGCACCTTTGTATGTGGCTTTATAAAAAGAAGACTTTATACTTACTTACTAAATTCGCAATTACAAACCTTTAGTCAGGATTCTGACCTTACTTCTCATACCACCCATGTTGTGTGTGTTAATTTTATTCATGAGTTGAATGTCCACTGCGAACGACAAATTTGGTAGCCCTTTACATGGTAATTATTTACTCTCAAAACTTTTGTCAGAAGACTGCTAAGAGGAGGCCACCAAGAGACATTCTTTGTTTCTTTTTTAAAATGAAATGTCAGAGCTAAGGTTTGAACTCACAACCTCTGGTCTAGTAGTACTAACGCAGTTAACTATTGAACTGTCTAGAGTTTGCCTATAAGTTTGCTGGTTTGCACAAATGGAAAGGAATTGAATTTCTTATGTATGTATGATAGTGTATTAAACTGAAGCTTAGATATCCTGTATCTGTATTCTTAGTATCTTTTTACTTATGCTTCCACTTTATAAATCAATCTGGCTTGAAGTGAACATCAGCATCCGCATATGACAAGCAATTTTATTAGCGACAAATTTGCCTCAGTAGAACTGCAATACGGAAGTGAACTTCTATGAGAGAGATATTATTAAATGTGGTCTTCAAAATGGTAAGCAATTTTACGGCAAATCGGTGTATATAAAACCTTGATAGATTGGAGAGATTAAAATTAACCTGGTTTTCCCAAAAAAAAAAATTAATAGCCAGGTTTCCAAACACAATAAAAATCCATGGCAAAGCATAGGGCACTTTTCTTATAATGGGTGATTTTTAGCTATTATCTTTTTGGCAACACTGGTTTAAACAGCTCAATCACGTTTCGTGTTTTGTTTCACTGTCAAACATCTTCAGTTTGGTCTATAATTTAACCATGACGTAACGTCTTACAAACGAACAACGCTTGCAAATCATTGAATTTTATTATCAAAATGCGTGCTCTGTTAAGAAAATTCATCGCGCGCTTCTTCCATTTTATGGCCAGTTTAATCGACCCACTGAAGCCGCTATTCGGGCTATTGTGACTACATTTCGCACCAAATTTACATTGTTGGACATTAACCCTGGTTAGATAACCTTATCTTTTTGTGCTGAAAAGATAACGATACGTCTCTCAGACGTATTTTGTGTTTGTCTTTATTTCTCAAAAAAGAAATAACCTACCGCCCAAAAACAACCACCAACAACAAGCTGCTGCTAACGACTGGGATAATTGAGCGTGAGAAACTTGTAGGTGAGCAACAGCGTTGTCAACTCAGTGCTTTTAGCACTGTTTTTAGTGCTTTTTAAAACTTTCGACGCGGAATATTTTCGAGTTAGTGCCTAGTGCTTTTTTAGTGCTTTTCTTTTCATGTCAGTGACACGAAATCAAAAATTTAAAAAAAAAAAATAAAAAAAAATAATTTGTCAAATGTAGATTATTTAACGTTTCAAAAAGGTATTACTTTGAAATGCAACTCTTTATAAGTTACATATTATACCTCAATGTTTTGTTTCAAATACATTATATATTTGCTATATTATTTTTTTAATTTGTTTTTTAATTTTTTTTAATTTAATTTTTCTTTATTTTAATTTTTGTTACTTGCTTTATTAGAGTTTGATCTCATTGTTTTGTTTGAAATACATTATATTTGCAACCACATAAAAAACTTGTTAAAACTAAAAAAGGTTTTTAAAACTAATAAAAGAAATAAAAAATTATTTGTTTTAAAAAATTAATTAATAATAATTAAAAAATCATATAATAAATAAACAAATAAATAAAACAAAAACTCTTTTCCTTATTATTGCTGGAGTTAAATAAATAATAATAATTTTGGCTTGTAAATTTTTTTACTGATTATATAAAATGGTGATAAAATTAAAATAAATATTATAATGTTTTAGTGCTTTTTTGTCCAAATTTCGCGTTTTTTAACGAGTTTGGTGCTTTTTGAAAATTTATAGTTGACAACGCTGGTGAGCAAATGTGAGAGTAAGAGCACAAAACAGAAAGAGCGTACGTCTCGCAGACGTACCTTATCTAACTAGGGTTAAACCACCAACACGCTTACGTATAGTGCGAACTGATGAAAATATCGCAGCTGTATCGGCCAGTGTTAATGATGGCCATCAATTATCGATTCGTCACCGTTCGCAGCAATTGGTCCTCTGTTACTCAACAACGTGGAAAATTTTGCGGAAGGATTTAGGTGTGAAGCCTTTCAAAATACAGCTGGTGCAAGAATTGAAGCCGAACGACCTACCGCAATGCAGAATTTTTGGTGAATGGGCTCTTGGAAAGTTGGCCGAAGATCCACTTCTTTATCGAAAAATTGTGTTCAGCGACGAAGCTCATTTTTGGCTCAATGTATACGTAAATAAGCAGAATTGTCGATTTTGGAGTGAAGATCAGCCAGAAGCATTGCAAAAGCTACCAATGCATCCAGAAAAAGTCACAGTTTGGTGCGGTTTATGGGCTGGTGGCATCATTGGACCGTACTTCTTCAAAGATTCTGCGAATCGTAACGTAACTGTGGTTTCAACAAGACTGTGCCACATGCCACACAGCACGCGTAACAATGGACTTATTGAGAGGCGAGTTCGGTGAAAATTTTATTTCACGTTCGGGACCGGTCAATTGGCCGCCTAGATCGTGCGATTTAACGCCTTTAGACTATTTTTTGTGGGGCTATGTTAAAGCTCATGTCTATACAGACAAGCCCGCTTCAATTGACCCATTGGAAGACAACATTGAAGCATTTATTCGTGATATACCGGCCGAAATGTTGGAAAGAGTATGCCAAAATTGGACTAAGCGGATGGACCATTTGAGGCGCAGTCGCGGTCAACATTTGCATGAAATAATCTTCAAACATTAAATTATATGGACCATACTATCGATTCAAATAAAGATTTCATGCATTTTTCTGAATTTTATGTGTTTTTTTTTAATTTTTTCCTATAGCTCTTAAAAAATCGCCCGTTATTTACCTTGGACATGAATCCAATCACAAACCCAAAAAGAAGACGGCTAAACTTAACCAATTTTGGTTGTGTGAATACATAAGGTCTTCCAGTTGCTAACGGCCATCTTGTTGAAGCTACATCTGTCAGATTAGTTGCAATTTTTTCAGTCTGAAGGTAAACGACAATCGACAGTAACCTGGGCTCATTGTACGGGCTCTACAACAATTGTAAACTGAAAATTTTTAATTGAAAAATTATCTTTAGCGATGATGTCCTATGAAGGGGTATGTGAACAAACAAAATCCACATGAGATCCAAGACCGTCTAATGCATTCCGGAAAAATCATTGTTTGATGTAGATTTTGGTCATGTACAAGGACGTGTGTGCACTGAATTCCAAGAATTGCGAAGAATTTTGTTAACCAGGCCATCACTTCAATGGCTAGCGCTGTGGGTTGTTGGGATTATCAGCTTATTTTGGCATGAACTGGATGATCTAGACACTATTAATAAGAATACAAAAGATTGTTGTAGACTTTAAGCAAACTACGTTTACGTTTCAATTCAAACATTGTTTTTGTAGTTTTTTAATTATTTTATATTTGTTTCAATCATTCTTTTAGTAAAAATTATAAGATTTACCTTGTTTGTATTTTTTTTGTATAATAAAAAAACACATCTTACTTAATGAGCTTTGGCAGCCAAACGCTTGTAACGTTCTTCGGCAATGCTCAATTTAACACCCTTGCCCTTAGGCAGACTAATGTAAGGCTTGTTGCCTTTGCCAATGATGAAGACATTGGTCAAACGGGTAGCGAAAACATAACCTTGAGTGTCCTTAACGTGCACCATATCGAAGGAGCCGGGATGTCTTTCACGGTTGACAACGGTACCGACACGACCCAAATTTCTACCTCCAGTGATCATGCACAAGTTACCGGAATCGAATTTAATGTAATCGGTGATTTTGCCGGTGGCAATATCAACTTGAACGGTATCGTTAGCCTTGATCAAAGGGTCGGGATAACGGATGGTGCGACCGTCGTGGGTAACAACAAATGGTACACCCTTGGTACCTAATTGAGTCTTGCGGACCTTGCACAATTTGTAAGCAGCTTCCTCGGGGGAGATGCGGTGGATGGTGAAACGACCCTTAACATCATAGACCAAACGGAAGTTTTCAACAGTCTTTTCAATGGAGATGACATCCATGAAACCAGCTGGATAGGTGGGGTCGGTGCGTACCTTACCGTCGACCTTAATCATACGCTGCATAACAATTTTGGTTACTTCAGCACCGTTCAAGGCATACTTCAAACGGTTTCTCAAGAAAATCATCAAAGGCAACGATTCACGCAATTTGTGTGGACCGGTGGAGGGACGGGGAGGAAAACACCTCCCAATTTGTCCAACATCCAAGCCTTAGGGGCGGCTAGACGTTTCAAATGCTTCTTAGGACCTCGCGCCATCTTGTAAGATACGAAAAAAAGGAAAGGAAGGAAGGAAAGAAAGGAAACATATAGCGCTTCTGGGGACTGTTGGCAATGTAGGGACTAGACCTGAAGCAAGTATTTTTTTTTTTTATCAAGAATAACCTCAGTAATTGAAAAACTCTAGGCCTTAGTGTTGGTTAGTTGAGTCTAAAATACCTTCTTCTTGTGGCCACCAGCTAAAACAGGTTGAATAGCCATGGTGTTAAATGTCTTAATCTCTTTCGTTGTATGGTATGTAATGGCTATCAAATTAATGCGTTGATTTCTTTAAAAGATTGATTTCCTTAATGAACCAAAGTACATACTTACATACATAATTGGTCATAACAACCCTTCAGTCAGGATTACGTCCTAGCATCTCACACCGCTTATGTTGTGTGTGTTACTTTTATATATGTGTGATTGGATCTACACTTTAAAGTAGACTCCGAACGACAGATGTTTTAAGAAACTTTAATTTTTTTTTTTTTTTTCGCGGGAATGAGGGAAAATGCTTTATGCATTTATGAAGGTCGTCACCATACATGGTATGTCGGACTCTCCCACTGGGTATACCGACTAAAAACCCGCCTTGTCTCCTCACCGGGGTATCATTCCACCTCGGAACCACGGTTGTATTACTTCGAGGTGGGCCCCTTTTGGCACCTGTGTCAGTTTCATCATTGTCAGCCTGCGCCCAGGCTCCGCTCTTCTCTTATTCTACTGTGTCTAGGTCATATTTTTTCCTTCGCAGGACATAGTGCACAAATTATTTAACTGCGTTCCAGTTTTCTCTGCTGTTTATCATTTTCAGCACGACGTTTGTGGCACTAATAATGCTGATTTCAGCCTCGGAAAGAAACTTTTCATGGCAATTTTATCTCCATTAGAACCAAATCGAAACTTAATGGATTATAAAAATTTAAATGTTCATCCATTGCATTCCAACTTTCGCAAAAAACTCCCCTTAAATCCAGGTCTCAGTGCCAGATATAAACAGACATGCCAGTTGAAAGCGTTCATTTGATGGATCATGGGGTAAGTTATCAAACGGAAGCAAAATAAATTCGGAAGTAGGACACATGTTAAAAGGGTGACCAATAAATTACGTTTTACATGTAATTAAGTCATATTCGAACTTGTCCCCAAAGAGAGATAATTAAAATGAATTAAATTTATGTTAACGGCTGGGCATGGCAATAGAACCTGAACTAGGCAATCAAAATCAGTCCATAAAATTGTTGTTTAACAACTACACTCTCAGTTGTTCCTTCATATATTTATTGCCGTCTGAAGAGATATTTTTAACGATTGTCTCTCATTTTTTAAATACTTTTTAAATATTTATGTAAACGTTGCTAGTGTAACCTCCCTATGGTAATATGTCTTCTATAAGAGATGAATTAAATCTCCAAAGGTTAGAGGAAACCATGACTTGGCAATGAAAATAATATGCATCTCCTTGTATAAACAATTTCGGTAACTTAATATCAATTTTTAAACAAGTAGACGGTATTTGTACTTTCGGTCGATGTGTGTAGATAGTACCAGCCTCACTAATGGCAGCAATAATGAAAAATAAATTGCCTCTTGAAATATACAGCTACCTACATTACATAAGTACTATTCGTCTATAGTTTCTACTGCTAAAGTTGGTGTACTGGCGCATGGCCTATGGTCGTGAATTATTCATGTTACTAAAGACAACCGTATAAACATATCAAAAGTTTTGAAGCAGTGACAGTAAGACAGACTACTACTGCTACTTGATACTTTTAATAGTTTTGTTGTTCTGCTATCATAATGTTGATATTGAAAATGAAAATTTCTTGTATTAATAACAACAATAACAACAACAATGACTTTGAATTATTTACAAATCAGTAGTGAAATATAATCTACTCGTGAACCGTAAATACATCTGCAAAAAGTAAGTAGTGAGACAGACAAGGCAATTGGAAGACAAACTAAGGCTATGGAATAAACTCAATTTAAACTACTTACTAGGGTTTCATTTAGGGTTACCAAGTAGCTTAACAAGGGCTTATTGTGTTTGAAAAGCCTACAACTTTAATAGGAATTATTTCTCGTAAACGGCTTAAGATATTTTATATTTTCTTTATACTGTTACGTTTTTACCATTTAAAACGTTGAAAATATGTGCCCGTAGATTGCAAATAAAAATAAATTTGTATTTAGTTTTAATTAAATTCTTTATTGTTCGCACAATTCTGTGTGCCACTGTTCACAACTTGATGTAAATAACAACTGCTTTGTTTGTTATTCCTCTTTGCACTCTTTTGTATAAACACTAACTAGTCACTTGTTCGACAGATCTTTATAACGGAGATCTTCAAAACACGCGTCTTCGCACAAGACTGACTGAACTTTTACTAACTCCGTTGCATTTTATATCGCAGGGTAAACAGTCTGATGGATGCTCTTGAAGGCGAATGACTTCGCCTTTTCGAAATCTCTATGAGTGTAAACATGTTGTTTACATTATTGTTGTTTGTGTATTTTGTTTACGTTTGTTCTTACAGTGTTTTTGTATACTTATTATCATTTTTTATACTGGTGTTTTGTTGATATATTTTTGTATACTTGTTTATCATGTAAACAAGTACATTATTTTTGTTTTTGTAGCCTTTGTTTACAATTTAAACGATGTGAAAGCAAAACACTATGTTAATTTTCGTAACAATACGAAAGTAAAGTTATCAAAGCAGTTTCGAATTGAATTATGGTAACTATTGGCTCAGATCTCTCCAAGATAGACAGATACAGTTTAGAGGGAAAGATACTTTAAACGATATTGAAAGTAAGTTTAATGGTTGCACCTTATAACTAAGGGAATGTCGATGTTGTATTGCCTTCTAAGTCCTTACCGAAGTTTGACAAGCCTGACATGATAAAGAGTGTTATATGCAATATCGAAAAGCAAATAACTTCGAAGTGCTGAACTGTGCAGGAATTTCTTGATTGAAGAGATGTTAGTGATAGATTGAAAGAAATGACTCGGCACCTCGTATTCGATTATGAAGCACTCACTTAGTGTTCTCGTTACAGAGAATATTTTCAGATCCTCAAAGGTAGTTGACAGAACCTTAATATGACACTGTATAATCAGACTAAAATTTTTACAAGTTATTTTCAGAAATAAAAAATTTTTTTGCAGTATTTTCTAGTTATATGCAAAGGGCTCAGAAATAAATTTAATACTGTGCCTCTATTACAAATTGTTACGTAATTGATTCCTATTTAAAAGGACACTGAATATGATTATTAAGTAAAACCAATCAGCTAACTCGCCGTAGTTTAGTAGCTAGTGTGTTGGCTTATTAGACGAGAGGCCATGGTTCAACCCCTCGCTCAGACATCTTGAAGAAAACAAAAAAATATTTCATCGGCAATTTCCGCTCAGCAGCCTTCTGCCGTAACATCTTATTGGCGCATGAATCAAGCTGAATTTGACCGATGGCATAGGTTATGTTGGCCTTAAGAACTCTGTGGTTATTGGTTTATTCGCATACACTCGCAACACTTGAAAAGTCTGACGGCCGACCTACTGAAATCACATGCCTATGGAGCCAAAATCGCCCATATCAGACCAAAAAATATAATGTCACTTGCTTATTCTAATATAATTTAAATTTTTTGTACTACTTACAGAATTTCTTTGCCATCAAGAAATATTTAATTTTTCTATATTTTTATGCTCTTGTTCCAATTACGTTTGTATGCAAACTAATAATTTAAACTTGTGTACTCTGCATTTCGAGTGCTTTGACATTTACAAACAATTTACAAATATTTGCTCGTTTATGTTAAATATTTTGCATGTAATTATAATAAATGTTTACAATGAACATGTAATCCTATTATACTTGCTACAGAAATATGCGAGGGTTGAGTGAAAAGTAAAATAGAAGAATTTAAAAAAATTAAAACAATTATAAAGTAAATGTAATATGGAAAAACAATTGCAAATTAAAAACAAACAAAAAATATTTTGTTTCTGCATTAAATACATACAATATTGGTCATTACAAATCTTCAGTCAGGATTGCGACCTCTCTTCTCACAACACTTATGTTGTGTGTGCATTATTGCTTGCAATAATGTTGCTGATAACAGAAATTATAACGGTACAATACCCACTCTCTGCGTACTACCACAGACGCCTGTTAACAGTTTTTGTTCTCTAACGGAAGGCACTAATTATGTCACACTATCACAAATTGCTAATGGCAACAGTTGCGTATGGCTCTGATATTTTATGCTGCATTAAATTGCATATTATTTTCGCATTTTATTATTCACTTTTTTATACAGTGACACAGAAAACTATACATACCTCCCGAAAAAAATGACTTTCTGAAAAACATTAAAATCTTTAGATAAAAAAATTATATCGTATTATTCCTTGTAATAAATAAAAAATTTCCAAGCATTTAATTTTTTTTTAAAAATTAAAAAATTCAGTTTTCGGGTTTTCAGTTTTTACTGGTTTCGGGGGGTATGTATAGTTTTCTGTGTCACTGTACATACACTTTTTGTATTACATCTACATAGTGAATGTAAAACTAATTTGTTTAAATGCTTTCAGTTTAAACAAAGAAAATAAAGTATAAAGAATGTGCATTTGAACATATTTTGAAATATTTTTCAAAAATATTTCAAAACGCGGGGGGAAAGATAGGAGGGAAGTAAACAGAAACGAAGAGCGTAACAATGCGTTGCTCTCATCGTGCGTTTTTGTTGTTTGACCACTTTTTTATTAAATTTTCTGAAATCACTTATTCTGGTCAGTATTGCCACGAAAAAAAATATTGTAACCAACATTTGTGAAAAAAATTACCAAATAAGAAAAAATATAACCAAAATTAAATTCACAGTTTTTTTATTTTATTTTTCAAATATAAATTATAATTAATACAACATAGTAAGAAAAGAAACAAAAAATAACAAACTAAAATTTTAGTCTTACAAATTAATTCATTTCTACAAACAAAAGCTCTTTTTATAAGAAAAATAAATAACCAAATCCGGAAATTTCGGTTAAAAATAGCTAAACGGCAACACTGGTTGTGATTAGTGAGCAAGAGAGAGAAAATAAGTTGAGAGAATTTATTTATTTACAGCCAGCGTTGCCACGACCAAAAAAAATTTATAACCAAAATTAAAATAAAAAATAACCAAATAAGGAAAAAAATAACCAAAAAAATTTTTTATATAAATGTATTTGTTTTTATCAAATTTAAGGTTTAATTCAAAAATTTTATTTTTTTCTGTATAGTTAACGTCTCATTCCCGAATTAAAACGGGAGTGGCTAAAATTTGTTTGAGTAGACATATAAGATAGAGTTGGCCTCAATATCAACTGATAAAAATGTCCTAGGTGTCCTGGTTCAAGAGCTACAGGATGTTGTGTACAGGCAACATTGGGCAATGTTATAAATTTAAATACAAGTTGATTTTTTTTCAAATGTCGTTTATTTCAATTTATGTATGCAAGGATACAAAACAATTTTTTGAGGATTGGAGCACAAGTGCACATTGCATCTGCTGCATTTACAGACTTTTCAAAGTCTACATCTGCACCTTGTTCCCCATTCCGCCTAATGATTATAACCATCAAATCGTAGGGATTTTGCAGGCTGTGCAACATGTGCTCTTTTATAGGGAATTGATTCAGAACCCGTAGAAGGAGCTGGTGATGACGGGGTCAATGGAGAAGGTGATGAAGTTCCTGAATTCATTGTCAAATTGTCAAAAGGAGTGATGATGGACAAGCTCTCTTTTTTGCGACTAGTTTGACTTGTACAATTCAAGCATCATGTTCGCAAGATTAACACCTCCCATGTGCTTGTTGTAGCATTCTACTATACCTGGACGAGGTATAGTTATGAACTTCTTGTCTTTGCGGTACCATCTCTTGCATTCACTTGCATTCTTACTTGCATAGTTTGAAACTACTTGTACCCTTTTATTACATCTGCTTCTTCTTCATTTTCCTCGTCAGCCGAATCATCCCAATCAAATTTCTAAATTTCATCCTGTGTCAGACCGTTTGGGCGCCTCTTAGAATGTGAATACAAAAATAAGTTTTTATTTTTCGAAACTTACCATAATACGCAACACTACATTTATAAAATTATTACAGACAAACTAAATAATATTTTCAAGCCGGGTTTTTTAACACGTTGACTGCCGCGGCAATTTTCAAAAAACTAGCCAAAAATGACAACTTGATTTTTTTCACATTAGTGAGTACGGGAGCCAAACTACGAGTCCCTAGAAGGGAACGCAATCTACGAGCTATCTCGTAGTCGGCAGTCAACGTGTTAAATTACTCACCTACCTTTCATTATTTAGTTGTCGAACTTGGGTTTAGGATGACTTAATTATATTAATGTGTTTTAAAACTTTTTAAAATAAGGTTTATTTTGCAAAATGAATTTGTCAATTTCGCTCTCGGGAGAATAACTATTAAGTGAGCACGTGCACAGCTGACTACCAACCAATTAGCTGTAAGCTTAAACAATACATGAGGCTATATTTTTGCGAAAGAATCAGAATAAAATATTTAAAATAGCTGTATTTAGAGGCTCATAATCACAATGGTGCATATATCCAACATCGGGAATGAGAGGGTTAAACTACAAATAATAAATTAAGGTTTTTATTCATTTGTATTAAAATTTTTTTAATATTTCAATTGAACGTAATAAAAACGCTTAAAGAATTAAAACACTTTGCTAACGATTGCAAAGCTTATAATGCAAATTTTCGAATAAAATTAAAGAAGTGATTGCTTTATTAACCATAATAAAAAATAACCAAAATGAAGAAAAAATACACATTTACACATTACAAAAAAAATAACCAAATTTGGTTAAAAATAACCAAAACGGCAACGCTGTTTACAGCCATAGAAAACTGTCAATAATATACGATACTTTGATTTTCATTTCATCAACATACATACATATGTAAAGCTATCTATCTTAATAATTTTAGATAAATAAAGATAAAATAAAAAATCAATTTTTTTATTAAAAGAACATAAAGCTATCCATCTTTGGCTTAAAAATTATACCTAGTTTTTTTTAGATAAACAAAAATAAAAAAAACCCATTTTTTATTAGAAGAAAAAATAAAAAAAATTAAATACGGCCAGCTAATGACATAGAACATTTTTAACATAAAATATTTTTTGAGTGTTATTCTGAAATAAAATGATAACGCATCCGCTACACATGTGTTCTTGTCGCAGTCTGATCGACAACTAAATCAAATAACATAAGAATGCGTGTGAGTTCTCTCTGCACAATTGTGCGGGTCGTAATGTTAAACAAATTTTGGTGAGAGCGGGTCGTAATGCTACAACCCGCCATAAGAAATTTTACTTCTACATGATGCGCATTCTTTATATCCATATTCTTTGGTTTAAAGTATAAAACAGAATTATAGAGAAATAGTATTAGCGGTAGTGGTATGTTCAGATACCATATTTAATTTAACTGTTTCCTAAAACATTTTTGTTTTGCAAATAAAAAATTGAATTTTAAAATTTCCTGATCATATATCGTGTTATAATTATTTTAATAAGATTTTATTGTCTTTCAAATATACAAAACAATCAGAGACAATTCAATCAATTATAAGCTGGATTTATTGTATTCTTTACTTCGTTAACTTTATTGCAATTTTTTGTTCCGTTTTGTTGAAAAATCTACCCTGCCATTAGGAGTAATGTTTTAAAAGGAGATGATAAACTATTCCTTTTAATATTTTGCCAGAGATGTTGAAATTTCTTTAAAATGAAAAAAAATCATTTTAAAAGTATACATACATACGCACACAATTGGTCACTATAACCAACCTTCTCACACCACTTATTTTGTGTGTGTTAAGTGGCGGGACCTATAGATTAAACTCGACTCCGAGCGACAGTTTTTTGATAAACTTTTAATGAAAATTTCTTTTACTCTTAGAGTTTTTGTCAGAATCAGCTAAAGGTAAGTCGCCGAAGAAATATTTTTTCACATTTCGTTGGAGATGTTTGACCTGGGCTTTTAATCGTGGCTTTGCGTCAAATAACCTAACACACTATCTACTGACTACACAACCTCAACTCTAAAAAACATCATGGAAAATACTTCAAATACTATTCCAATAAACAAATATTCAGGTGATTAGCATAATGGCGTATAAAAGAATTCACAAACTTAAATTGTCTTTTCACGCTCTTTCCTTGCTATTCTTTATATTCTGCTAGTAACATAACAGTCAAAGATAACAATAAGGAAATTTTATAAATTTTTTTAGCCAAACTACTTACTTAATAGGGCATTACTTACTTACTTAATTTTTTCCCGTGTTCAATTCCTCTAACTTACTTACATTACTATTACATTACTATTAACAACCTAGCACATCCTTAAAGCCGCTTCAGATTCTTGCGCGCCTACACTAGTTAGCTACACCAATCGATGACAGGGCTTCCACGATTTGCTTCTTTCAACGCAAACAGGGTCGTCCTCTTCGCCGTCTTCTGCAAATCTCCGCTTCAAATACCCGCTTCGCCGGATCATCTTGCTCCATACGAACGATATGGTCGAACCAGTGCAGCCGCTGGATGTTAATACGCTGCACGATGTCCATCAGAGATCAGCAACGAGTATTCAAAACGATGAGTAGATTCGAGTCATACTTATAATTTCAGCTACTTATACGCATTCATACTTATTTTAATATCATACTCATACTACTCATATTCAAAGTTAGAAATACTCATCGTACTCATACTTAACAATACGCACGATGTTGTTGATTTCGACTCTCCATGATTCAACATATACACGAAGCACAAAATAAGTGTTGATTCGAGTACGAACACCACAATACTCGCTAGAAGGTTGTGTGTGTGCTTTGCTTGCTGTCTTTGTCTTTTCTTTTCTCTTCTTTTGTAAATGCAACAATAACTACTACTGTAAATTTTGATGAATGATTCGAGTGACTCGAATCATTCGTAAGTATTATAAGTATTTTTCTAAATTTATGAATCAGAATGAGTAGGCGTATGAATCAAACACATTTCGAATGTTGTGAGTTTGATGTCAACGTTGTACTCATACTCATTGCAACCTATACTTATAAATCAATGTTGTAGCGAATACGAATGAATCAGAGTAGTTGAATTTTAATACACTTGACTCACTCATACTCAAAATTTCATAAGTACCTATGAGTTGCGAAAATACGATTCATTGCTGATCTCTGATGTCCATGTCGTTGAGGAGCTTATACAGCTCACTGTTGAATCAGATGCGGAAATCATTGCCAACTCGCACTGGACCCGAGGACTTACGTAGGTCTTTTCTCTCGAATACTCTCAAGGCTGCTGCATTAGTATTGGTATTAGTTTTGTCTCTGCTATTCAATTGAGACCATAGTAGCTCCTGTTGGCAAGTGTGATCCTGCGCTTGATCTCCAGACTGACATCATTTTTGGTGGTAACGGAGGAGCCAAGATAAATAAATTCCTTGACTATATCGAAAGTATAGTTATCGGCCGTAACTTGGCATCCAACACGCTGCATATCACTTCTTGTCGATAATATATACATAATTCGTTTTGCCATCATTTACTACCAGACCCATCTAAATAGACTCCCGTTCAATAGCACATTCAATCCAATTAAAAGGGTTGTGTACAGATACTATGCTAGAAGAACAAGACTTCTATATGTCAAAGGCCTTAAAATGTTTCGAACTTTGACAGCAAGTTACTAACTTCGACAGTAATGACGACCTTCTCTTTGAAGCTACATCTGTCAAATTCCTTGTCATTTATTTCGTCTGTTTTGCCAAATTATTATGGACGACTATCTGGAGCAGTTGGCAACTGACCCTATTATAACCGAAAAATCATCTTCAGCGATGAGTTCCATTTCTGAATGAATGAGTATGTAAACCAACAAAATTTGTCAAATTTGAGGCGATACCAATTTACAAGAGATCGTGCTAAGTATATATAAAATTCTAAATAAGTCACTGTTTGGTGTGGACTTTGCCTTGACGGCGTCATTGGTCCAACAAAACCTGAAAATAATAGAATTGTTTTATCAGAATGGGTATGCTGTTCGAGCAAAGTTTTCATCGAAAAATCATCTTCAGCTATAAAGTCCATTTCTGGAAGACTGGGCGCGTAAACAAACAAATTTGTTGAATTTGGCATCCAAAAATCTATTGCTTTGTACTTTATTTTGACAATGACGTTGGCCAGGTTATCAATGTCAACGTCAAGCACTGTACCAATTTCTTTTGACTTGAACAGGATGATTATGACTGCAACGAGACGTAGTGTCAACAGGACGGTGCAATGCGTCATGTCGCATTGGAAGCTCTGCAGGAAAAATTTGTTGACTTGGTTATCTTACATGGAGCTGATGTGAGCTGGCCACCGAGATCGTGCGACTTAACTTTGTTTGAAATTTTTTTATTAGGTTCTCTTAAGTCGCAGGGGTATGCAAATCGGACTCAAACCGCAGCGGTCCTTAAAGCATACATATATAACCCGTGCTGTCTGTTAAATTCAGAATAATTTCGGATGCGCTCCAGCCAGAGAAGCCGCGGCGGACCTTTTAATGCTGTTATATTCCACTCGTAATGGCAATAGTAAGTCTTTCAAGCGAATAAAAAATTTCGATGATATCTCAAAAGCTCACTTTGTTATGATATGATAATGATGATAATGATATGATATATGGTTGTATTGTATCCCGGTACTGCATACCGAATGGCCTGTTCAAACCTGTTCTTAAGTATCAGATGTAGGGTTTAAATGCATTTAATAATCAAAGATCTGCACATACATACTTATAACACTCTAATACTGCAATTATTCATGCGGGCTATTTGCCGTCAAATATTCTCTCTGGTTTTTCGGCATAACACTTTTCTTTAACGGCGCCCCACAGAAAATAGTTCAACAGTGTCAAATTGCAGCGGCCAATTGACATCACCATTTCGGCTATTTAAATGGCAATCAAATGTTCGACGAAATAAATTGTGAGATGTGTATCAAGTTGCAACATTAATACCTTGAAGAGCGGATACAAAACAGTCGGTTATCATTGTGCGATAGGTTTATCCATTGACCCTAATGGTTGAGCCGTCCTCATTGCCAAAGAAATATGGGCCAATGATGTCTCCGCTCCACAAGCCGTACTAAATAGTCACCCGTAATAGGCAAATTGGCTTCTGTAAGACCACGTGTGGGTTTCCTGAGCCCCAAATATGGCAATTTTGCTTATTAACGTACACACCAAGATGAAAATGAGCTTCATCCGAAAAGATAACTGTTTTTTGGCAAAATCGACACCATCGTGTAGTTTCTCGTTGGCTCATCTATTCCAATAAATTCCAACGTTGCTTAAGCGTTTAGTGGAGAAAATATATTGAATTTTGTGACAGAATAGAATGACATAAGTGTTCCCAGATTCGAAATAACCGATGTTTCAAATTTAAACCGATAGATGACCCACTCGATAGTAAAATATTTAGCGTGTCTTTCAGGTTTATGCCATTGTGTTAGATCAGTTTCTTTCTCTTGTATTGCATATTCAATTTTATCTTCGAAGAAAACGTGGATTGAGAATCAGGCTGAGATCTATTCCTAGTAAAGTTCTAAATGCATTCACTGCTATCACCTGCTATTTATTAATTCATAAAAATTGTTGTGTTTTTACGTTTGCTCACTAAAAGGATAGTCTATGCATATAATAGGTCTGTTGTACTCTAATGGTGGCAGTAATTTATTTCTGTGTCATATTTTTTAATGTAATACGAGAGAAAATGAAATAAGAAAACTACTCTACTCTAATGATAGTTTTTATTTCATTAGAACACATAAATATTTATTTTACTTGGTTATACACAAGGATGTCATTACACGGGTCGCATTTATACACTCCTGTTCGTTTATACAAAAAATTAAAGTGACAATTTCACAAAACACACTGCCATAGGAGAAATAGAGCTAAGCCCTGGCAATGGAGTAATGAAACGGAAGTAGTGCGGCAGTTATAAAAATTGTCTATAAACAAAACAGTTTAATTTACTTAATTAGTGTTGGTTATAAACAAGCATACCTACATACATACATAGTGTGATATAAAAAGGGTTCTTTTAATATATTTATTTGTGTAGACAGTGATGACTGCAAAAGTTTTGCTCTCGAAACAATTCTTTGGACTTTGTTTTATCGCATAGAGAGGGTATGAATAAGTGCGATGGAGAGCAGAGGTGAGGACTAATTAAATTTATAATAATAATGAAAATAAATGTAAAACTATTTGTAAATGTCCCCTAAAGTCATGTCTGGAAAATGATTAGTAAAACCAACAGCAACGACAATGTTTTTAAAGGATAATTGCTTTTGAAAGCCAAAACTATAAACAATTGCAATAAAAAATAATTGAGAGGGTTAAATTAAAAACAAATAAAAGAATTAACAAATATGTTTACAAAACAAAATTATAAAATAAGATACGAAAAGTTCATAAGGATGGAGTTGAAACATCATTTTGTATAATTAAGCCAATGATGCCTCCGCTCCACAAGCCGCACCAAACTGTTACTCGTAATGGTTGCACTGGCTTCTGTAAGACCACGTGTGTGTTTTCTGCTTATTAACGTACCTAGCTTAATCCGAAAAGATGATTGTTATGACAAAAAAATAAATCCCCAGGCTGCTCAAGTGTAAATCGATTCATCACGTTCAGTGGAGATAATATACTGAATTTTGTGATAGAATAGAATGACATAAGTTTTGTCAGATTCGAAATAACCGATGGTACAAATTTAAAGCGATAGATGGCCTACCCTATACATAGTTGCCAATCATTAAATTAAGAGAAGTAAATATGACTTAATGGAAAAGACAAACAAGAAATACCCCAAAGCTCTGTAGAGAACAGGAAAGAAATAATTTATGCGATGCGAATACGTGTTATACAACCATAGACGTAATGAATATTTTAAGTAAACGCCGCAACATAAATTATGACACTTTTTTATTCTACACCACTAGTATGAATGTTTCTTTTCGAATTTCCTTCTCCACTTTTTTTTTTAATTTCACTTAGTGAGCGCCTCGAAACATAAATCAAAACAGCATCATTTTGCCTCCACTCATCAGCTTCCTTTTATACTTTACATACATAATGATTTTAACAAGATGCCTTTAAGTACCATATGAAGGTCACTTTTTTGTTGCATTTAAAATTGCTTTTTTATGTTTCTTATAAACATATTCCGCGAATATTCATAGCGAGAGGTTCATTAAATTATAACTTATGTTCGATGCGTGTCAGTTTATGCATTTGCATTATGCATTTTTTGTTGTATATACCATCTTGTAGGGAGGGGAAAAAAGAAAAAATCCTTAAAATATGCAAAGATATATGTTTTCGATTGAAAAATTATGCAGCGCGTTCGATAAGCCATGCTGAGAAGTCAACAAAATGTGAAAGAACAAACTATTTCACAGAAGATTCCCTACAATGATAACGCTACCATGAAAATTTTGCAAAATTAAAACAACATGAAAATAACACAATACTGTTACGTTTTTACCTTTTTAAAAACGTTTAAAATATGAGTTCGGCGATTGCAAACAAAATAAATTGGCATTTGGTTTCAATTAAATTCTTTATTGTTTGCACAATTTTTGTATGCCACTGTGTCCAACTTGATGCTTACGCCCTTTGCGCAAACAACAACACTTGTTCGCTAGATCTGTATAGCGGAGATCTTCAAACCACGACTGTTCTCTTTACACGCAACGCGTCTTCACACAAGACTGACTGAATTCTTACTCCTCGTTGCCTGCTTTGTCTTGCCTTTTTATATGCCCACGTAAACAGTCTGACGAACATTCTTGAAGTAGAATGTTCGTGTTTTCGTTTTCTCGAGAACTCTATCGCGACATCATTGTTGTTTGTGTATTTTGTTCACATTGCTTGTTGTTGCGTTCGCTTACTTGTCTATCCCCTTTTCTCTCTTACTGATGGTGTTGGTTTACTTGTAACAAGTTCGTTGTATTTGTTTGTGTAGCTTTTGTTTGTCGTTTTAATGTTAAACGATGGTACACCGTTTACATTTTCGTAACATACCATGCATTTATTCATAATTTTGCTGCCCGAGTTGAATACAGTCCAATGTACAAAAACTAGAGCGTGTGGATCAGCGGGTCGCCTAGTTGACACCTCTCGTGTTTAGTTACTTTTTCAACCTTATAATCTGAAAAATTTAAAATTGTACGCGGAACATAAGAAATTATTTTAACAAGATGTTGGAGACAGTCAATATTTCCAACTTTTTTTTATTCGTTATTGCGCCATAGAACATTAATACTTGCAGCATAAATTATTGACAGACGAACAAAAGAAATGTGCAACAACAGTATTGTGGCACATACATTTTTACATGCACATTTTTGCAACATGGTTGTGCAATTGTTTCTATAGCTGCTCGTAAGTCAATGTTTCTTTTTTTATTTATTTTTTTTTCCTTTTTTGACTCGGGGGCCCATATGGCCCATTATATTTCCCAGTGTGAGTAACTAAAAAAAATATTGAATACCTTTCTTGGCCTTGTTGTAGTGTTGCAATATTTGCAGTCTTGAACAAACAACAAAACTTAAAGCAACTTGAACAATATTTCAATTTGTTTATTCAACCGTTTCTTAACAGTCATTGTTTTATTTCTCTGTTATTCTTATGGTCTTTTATTTTTTTCTTTTTTTAATCTACCCTTTACGTGCGAGTTAAAGGCCACTTTAGCAGAGTAGCTCGAATAGAGTGAAAGAAATCTATGATGTTTTGTAGAAAAGCAGTAACTGCAAGGTATCCCAGGGATATCAACACTAGAGATGCCAATTGTAGGAGAATAAAATAAAAGGATCTGGAAAATAATAAAAGGGAATAAAATAATTAACGATGGTGGTTGTAGTTACGTTAAAAAAAGGTGACAATGCCACACTCCGTTTATAATTTTTTGAAAAAAAAGTACTCTAGAATGTATTATTGCTGCTCCTTTAAGACTGGAAATTTACGGGGAACTGATATTCTTCATACCGGAACGATGGTACGAACAGTTAGTGCCCATTGATGTCATAGTTCAGTCTTCGTAAGCTTAAGGCTCTAATTTTTAAGGTATGTTCACTTTGGGTCTTTCATTAATCGCTTTCTATCCTTAGCCACAATGGCCTGCCTGCCTAAAGAAGCTCTAGATTCATAAAACATGTTGTATATTTAAGTTTGTGCATTTCATCAACACTTATTTATCTCCTGTAGCGTATTCTGACAGAAACCGCTGTTAAAATTACTGTTAACAATTGCTTTAAACCATCAAAAGTATATCTCAAACATAAAAACAAATCAGAAAAGAAAATTTGTGTAGTTGTGTTATAAACAAACAAATTTACAAACATAAACGTCTGACATTTTGATGTTTATTTGTTAAAAAGATATTTTGAAAGCTAAGCTACTGGCAGACAGCAGCATTTCGCACATAGTGGGTACCTTTCACTCCCTATACACAAGCACATGCAGTGGGTAGCAAAAGTCTTAGTACTCCAATATATTTTGACAAAAAAGTCCCCAAAGGCTTAATACACTTGCACAAAATCCCGATATGACTACAAGAGTGTATTTAGGAGATCATTTCAAAGAACGGTTACGTAATCGCTAAACCTCAAACAAAAGTCAACCGAAAAACTTGCTGATGGTGCCACCAGAAAACACGAAACAAAACGTGTACATTCAATTCCAAATGGGTTAAATGGAGCTCTTGACCTTAAGGGATATTCCACTAAATACAAGGGATAACATTTTCATATAATTTGAATTTTAAATTTACTCAGGGTTCTCCTTAGGGATACCTATGGAGTCATTTGAAACTTTTCCTTATTTTTCTCTTGTTTTATGAAAAACATTAAAAAATTTAAATAAATAGAAAAAACAGAAATAAATTAATAAAATAAATACAAAAACTATAAATTTTTATACAAACTTTTGGTTATAATTTAAGAATTTTCTAAAATATAGGGTTATCCATTTCGTTGTTTCAAAAGTAAATGTAAATAAAACACATATAAAATATTTTTTTCATGATATTTTTTTTTTATTGTAAAGTTTGAACGTTGACATTATGTGTGAAACACTACATCATTTAAATGACCAACACGCGAAGTGTTGCAAGCATTGATTCTTTTGAGGTAATTTTCGACCACTTTTTGACACATATTTTTGACACATATTATGGCTGAGAATAACTTGACGAATATTGGTTTTTAAGTGCTCAAGAGTTGAAGGTTTATCTGCATAATCACGCTCTTTCGCGTAGCCCCACAAAAAAAGTCTAATGGTGTCAAATCGCATGATCTTGGTGGCCAGTTGATATCGCCACGACGAGAAATTACGCGGCCAGGAAATGTCTCTTGCAATAAAGCCATATTCGCTCGAGTTGTGTGGCATGTGGCACCGTCTTGTTGAAACCACATATTCTCCAAGTCATATTCTTCAATAACAGGCAAAAAAAAGTCGGTTATCATTTGACCATAACGCTCCGAATTAACGGTGACAGTCGTTCTATCGTCGTTTTCGAAGAAGTAAGGTCCTATCACACCTTCGCACAGAGCGCACCAAACAGTGACTTTTTCTGGATGTCATGGTCTCTCTTCAATTGCTTGAGGATTCTCATAACCCGAAATACGACAATTTTGTTTATTAACATACCCACCGAGTGTGAAATGTGCTTCATCGCTGAAGAAAATTTTGTTTGATACGTGGCTGTGGCAGAATCACCATTTTTGTAGTAGGTTTTGATAATTTTTATGCGTTGTGTGATAGTTAAGCGATCCATTTTCGTCAATGTCAGACTTTCAACTGAAAAGAAAAAAATTGGTTTCACAACTTAGTTTGACAGATGTCTAATTCCAGTCCATACTTTTGAAACCACGAAATGGATAGCCCTTTATATTGCCGTATTACGACTTTTGCTGTCCACTGTACGTCTCTCCTCTGGATATTTTAAGTCTTTATCTTGTCCAAAAGAAAAGAGTTGTTTTGATTATTATGAATATGACAACCTAAGCTATTAGAGAAATGACTACCAAACAAACCAGTAAACAACAAAGGAATATACATAAATAAACAGCTTGAAATAAAAATAGAAAATGAAGCAGTAAAGTTTCTTAGATTTAACAAACCGTACGAGTGAGTGGTAGTGCTCCTAAGCGAAGCATGCTGCTGTGTAATGCCTATTTACGTTTGATTTTTATTTAAGATACCAGAGATGGTAGAGATGAAGTAGCTGTCGTGTTTTTGTCTAAACAGAGTTGCATATAATCTGTTTGTGTTACAGAATTGGTAACACAGCATCACTATGTAAACATACATCAAAATTGTGTAGGTTGTTTTATTTAAAGTTCTTTCTTCAGTTCGGTTTGTACAACTATTTGTGTGATCATGTGATTTTGTTAGATTAATTGCATTTTTTTTATTGTTGTTATTGTAATATTAAATGTATTTGTTATGAAATGTTAGTTTTATTTCAACTTGGTTTGTAAACAAAGTCGACTGAATAAAATGTTTACACATAAAAGCAACATGTCTACTTGCCACTTTGCCTCTAAAGACTTCCTCTAAAGACTTTTGTATTTCTTTTCCATTTCTTGGAATATTTTTAGACTTTGGGAGCACAATTTCAAGAAGTTTGGTTAAATTTTTTTCTATTAATTTATAATTTTATATTTGAGATTTCGGAGAAAATATTTATTTTGGCAGGTTGTTAAAATTGCAACATTTTCTCAAAACGTTTTCAATTTATTGAAATTGTTTGTTTAGTCTTCATAAAACTTTGATAGCTTTTAATTAAATATTAAAGGAGTGAAAATCAGAGTAACATGTAATATTTCTCCTTATACAAGTGGATTGCTGTAGGCATGATATCCACGGGACTGTTGAATATTAATAACCAGAGAATGATGCTTTAAACACAACAATTTTGCAAACAACAATTTCCATGTTGTCGCGCTGCATTTAAAATAATCACTTCCATATATGTACAGCCATGTATTCTATTTTTGAGAGATTGCTACGTTTGCTATATTGCGTCTATTGCGTTCATAGCAGGAGGCCTAACTTATGTGATGTACGTACCAATATACTACATACATACCTAATTGGTCATTACAATACTTCCGTCAGGATTACGATCTACAGTGAGCGTCAAAAGTGAGTAAACACCGCTGAAATAATTCATTTTCTTAGGATAGCGAGAAAAGTAAATGAGAATAGTCGAATAAATTTCCATAAATTAAAAACGTTTATTTATTACTTATAAAATGTTAAAACAAAGAAATCGCAAAAATTATTGTTGTGCTACAAGTATATTTTTTATAATAAAAAATTTAAAATTATAGTGGGTGTTGACTCACTTATGGCGCTCTGTGTAGCTTCTCACACCACTTATGTTGTATGTATTAATTTTATACATGAATGGCGTCAGAGTTTTTGTCAGAAGACTGCTGAGAGGAAGTCGCCACAATTATGAATGTTTACTTTACAAATATGAAACATTATTCTTACATTCCTACCCATTTTTCTACAAAGTATTTTCAATACGGCAAAACGAAAAAAGAATGAAAAAATTTTTAACGATTACAATGACAATCAAAATACATTTGTCACATTGTTAGCAATAACATTGTAACACAATAAAACAGAATGAGAAGATAAATGACATTATCTAGATTAATTATACCACAATTGACAATAGCGACTTGTTCAATTTTGTTGTTTATAAAGTGACATGGCAATAGTATACAAAATGACACATTGCAACTTTTTTTATGAGATTAAAGTTAATTCCCAACCTTGCTAAATGGTATTCAGCAACCGACATTGAGTATACTACACTTTTCGCAATTGTTTGAAAATATTTTTATACTGACCTTATCAAAAGCGGTATTGAAAAATACTACCGATAGTACTTTTGTGACACTTTTTGATTTTAAAGTATTGTTTACTACCTGATGGCAACGTAAAACCAAAAGCCTCTCATGTTTATTTATGATATATGACTGCAATTTTTTTTTTTGCAGTTAAAAACGGGTGTTTTTTTTGACTCCCGCTATTCTTTTCCTATATGAGAAATAAACAAATAGGTATAATCAAAAGGAAATTCAAAAAAATGGAAAATTACTTTTGGGAGAAAACAAGCAATACGACAATGCAAACAAATGACATTCTAATTGTATTGTACAAAAATGTAATCAGAAAAGCTAAAGCAAAAGAACTGAATTTTAAATCCTACAATTCATATGTAAAAAATGGCAAATATCGAATAGATATTTTTTTCTTTAACGCGATCGCAAATAATCGAATTTTGATGTCATCGTGACCATATTATTAATTAATTTCACCTATAAGCGTTTCTGTAAACGATACAATTTTTTAAAGAGGTGGGGCTGTATAGCGTTTCAGTTAGTTGATTACAAATCCCAGGGTTTAATAATCCTCGGTTCAAACCCCAGTTCAGACACCTCCAACTAAACGAAATATGAAAAAATATTTATTGGGCGTCTTCCTCTCAGCAGATTTGTGGCAACAACTCTGAGAGTAAATAAAATTCGCATGAAAAAGCTTTTCAAAACTTTAAACTGTATGTGCCGCCACTCATGCATAAACAGACCCAACATAAGTGATGTGTGAGACTAGGTCATAACCCGGACTTAAAGGTTGTAATGACCAATTAAGTATTTTTCTTTAATCCATTCGCCGCTTATATAAGATGAAAACCGGTAGTAATGACAGTCACAAAGTAAATATTAAGCAGTAGAATGTAAAAGAAGAACAAAAGAAAATATTCCCTTACACGCAACACTGACAAAAGAAAAAAAACCCTATTGCTGACAGCATTATTCATCAGCATTTAAGAATTACATAAAATAGGGACCTACAGTTTAAAGTCGACTCCGAACGACACATTTTTGAGAAGCTTTTCATGGCAATTTTATTTACTCTCAGAGTTTTTGCCAGAAATCTGCTGAGAAGAAGTCGCCGAAGAAATATTTATTCATATTTTCGTTTTGATGTCTGACCTGGGGTTTGAACTTGGGCCTTCAGTCTAATAAGCCAACACACTACCTACTAGACTACGGCGACTTCATAGGAACCTTCAACAATCAAAAAATAGAATGTATTAGTAACAAACTGTAACACAATTGAATACAAAAGCCAAATTATTCCGAAGAATTTTTAAAATATCTTCAAAATAAAAATTATTTTGGAAAGAATGACAATTATTGAAAATATTCAAAAAGAATTCAAAATAATCATTGAAAATAATTTGTTTACTTTTCGACTACTTTTGATTCTTTTTAATTATTTTGTACTAATCACCAATAATCCTGATTATTTATAGATTATCTGTAATTGTAATCAATTAGTAATTCGAAAAAATTGTTCATAAAATTGTATAATCATTACGATTCTTTTTAAAAAGTAATGTAATTGATAACTAATCGTAATCGAAATTTAACAGGTATGTTAAAGAATCATTTGAAATATTATATCCTTACTTACAACATCAAGATGTGTGATAAGAAATTAATTAAGAAAATAAATATCTTCTTAAAAATGGAAATAAGTTAAGACGATCTACTTTTCCAAGACCTAGAACCAACTACTACGTCTTAAAGAATTACAGTACCCTTACTGCACGTATATAATCTTCTAAAAAAATTTTACAATCACATCAAGGTGACAAAAACAAGTCTTTACTTGAAAAGGCAAGACGTTTTCATGGTACCTTAGAATTCTGCATAAGAGACGTAGATGAGACGTATACAGATGTATGAATATTAATTCCAGTCCACCATAATATGCTCTTCAGAATACAGTGATTGAAAACTAATTTAAATTACAAAATAATTTAGAAAGGGACTTCCATTACGATCTTCCTATCTTTAATTTAAATAAAAGTAAGTGTGTATGTATAAGTTTGATTTCATCGAAATTTTTATTAATTTGAAATATCTATTCACGTAATTATGTCTGGAATATAACATCGTTTATGCCGTGGCGGACATGGCATTTCTGGGTGGAGCGCATTTGAGATGTCCAATTTTACAAGATTTTGGCGCACAAATTAGGTTGAACTGGAATTATAGCTGATAGACTGTTGGCTTTAATGATAGCTGTGGTTTGTGGCTTATTAGCCAAGCACCTGCGACTTAAGAAAATCCCACAAGAAAAAGTCTAACGGGGTCTCCACGGGAGATGACCATACCCTCAAATCGCTTGCGCAGAATATGCAATGTGGATACGTGCGGTGTGGTACATATCATCCTTCTCTTAAAACCACATGTCGTTGGGTTTCGATTATTCAACATCACTAACATCGTTCCAGAAGAATATCGACCGGTGACACTGTCAGTCCAAAATCCACACCAAATAGTGACTTTTTCGGAATGAATTGGTCGAGCGGTATCTCATTTTTATAAAACAATTTTTTTTTATTTGCACGTGTTGTTTAATCCTATCCCAACTTGTTTGACAGATTTTGTCTTAAAAAGACGGCTGTTATCAACTGCCAACCTTCGTCAAAAGTCTATTTTGGAGGACCCGATATAAACTTTTCATATTTCGATATAAAAGGAAATTTTATAACTTGCTAATAAATGAATTCCTTCCGGATGCCTTCCCCTCCAAAAGTACATTCCTATAGAACATAGAGCTCACAATCAGACGAACGAGACTAACAGTATAATGACAACGACGCTGGCGATTATAGTCATACTCGGTAACTGCAACACAAATTTGCATCACAATTACTGCTTAAACCAGTAAAAGATTATTTTTTTCTTTCTGGCCACAATACAAACAATCGTCATTTAAAATTTGCAGTCAATGCGACTAGAGTGGGTTACAACCATTTGGGAATTGTTAATCCGTTAATGTGCATTTCGTTAATGCGTCTCAGAATTTATTCGCAGAGGCATGTTGTATGTATACTGTTGTTATTATCAATTGTTCCTGTTGCCTATGGTATGTAAAATAAATGACCAACAACTTGTTAACAGTGTCATTAGGCCAGGTAAGCTAAGTGCCTGTAATGTTGGCCAATTAGCGGTAACGTTATTATGAGCGTATTATTAAATATGAATTTATAAAACGAATGAATACTGCGCCACAGACACTGTAGGCTTGGGAAGAAACTTCAATTACGTTTGTTTTGCAAACTGATGAATTTATTGTATGTGTTCACACGAGAATAAAAACATAAATACGTTTTATAACGTTTACAAAAAAATAAACAAATATAAAATTCTAAATAATATTTATTATTAACACATAAACAGATACATATACATTAATCCATTTATACACCCTACCACCTCTTATCCAAATACTAACCCTCACCCTATAACCCGTATGAACAGTATGTATTAATGAAAGTTCATTTATTTATACTTTTTACAATTCAAAGGAATCCTTTTAATTTGAGTTTAACGAACGGGAATACGCAAATGAAAATCGTTTAAAATTCTCATGAAATTTACCCTCAAATAAATTTTAACACCTACAGAAACAAACAACAAAAAAGTAATAAAAGCAACAATAAACATCTTATATTAAGTAGATGAAAATGAGGTACGCATAAAATGAAACGCTATACGTATTTAATATACGCATTAGATGTAGACGGTGGTGAAGTGTGAACACACTGCTGGTGGTTCATTCCTGTGCACGTAAATTTCTTTTAGAAGCGATAGTATAATGACACACTATTTTCCTCTGTTTACATAATTTAAAGGAGACCAAGAAAAAACAAAGATTTGTCATGAGTTGCCGCTTATAAAAGTGTTTACAGTAAAGCGCGGATATTAATGTCAGTTTTAGAACAAAGGTTTGGCACTTTGGGACAACGTACAACGCGCAACACCCATTTTACAACCGCCATAATCATTTTACCGCAGTGTGCTCGATCAATTCGAGGTCGCTGGTTAAGTAAATAATCGAGCAACACTCGCAGAAAATGAAAAATCTGTTGAAAACATGAAAGGTTGCATAAAAATCCGAGACAGCCGATTTAACGTGGATCACAAGAACTCGGCCCTTTACAGACCACAACTTGGCGAATTTTGTGTACAGCCATAGGAACTTTAACGCATCAACTGAAGGTAAGGAGTTGCTAAATTAGATCTTTAAGAGTTGTCAACTCACCAAAATATCAATTTCAGCAACGAGACCCATTTGTACATGAATGGGGATGTGAACAAAGAAAATTGTTGAATTTTGGGACAATAAAAATCCGCAAGATATTCAAGAGCGTATAATGCATCCCAAAAATTCACTGTTTGGTTCGAATTTCGGGCTGCTGGCGTAAAGTGTTCATATTTTTTTAAGAACGACATTGAACATGCCATCACTGTCAATGGAAAGCCTTTTTTTACATGAATTAGATTATGTGGACACCAATAACATGAGGTTTTAACAGGACAGCGAAACTTGGTCATCTCACTGTGAAGTGTTGCAAATTGTTCACCGAAATTATGCGATTTGACGACCCTCTTGGACTTCTGCTTGTGGGATATTTTAAGTCTCAGGTGTTTGCGAAGAAGCCAAAAACAACAGCGACACTCAAAGCCATCACAACTCGTATCATCGTTCAAATTCAGCATGAAGAAGACCACAGAAGCCGGGGGGTATATTTGAACGACAATATACTTCACACACAGGGATACAAATAGGACTTTTAAATGCATAAAAAGTTTCAATGATCTCTCACACATCCACACATACATTGTTTTATAAAAATTTAAAGATAGAATCGCTGAAAGTCAGGCTAAGTGTGATGTGTTCTCATTATGTATAACATTTTGCATTTACGACGTTTGATAGAAAAATATAAAAAAGTACCAAAAGGATACTTCGTTACTATGTTAGCAAGAAACTTGTTGAAATCCTTAAAACCGTTTCCATATCTCTACGTGCTTAAACCCATCAATTGAGAGAAAATTTAATTGGTTTTATTCTCAAGTGTAAAGCACAAAGATTATAGTCTTCTCAGCATTAAGCACCATGCTCTGTTAGATCATGATCTAAAATTTTAGTTTATCTTCCTTTATTATGAGGTAATAATTAATTATTACAACCCTTAACGACCTAGCTTCACAACAGCACTTGTGCGTCTTATAAGTCAACTTACTAACTACTAGACTACGGTGACTTCATTGTGATCGTGAAGTATACTGCACAAAAAATACTGATAAAGAAGAAATAAAACATAATATTTA
The DNA here is from genome assembly GCA_927399465.1 of Sarcophaga caerulescens. NCBI lineage: Eukaryota > Metazoa > Arthropoda > Insecta > Diptera > Sarcophagidae > Sarcophaga > Sarcophaga caerulescens. The sequence goes on from OV656868.1 coordinate 65,982,300, forward strand.
ACAATTTCTGAACCAGGTTTCCTAATAGTTCTGAAGGTCTTTCGTATTTACCGATAAAATTTTTCCATCCGTTCCTTTTGATTTTCTCTTGGAATACTTAACATTTGATTTCGTCAAATTATATTACTAAGAACTCTATTTCTAGATCATAGGTATCATCTAAAAACAAAATTGATGTTTTTTTTAGGAGAAAAAGGACCTACGAATGAGTACGAGACAACTCGTAGTTGGCACCCTAGAACGGAACGCAATCTACGAGTTATCTCGTAGTTGGCAGTCAAAGTGTTAAACTTATTGATCGATACCCTATAATTGCACGAGAGTCCTTTTAGTTTGGCTTTAATCGACAAACAAGTGCGAATAAATGCCTGTATACTACTGTATTCAAGACAAATATTGACACAGCTTTTAAAAGCTGTTTCACGTGTGTATGTTCCGTAAACTGTGTTCTTGATAGACTTACTTATGAGTATAATTTTTAAAGAAAAGTACAAAAACAAAAGGTTTTCATACACCTATACTCATTCAGAAGAGAATAAATGTGTTTCTGTGTTTGTGTATTTATCGGAAATAAAATTAAAATTCATATTTTTTGATATTTTCTTAAGTGCCTTTAAGGCAAATAAGATTTCTTCACAGAAAATAAGAAAACAGGAATTCAAGCTTTTATGTGTATGTTTCATTGTAAGTCTGAATGTAGTCACGTATGTTCCAATAAATAATCAAAAGGATGACAATAAAATCAACAGGCTCCTAAAATCAACTTAAGCAAATTCGTATGAAAGCTAAAGAAGTCTCCATGCAAATTAAACAAAAATATTAAGAAAGGCAAACAGCAACAATATGGAGAAATTATACGTTTAAGTATATAGTATATAGTCGTGCTTTTGTTGTGCAGCCCTTGCGCTGACCAACTTCTTCCTTTTCCTTGATTTTGGTAAACCTTGGTTAGTACAGGGACTGCGTTCACCCGTGGCATCACAACGGGCCGCTATGCATGCTCAAGTGAGCTTTGTGATATTCAGAGCTACCACTCCGACCTAAGACCTAAGATATAGTATATAAGTCATTATTCGCCTGTTGGGCATTTAACCAGTAGTAGTAGAACTAAAAAGTACCGAACCACATAGTTAATCCTGCGTTACAAAGCCTTAAAGCCACGTAAACAATTTAAAACCAGATTGATTCAAAACGAATGAATATCATCGCCGAAGTATTGAACTTATTTGTAGAAATGAAACCGTTCTGTCTTAAAATACTTGTAACATTCAATTCTTCTAATCGCTCTTCGAAACTCCCTTTGTGGTGAAAGTATTCGGTCAAAGGAATTGAGTTAATTACACTCAGCGTCCTACGAAATATACAAAATGCAGGCCATCTGAAAGAGGGGTTAACTGGCTATATCAACTTTTTTGTGTCACGACACAACTTTTTTGCATCATTATACAAGTTTTTTGTGTCATGATACAACTTTTTTGCATCATTATGCAACTTTTTTGTGTCATGATTCAACTTTTTTGTGTCATGATATAACTATTTTGTGTCGGCAGTAACGCCTGCGTTTCCTGCATCAGATTGTAGTTAGATGAGTATATTTAATGATCTGATGATTCTGATATCCGAACTTTGGAGATTATTAATTCCAAGAAGAGATTGAGAGAGAGAGGCACGCTTATACGTTAGTATTTATCTAATTCAGTTAGCCTGAATCCTTAAGAACAGGGTTCTGAGTTTGAGTTGTGACATATCATGACACATATGACAAAATCTGACACTAATTGATGCTGTCATCAATACCATGGGTATGTATATCCTCTGGCGACCTTAAACGGCTTCTGCTGGAGCAGGTAAGGATGTCAATTTGCCATGAGCTGGGGTCATTAAAGATAGAAAACGGACACAATAGGTTCCATGACCCCGAGTGATTTTTATTTGCCTCTACACGTATTCAAACTTACCAACCTACATTAAAAAGTAAATTAGATCTTCAACCAAATTTTAAAACCAAATCCTAGGGTTTTGAAAAACATTTTAAATTTTTATGAAATCACCTTCAAGTCTTCTTTACCACAAAGTCCCTTATGTTAGGTTATAGAAACCAGAATTTTGTACTTAAGCTTTGTATGAACTTGCTTGCTACCACCCTAACGTACATTAAATTTTTTCAATCCCTTTGAAAGTGAAAACAGCAAACTTGACATGCTTTTTCTCTCTCATGCCACAGCTAACTCCTTCTTGATTTATGGTCTCTATTCTAAAAAAGCAAAATCAAACGATTTTTTTTCATCCCAGAAAGTAACATTTTTTCTAACAAAAATGCGGAAATTTTCCGCACACCTAAAACTTCCAAATTTTTGTTGCTTGTAACCTCCATTTCCTTTTAGTGAATTTATGCAAGATGTCCTTGCTACTAGCAGCTATTCCTGCGTTTGTGACAAATAAAGTATGGAGATGAACTACTGTTGTTATTGTTGTTGTTGGATAATAAATTATTTCCCTTTTTAAGTTCTTTTTCTCTTTCATGTTTTCTTAAATATTTTGGGACAATATATGCAGGCGACAAGAATAATATTTTGTTTTCATTTGCTATTTGGCATCGTTATGTGAAGGCGGGAATAAATTTTCAAGGTACTAACTGTTTGGCACTATATTCAATTGGGAAGTAAAATTAAAGAAAAAAAAACTGTTAATGTCAAATGAAACACTGGTAAAATTATACCACACTTAAATAGAAATAAAGACCAAATATTTCGAATGACGTTTTTATTTTAGTTCCCAAAAATAATTTCAAGAATTCAAGTTTTCTACTGAGATAACCAATAAAACTTTGCATTGAAACTTCCAACACGGGCTTTTGAGTTTTGACAGTTGACAACAGCCATCTCGCTTAAGTCACATCTGTCAAATTAGATGTCATTTATTCATTCTATTCTGCCAAATCACCAAGGACTACAATAGATAACTATATGAGTTTGATGAATGGGCACTGGAGATTTGGCAACTGACACTAACTTTCATTGAAATTTATAATTTGGCCTAATATAATGGGTCTTTCAACGGGAATAATAGCCATCTCGTTGAAGCTACATCTGACAAATTAGTTCAGCAAGCAATTTTAAGTCGCAAGTGTATGCGAATCAGTTACAAACCGCAGCGGTCCTCAAAGCCACCATGTCGTCTGTTAATTTCGCTCTGATTTGTGCTCCAGGGTCAAGGCAAATTGGACAATTCCGATTGGCTCTGTAGCGAACATTTGAATGATGTTATATTACCAGTCATAATGGCATTAAAAGATCTTTCAAACGAATAAAAAATTTTATGTTATCTCTCACACGAACTTTATATTATTGAATTTGAAGATAGGATGGAATTAAAAAATACCCTATATATTTACCAGGTTCCATTTTAAAACACTTTTATATCAAATATTCCCACTCAATCATTGGCAGTGTAACCAAAATTTGTCCAAAAGCGGCGCGAGAACACTGCAGTGTTTGTGCCCCTTACATATGGTAATGAAGTTCAGAACCCCAATGGCAGACAGGTTGAATACGAAATTAATCTGACCTAAAAGATCGAGCAGCTCTCTGTGGTTGCCTTATTCTATTAGGTAGAGTTTGGGCTTACTAAACGAGAGCTCAGGAACTGATATTTTGAAAAAATTAAATAACAAAAATAGATATCTTCCGAAGACATTTGGTCTCGACATTAACACCCACAATATAAGTGGAGTATGTAGGTGTAACAATCTGGAATAGTTAGCTAGCGTTGTTCCTACTGATGTATCCAGGAGGTTAACGACCGAAAGTAAATGGTGGATCGCGTTACAACACAAACAAATCTACGTAATCTTCTTACGTACATACCAGAGATCAGCAACGAGTATTCAAAACGATGAGTAGATTCGAGTCATACTTATTATTTCTGATACTTATACGCATTCATACTTATTTTAATATGATACTCATGCTACTCATACTCAAAGTTGGAAGTACTCGTCGTATTCATACTTAACAATACTCATGATGTTATTGACTTCGACTCGTCTCTACTTAACATTTACACGAAGCACAAAATAAGTATGATTCGCGTACGAACACTACTATACTCACAAGAAGATTGTGTATATGCTTTGCTTGTTGTCTTTGTCTTTCCTTTCTTCTTTGTTTGTATATGCAACAATAACAAAGGCTGTAAATTTTGATGAATGATTCGAGCCACAGTATTTTTCTAAATTTATGAATCAGAATGAGTAGGCGTATGAATCAAACACATTTCGAATGTTGTGAGTTTGATGTCAACTCATTGTAACCTATACTTATAAATCAATGCTGTAGCGAGTACGAATGAATCAGAGTAGTTGAATTTCAATTCTGTTGATTCACTCATACTCAAAATTGCATGAGTGCTTATGAGTAGCGGAAAAACGATTCATTGCTGATCTCTGGTACATATATGAAGCTTCTCACACCGCTTGTGTTGTGTGTGTTAATTTTATACAAAACGAAATATGAAGGAAATATTTCTTCGACGACTACATCACAGTAGATTTCTGGCAAAAACTCTGAGAGTAGATAAAATTGACATGAAAAGTTTGTCAAAAAAATTTGTCGTTCCGAGTTGACTTTAAACAGTAGGTTCAGCCACTCATGTATGAAGTTAACACGCGCAACATATGTGGTGTGAAAAGCTAGGTCATAATCCCAAGTGAAGGCTGATTGTGTATTTACAAGCCAAGTAAGTGGCCACAGGCTGTGCTTGCTATTATTGCAGAGGAGTCAGTAAAATCGTGTAAAGTTCTGGGGTTCTCGACTAGTTATAGAGATCAGAAATAGTTTACGTTAGCATTTAAAAGGTAGTTATTGCAGTACAGGATATCTCTAAGCCTATATGACCGACTCGAAATTTTTTTGTTGTTTTGGTTTCTTGTTTGGGTCTTTAAAACATTTCTTATAAAAAGTAAAAGTAACTGCCACTTGATGTCAATTCTGATTATTTATTATATTTTCTTAGTTACTTCTTTTCTTTCTTCGTACTTTCTTACAATTGCAACAGTTTCATAAAATGTTGTTTATTTCATCCTTTTTAAAAATTTTTTGGTTTTTTTTTGTGTTCTTTCCATATTTATGACGGCCGTAATTTCTTTTATTGGCTCTGTGCTATTATTATACTCGTCGTATATAAAACATAATTTTTTTTGTTTTTATTTTTGAACCTATAAAAATATAAAAAAGAGACTTTTGTCAACATTCCTCTTATCCACTATAAACCTTTTCGTATTTGCTTGTTGGATTTAACAAGTACCAGCATGAAAGTTAAGTATAAAAAACGTAAATTGTTGGACTTATCAAAAAAGAGTTGAAGTACTTGTCCTACTATTTGGCAACGCACTTTAACATTTTTTTTTTTTATTTTTTGTTAAAGACAACAATACGAAAAAGCTTTGAAGTGTGTATATTTCGCTTTTTGGGCAAAATAAGCAATTGAAAATTGACAGAACAAGGTTAAGTTCGAATACTGCACAGATTATGCAAATAAGTAAGTACGTCGTCTAGTGTAAATATTCTAGCTCTTTGGTTTAGTGTTATAGACTTTAAAAGAATTATAACTTCTAAGTAGACTAGACAGAAATAGCAAGAAATCTTTAATCAGACTTCCATTCTTGCATACCATAAGCCAATGATTTTGAAATTACCCACCTAGAATATACATATGTACCTAGGGTAGGGTAGGATATATCTCCGTCTCCATAAATGGTTATAAACAACGATACGAAATTGATGCTGAGTAAGAGATCTCTAGTTTACTTAATTTACTTAAATGATCATTACAGCCCTTTAGTAATTTTTTTCACATTTTTTCGTGATGTCTGAGGGTTGAACCCGGGGAACAAGGATTTAATTGAATATCTCCTTGGGTATCGGCGAGCATCGATGTAAGTTTTTTAACGATTACACCAACCGAATCAGCAAGGATCGCAGGACATCTAGGAATTCGCAGATGTGAACAGACAGAAAAGCTTGCGAAGAGGGGTCATCAACGCTGCTGAAGAAGCGAAAAACATTCTGTGGAGTGGAGACAAATTTCTGGAAATGAAGAGAAAATGGCAAAGATTCTTCTCAAATCAAATGGAAGAGATTTGAGTCAAGCGTAAGACTATCCAGAAGTCGCCATAGTCTAGTAGATAGTATGTCGACTTATTGGACGAGATCCCATGGTTCAAAACGAAATATTAAAAAATATTTCTTTTGGCGTCTTCCTCTTAGCAATATTCTGGCACAAACTCTGGAGTAAATAAATTTACCAGGAAAAGATTTTTTAAATCTATTGTTTGTAGTTGATGTTAAACTGTAGCTCCCGTAGCATAATTAACACATACGTCATGGGTGATGTAAGAAGCTTGGTTGCAATCCTAACTAAAGGATTGTAATCACAAATTAAGAAATTAATTAGACTGTCCAGTAGTAGTAACCTGAGGTTAGTAACAGGAAACTGTAGGTATACATGCACAGACATACATAATTGGTCATTACACCCCTTCAGTCAGGATTACGTTCTATCAATTTTATACATAATAGGCAAACACACTACCTGCTAGACTACGGTGACTTGAGACAAAAAGTATGTTTGTTCAAAGTGGGGATCGTCTAGAACCCAATAGGTAGATTCTTTGATAATGAGTATAAATCATCGGAACACAGTCACTCAGTCATTAATGCATTTGAGAAGAAAACGCCTGAATGCATATCAGGTATTGGATAGGGAATTGCCCTTGCCGCAGTTTAAGTGTGAAACACTTTTTCATGGTTAAATTCAAGTATGTCTGTCTGTGTGTATTGACGTAAGGAAATAATTGTTGTATGTGTATAAGTACATAAACACATGCTTATACCACACAGCCTTCTATACAAATAATTACTTCTCATACAAATACATTTACCCACTTAAGCTTTAATTATTTTCCATTTTAACGTTCTCTTCCGTTGCCGTCTGGATGTGTTTTTTCCATAGCTTTTGTAGTTGCTGCTGTATTTCAATGACAATCTTAACAAAACAATCATGACGAAGGATAAAAATCAAAAAAAAAATAAAATAAAATTTCAACGCCAAACTGTGTCAACAATTTTTCACTTTTTTGGAAGCTAAAACACAAAATTCTTTAAAGTTAAACAATAAATACGTGATACGACATATAATTCGTAATTCAATTTAAAATTAAATTTAAATTGTTTTTAAAATATTCGAAAACTATTTCTCAAGTATATTAAATTCCATGAAAAGGAATGAAATGAAACAGAGGCTTACAATGGTAGTTGAAAATCCAAAAAATTTGACCCTTTCGTTACCACAGTCCATTCCGCCGAAGTGGTGCTACTGAACCGGGCAGCACGCCGCGAAGTGTACACACTGCATGATAGCAAGTTGATGTTCGAATTTTCTTATTTAAGTGTTACATAAAGATTTTGCTGGTATATTAAACAAAAATTTAAATTAGGATAATTCTTAGTAATTTATTTAGCTGTGATATATCTTAGGACAGGGATCTACAGATAAGCCCACATTACAATCTTTACATTCATATTTAGATTCCCGTCTCTTGTCATTTGCACTGCAAATAAAGCACCTTCTACTACGTTTTTCCCTACCGATTTATAAACCGAAGGAAAATGTTTTTCGGTGAACCTTACTGGATGATTATTGCCAGCTAAACGTTGAGGATTTATATTATGGTGATATTTCTGCAATATTTCTCGAATTAAGCGTAGTAGAAATGTTTCCATAGATATTGATTCATTTCTAGTATGTTTTTAAAGACAATAAGCATTTCACACACAATTGACTAACATGTAAAAGAAATATTTACGATACCATTTCATTTGCGTGTTGATTCCACGGTACTTATGACCATGTCAGGCTTTTCAACTGCACCCATTGAATAATTATAATCCAATACTCATTTAAGCTTTTGAATAATTTTGTTACCTCCTTGTTTGATTACTATTTCAAATTCAGTGGAATGCAGTGGTAGTGGTATGGTGGGGCGTTTTGTGTATGCCGGCTAAATCCGGTGCTGGTAACGAAAGGGTTAAGCAAAATTTTTTTTGCATTTTGCAATAATTACACTATGCGACAAAATAAAAAAAATTAAATACACCCGACTAATGACATAGTGTAGGTTGTGAGTTTTGTTGAATAGATCTCAAAAATATTTTTTTTTATAATTCTCGAACCCTCCAAACTTGTTTTATTTGACAAAAACTGTATTTTTTTGACTTTACGCACAATTTTTTGGATTACTCAAACATTTCTGATCCGATTTCCAAAATTTAAATCTTGTTGGAGAGGGGAGAGATGGAACTTTAAAACGGTATACATATATCTATTATTCGAGTTAATATGCTATGAGTTTTTATGAGGTAAACTTGGAAAATTCGAATTTTTCTCATATATTTTCAAGTTTGTCCATTCATAGTAGAAAACTTTAATAAAAAAATATAGGGTAGGTGATAATATTCTTAAAGTCTGTTCTCTTGTGAAGAGATTGAGTCATCATTTGATCAAATCGGACAAAAATTACTGTAGTTATTATTTAAAGAGTCTAACAGTTTCAGTGATAATTTTTATATATGTCATCTCATCAAATGGACTTTTAGTTCAAACATTTTCAGAATTTCTGATGGATCTTGATTGTTTATCACAAAATGTATCAATTTCACGTTTGCACGACTTCCAGAAGTCGGCTAATATTTGTGTTTTTTGCAAATATTATTATTTCTCTTTGCGCAAACATTGGCCAACTTCTGGTTGTCACTCAAACGTGGAATTGACATGTTTTGCGATAAACAATCAAGATCCATCAAAAATTCTGAAAATTTTTGAACTAAAAGTTCATTTGAAAAAATATATATATAAAAATTATCACTCGACTGTTAGATTCTTTAAATAATAACTACGGTAATTTCCGATTTGATCAAATGATGACTCAATCTCTTCACAAGAGAACAGACTTTAAGAATATTATCACTTATCCTATATTTTATTATTAAAGTTTGCTACTATGAATGGACAAACTTGAAAATATATGAAAAAAATTCGAATTTTAAAAGTTTACCTCATCAAATCTCATAGCATATTAAGTCGAATAATAGATATTAGAGGTCTGCAACGAATAACTTTTTTGCTTCATATGTGCAACTCGTTGTCGGATAAATAGAGTACTTACTCTCTCTCTAACAGCGCAAGCAGTGAAGAGAAGAGAATGTGTGCAAGACAAATACGAGTAAGCATTTATCCGAAGCTGCTTATGTTCCGTAAAAAATATATCCGCAAAAACAAGTACTCCTAAAATTATGTTCACTTCATGTGGTACTTCAAATACTCGCAGCATAAAACACCACATAACTGATGTTTTTTTATATATAAATGCTTATGTGTATGAACAAACGACATGTTAGGCATTGAAATAAAAAAATAGAAATCGAAAATAGTCAATTTTTTTTGGAAAATATTTTTTTTTCGCTTTTTGATTTAAAAAATTCTTTATTGTCAATGAACTAAAAACAATTAAAATAACAAAAAAATCTCTTAAAATTACTAAAACGTAAAAAAACATAGTTTATAGATAAAAGTATGTAAGATGTAATAATAATAATAATATACACACATACGAGAATAAATTGCTTAGAGAAGAGAACAATACGTTCTCTGAGTATAATAAGTTCTCTGAGAACTTGTTACTTTTTACACTGTGTGCAACATCTTTATATATTTATAGTCTTTGGTGGAGATCTTTTCTTTGTCAAACTTCTTTGTGGTATTTGCAGTACTCATTGGTATTTGTAGTACTACGTGAAGTTTGGTGGTACTCATTGTACTCGACATGTTTTGTGCCGTTATTTTCGAGTAAGAAGGAAAGTTGAACATGTATTTGTATGAAGCGAACGCAGTCAAATAACAACAAGAAGTTATTCGATAATTTTGTTGTTCTCAAAAAAAAGTACTTTTCTTCTTCGGATATTTCGGATAAGTGTACGTGTATGCTAGATCTTATGTACTTTTTGAAGTCAAATACATTTGTGCAGACCTTTAATAGATATATGTACAACGTTTTAAAGGTCCATCTCTCCCCTTTCCAACAAGATTTAAATTTTGGAAATCGGGTCAGAAATGTTTGAGTAATCCAGAAATTTGTGCGTAAAGTAAAAAAAAACAGTTTTTTTCAAATAAAATAAGTTTGGAGGGTTCGAGAAATATTAAAAAAGTATTTTCGAGTTCTATTCAACAAACTGAACAACGTGGACTATGTAGTTACTCGAGTGTATTTTCACTGTCGCACCGTGTTATTTGAAAATTGTTTATTGTTTTCAAGTTTGGTAGTAAAACATAAACCAAGGGCACTAAATCTAATACAATGGGTCTTTCATTAAGCGCTTCCTATTTTTAAATTTATTCTTGTAGGTCCGGAGTTGGCTAATATGACGTGAAGCTGTGGTTTAAATCCCAACCCAGAGAACTAGAACAAAACAAAATATGAAATAATATTTCTTCGACGACTTCCTCTCAGCGGTCTTCTTGCAAAAACTCTGAGAATCAATTAAAATTACAATGAAAAGTTTCTCAGAAATCTGTCGTTCGACTTCGATCTGAAACTGTAGATCTCGTAACTGATGGATAAAATTAATACATACACAAGGGTAGTGTGAGGAAATATGTCGTAATCCTGACTAAAAGGTTGTAATGATCAATTAAATAAGTATGTAACTAAGAATCATTATCGCGAAATAATTATTCATTTTTTATTAAAACGATTGCAATCCGTATAAAAATGGTCATATTTTTCCAGAATTTTAACACTTTTATTTTAAGTAGCATATTTGTATTCTAATTCCTCTCTTCTTTTATTGTTGAATCGGTTTTAAAATACTTTTTAATAGGATATCTCAGCTGTAAGCAATTTCTGTTGTGTTGTTTGTCCTTATAGTGGTAAAATCAAAACATTTTATATACGCCAAACGCATGTTTGGCGTGTGCCAAAAAACCACTTTTATATCCTCTTTATTCTTATTTTATCTTTCCTTTCTCTTTTTTCACAATTTATTGTTATTGTAATGGTTGTTGTTTTTAAGCTGTATTGTCGCATATTTTTACTGGGATTTATTTAGTTTTTCAAGAATTTGTATTCTTTTGGAACATGTTCAGTGCCATTAAAAGATTTGTATTGTTTTTTGCTATGTTTGCGTGTAACATAAAGCCGTATTGAATTTAAAAAATCTCAGTTGAATAGATTTGATTTCTATTGCAGTTTGGATTTGCTGGGTGCTTATGAAAGTTTTGTATGAAGTGGTCCTATAAATAATGAATTATCAAATAAAATAAAATTATTATATTCGATTTTATTTTTGGTGCATTAACATCAGCAGTCAGCAAAAAAGCCATATACCGTGAAGTGCAATAACAAGCAATATGAGTTATTTTGGAAAAGAATTATACAGTAAACATTTACAATAAACGTAATAAGAACACGTAGTGCTTTATATTGAGTATTTCGTCTTTGACAGTTGATATCTGCCATCTTCTTGATACTACAGTTCCCTGAGAACGTCATCCTAGTATTCACAGATGTCACGCGACAAAGGCGAAAAGATTCCACTTTTCGGAACAACTGAATCTTCGCTTGTCCTCTGCACTACCCGATTACTTTCTACTCAGACTGAAATAATGACTACAATGAACGCCTATATTGTATGACGATTCACGTATTTTTGAAGACAGTAAAGCGGCCATTAGATCTCTAGGGCATGCATACACTACATCCATGATAATCCAAGAGATTATTCTAGAGAAGATGGGACAGGGACACAATGAAGATTATAATAAAGCCGGCACTTTTGCAAAACCTTGAACAATTTAAAATTCAATTGAATTCCGACATGAGATTGGTATTCCTTTACAGGGCAGCTAGCATATGGTCTCACACGAATTTCATTCATTTGCAAAAGGATAATGAACCCCACTTGCAGAATATGCAAAATTTAAATTAAATTATTTTGGGAACCTCATAGCAGTTTTAACAGGACACTGGCCTACTGTTGCACATACTCGGAGAAGGGGAAGAAGTGGACACCACCGAACATATTTTTGGTCACTGTTCTGCGCTTGGGAACGTAAGAAGAAGAATTCTTTGGCATCCAGAATTTAGTGATAGCACGGGCTTAGCTGAAGGCGATTTAAATAGAATTCAAACCTTCATAACAGTGGAGGAATGGTTGTGAGGTGTGGACATTGGTAAATGAAAAAAAATTCCTCTTACCACAGATTCTGATTCCACTCCGAGCTTCGGATTTTGCAGTAATTCTGGTAGGATAGACCGACATTGTCGGCGAAATTGCCGCGTTTGAATTCGTGTTAGAGTTCGAACCGTTTTCTTTCTCGAACTCAAGGAGTTTCTTGGTTTTCATACTGTCCACTGTTGGACTCAGTAATTTTAAAATTCGGCAACCAGGTATGTGGGAACACCTACGGTTTGTTGAATTTCATGTTGCTTTTTTCAATATGAAAACGTATTCCCCTCTATCCCCTTTTCTTCTATTTCACATTGGCCTGGACCACAGTAGAGGCGGGTGTTGTGTCAACGTATGCTGTGTAGAGAGTCTATGCAACTTCTGACGCTCTTCGATTTGACAAGGTGGAATCCCAGCGCTTTGTTGCTTGACTGTCCACACATATGATCAAGGTCGAAGGAGGTTAGTTCCTGCTTTCAATTATTCGTGCAGCTTCTTCAATAGCAAAAATTTACGCCTGAAATACGCTGCCCTGGTTAGGTAATCTGTATGACCCGTTTAATAACAGCTTATCGGAATAGATCCCGGGTCGTTATATCACTGTCACCGATGACAGCTTCAGTAACGCATACTTTCCGTTTGGAAGCAAGAGTTTTGTATGTTCGTCCGAAAACAGTCTCTGGTACCATGTAAACGCATCTAAAACCCGACTGATTCGTTTCTACTTAATGCAGTATTGAAGCGTGTCCAACCGTACATGGCCTAAACTTATCTGAAAACTTAAATCTCGGTGCAGTTTTCAAAGTCATGTTTTGGAGGAAGATGTCCAATGGTTGTAGAGACAAGATGGCCAGCCTGCGGCATGGTTTTCAAAACACCCGTGATAACCAAACATGCCAATCTCTGTACTTTATTCAGCATAATTCCTAACACAAAAAACAATTTTAATGCCGTATAATGAAGATGCCTACGTTCTCTGTGAGATTTTAAAAGAAATTTTTTCAAAGATTAAACTGTAAGAGATAGTTTTTTTGCCAAAGGTAAATGACCCAAAAATTTATATAATAATGCAACGTTTTAGACTTTTTTCACTCTTTTATTTTATTTAATTCAAAATTACATTTTCTCTCTAAAAGTTTCTCTAAATTTAGCAAAATCCCTCTTCTTTTTCTTCATTCCTTCTCAAGCTTCTAATTTAAATGAAAAAGTACTTTTTCCTTGCAGCAAAGTTTTTGATTAAATATTTTATTATTGCTCAACATCCCCACAAAAATATTATTTTGTAAGGTTTACATTGTATTGTTGTTGTTGTGCCCTTTACCATCATTTAAATTTAATATTTTTTTCTTTTTTAACTGTATAAACTCTTGTAATATTTAAAGGCTTTGATGTCCATTCATAATTTTGGTTTATTTTGTGGTTATTTATTCGCTTTTATTTTCTTAAATGAGCGAAAATGTTGAATTGCTAAGTGTAATCAGAACAAGAAAAAAATTTAGGGTCGTCCAATTGGAACTTCCAAAGTTTGATAGTTGCTAACGGTTATTTTGTTGAAGCTACATTTGTTAAGTTAGTTGTCATTTATTCAGTCTGTTTCGTCAAGTTACCCTGTAAGATTATAGGCAGCATTGAGTTTTTGCTGAATGGGCTGTGGATAAGTTGGCCACAGACCTTAATTTTCTTTGAAAAATATTCTAGTCGTCGTAGTCTAGTAGGTAGTGTGTTAGCTTATTAGACGGTTCAAAACGCAGGTCAGCCATCAAAACGAAAAAAAAAATATTTCTTCGGGGCCTTCCTCTCAGCAGATTTCTGGCAAAAACTTTGAGAGTAAATAAAATTGCCATTAAAAACATCTGTCGTTCGGAGTCGACTTTAAACTGTAGGTCCCACCACTCTTGTATAAAATTAACACACACAACCTAAGTGGTGTGAGAAACTAGGTCGTAATCCTGACTGAAGGGTTGTAATAACCACTTATGTATGTATGTATTTATGGATGAATGAGTACTTTAACATACAAAATTGTTTAATGTCTCACGATATCAATCCACATGAGATCAAAGAGCATCCAATGCATGCCGAAAACGTCACTGTTTGTTGTTTATTTTTAGAAGACGATGTCATTGGCCCATATTTCTTTGAGAAAGACATTGGCTAGGCCATCAACGTTAACGGAGACTTTATGGATCGATGATAGCTAAATTCATTTGACCTGAATTCGATGATCTGCATACCAACGACATGTGGTTTTATAAGAACGGCGCTATGTGCCACACAACTCTTGCCACATTGGATATTCTTCCTAAGCCATTTGAGGGCATCTCATGCGGTCATCTCATGTGGAGATGATGTGTGAACAAACCACCGAAAGAGTTCAATTTGACTTCATTAGACTTTTTTTGAGGAGTTTTTTTAACTCGCAGGTGTACGCGAATAAGCCACAAGATCTAACGGCACCGAAAGCCAACTTAAATCATGCCATCATGATCATCATCACGTTCCGAATACGCTCCACTCAGAGTTACCGTGGCGGACATTTGAATGATGTCCTATTCCACTCAATAGATCTTTCAAATAAATAAAAAAATGTCTATAATATCTCTCACACACTTTGTTTGATTTAAATTTAAAAATATGAAACGCTCAAATAAAGGACCCTATGCTTTCTGTAGTAGTGTTTAATTTATTTCATTCATGTCTTTTGCTGTTGTTACCGCGAATAACCAAGTTTACGGCAGTTTTTCTTTCAGTTTGGTAATGCAATTTTATTTTCGCTTAAACTGAACAACTAAAAAGGACAAGAGCGTACATCCTAATTGGCATTTTAATTCTTTCTCCCTGGGCTTTTCATGAGTTATAAAAGAAATTTTATTTGAATAAATATTTCTATTGTATAAATAATGTTTTGTTTCACATTTTTCATTTTATTTAAAATTAGTTTGTGGTTTTGTTGTCCATAAACATCACTTAAATACACAATAGCAATTACTAGACAATTGTTCGACAGATCTTTGTTACGGAGATATTCAAACCACGATTACTCATTCGCCTGTTTGCCTTGTCTCATAGTATATAGCAGAGTAACCAGTCTGATAAAAGTTCTTGAAGGCGAATGTTCGTGGCTCCGCCTTCTCGAGATCTCTATAAATGTAAATATCGTTGTTTCATTATTGTTGTTTGTGTATTTTGTTTACGTTTATTCTTGTAGTGTTTGTTGTTGTCTTTTTGTTTACTTGTTTACCATCTTTTATGCTGGTGTTTGTTGGAATATTTTTGTTTACTTGTTAACCATTTTTTTATGCTGGTGTTAGTTGTTATATTACACAGTACGATAATTTATAAACAAAAATTCTGATTTTATTTGTGGACTTTTGATTATAAATGTTGAAATTCTTTTATTTAAAAATAATTGTTTTTTATTGTTTATTAAATAAGTTAAATGTTCTTGAATAAAAATATCTGTTTTTTTATGTTCTTTTCTTATTATTAAGCTCACAAACTCTGACATTTAGATCGTTGATAAGTTTTAAAATATTTTATTGCTCGCTCCACTAGAGCTTAAAAACTGTTAGAAAGAATTCTCACACACAGACTCACTCAAGAAATTCTTATCAATTTATGAATATGAAGTTATAAATGTTAAAATTAATTTAGGAAAAAAAATTGAATAACAATTAAAACAACAAAAAACAAATTTAAATCAAGCCACCTGCCTAATCAAGACATCAAAGTAAAACTCAAGGGGCCAAAACAAATTCACACACAGTTGGATGGATGAGCCTACAAATAGGAGAAGGTAAAAGTTAAAATAAAACAAAAAGTAAATGAATGACAAAAATACCAAAAGAAGAGAAGAAGAGAAGAAAGAGTTTCAAACGTTAATCCCTTTAATAGATGGAACCAACGTGCAAGTTCGTTTATCTCGAAATATGATAAGAAAGAAAAACAGAAAGGATGTCATAGAATCGGGTTCACCGAAAAATATGTTTTTCCTTTAGCAGGTAAAGTTGCCGGAGTCTGTTAGGTAATGCGTTGGCTTATTAAACGTGAGACTACTGTTCAAACCTCAGGTGAGCCATCTCGGACACAACGAAAATATGAAAAATATTCTTCGCCGACTGCCTCGCAGCAGATTACGGGCAAAAACTCGACCTTAAACTGTAGGCCCCGCCACTTATCGATAATATTATCATACACAACATAAGTGGTGTGTGAAACTAGGTCGTAATCCTGATAATTCAAGGCAATGATTGGGTACATAAACGTTCAGATAAGAAGAGCTGACGAAGCAAGAAACTTTCTGTAAAATAAGAGAAGGATTTTGACAGGGCGAAAGCTAAGAAAAGTTTCTATTCAACTCTTTCAATCTGTCTCAGACAGTCTTGAGATTAAATACGATCGTATAGTCGATTCTGGATTCCTATTAATATCGATTGCTTATCCCTAAAACCAGAAATTTTCTGTGAAATGGACATAGGGAACACAAGTTTCTATTCAACTCTTGCAATCTCTTTCAAAAGGTCCTGAGCTTAAATACGATCGTGTTATCGGTTCCGGATTTTTATTAGTATCAATCGAAATAATTTTTCTATTGGTTATCCTTAAATATTGTTACGTGTTTGCCTTTTAACAAAACGTTTAAAATATGAGCTCGTAGATTGCAAATAAAATAAAAATAATTTTGTGTTTAGTTTTGATTAAAATTCTTTTTTATTCGCACAATTCTGTGTGCCACTGTTCGCAACTTAATTTAAACACCAACAATTGTTTTTCCACTGTTTATACCCTGTTAACGCCACAGTCAAATCGCTAATTGGCATCACTTATTTATCGATTAATGTATTATAATAAGTTATCCCTTAAGTCCCATCTATATTGTTCTAGAATAATTTATTATATACATATTTCCACGCGCTTACAATACGCGCCATTTTTCCTTTTGGATTTATGGATATATATCGCGTCTTAGGACTTAAGGAAGTTTTTGCCCTTTATTCAACACGAAAAAGTTTGTATATTTTAAATATAATGAAATAAGTCACTTTAATAATAAATATATTTCAGGAATTTTAACGTTAAAGTACGATAAATAAATAATTGAATTTTTATTGAAAATATTGTGCTTTGCATTTATAATCTACGAAAGTGAATCAAGGGCTTGGGCGCTTCTCCCAACATACCCTTTGCATAAACAATAACAATTACTAGACAATTATTCGACAGTTATTTGTCACGGAGATATTCAACGATTACCACGATCAAACGCACCGAGTCTTCACACAAGACTGACTGAATGTTGATGACTTCGCCTACTTGAAATCTATATAAATGTAAACATCGTTGTTTACATCCATTATTGTTGTTTGTGTATTTTGTTTACATATATTCTTGAAGTGTTGTTTGTGGATTTTTGTTTACTTGTTTACCATTTGTATGCTGCTGTTTGTTGTTGTATTTTTATTTACTTGTTAACCATTTTTTTATGCTGGTGTTTGTTGTTATAGTAAGCAGTACGATAATTTGTAAACAGGTTTGTTTACTGCTTTGTTTCGTTTTTGTAGCTTTTGTTTATAATTTTAATGTTAAGCGATGTAAAAGCAAAACACCATTATCTTGATTTTTTCATTTTCGTAACAAATGTTTGTGGCCGTGAGCTGCCTAAAACATATTTTCTGGGTAGATTTTTAATGAATGAATCAATGAAGTATTTCGTACTTGCGTAGTCTGGTCCACTTATACGTCAGTTGTGTTAAGAAAGTCACCATTTCGGCAAGTTTTTCTTACTATTCTTAACAGAAGTCTGTAGGCGTTTTCTTTTATTTGAAGTCATGAGGTCCTTAGTGGCATAACATGGATTAGTTTGGGCAGAAGTATGAAGGCAAACTAATACAAGAAGTTGTACTTGAAATGGCCTTAATTACGACATTCATGGCATGCCTTGTGTAGGCATCAGCAGTTGTCATTACAACACTATCAGGCTAAGGATAGTCTGATAAAGTAGTTTTTCTTGTGTACGGTGAGTTCGATCCTTGACTTCCTTGCTTTCAAAAGAGGTACGTTTTTTCATTTCATCTTTAATTTCTGTACACCCCGTTATTTACATATCTTCCCTGAGTTTCTCCAGCACAATAACAAAAAAGTTCCTATAGTTGCGCTAGAAAACAGAAAGTCTGTGACAAATGCCATCGTTTTTATTATCCTATCCACGTCTAAATGAAGTTAATCGCTGCGATTGGGAGAGGTTGTTTTGTTGCTGAGTAACTACAGGAAAAGGCCGACACGAACGCTGGAGAAAAAATAAAATTAAAGAGAAACAAGAATGAAAACCTTAGAAAATACTCATCAATAAACATTTTTTAAAACTCTTGACGTATAACAACAGACAACGTGCATCATCAGCAGGCTTAAACTTGAAGAAATAAAAAGTAACAGGGAATCATGAAATCAAATCAATTTCAGAAAAAAGAGTAAAGAAGCAATAACAACAGAGAAGAAACTAAGCAAAATGAAATGAAATTTTACGTCTATTTATGTACGTTTTTAATCGATGAAGGGCTGTAAATAAAAAGGTCTGCCTCTTACGTTTTGATAACAAAAAAGAAAAAAAAAACTGTGATGGAGTTGATTGATTTCAAAATTTATATTCAAGGGGTGTTGATGGCTTCACATAGCTTCAGGCCGTTATTACCGGGATAAAAGGTAAATAATCGGAATGAAGTGCTTTAGAAAAAGTTATTAATTGAAGAATTTTGCTTTTAATATTTGAAACTCTCTTTTTAAAAGAGATTTAATAAACTTAGTGAATCTTTTTAAGATGCTTAGACAATATAGCCAAGTTGATCTTTTGTTTGGTAATAATCTATCCATGTTTTGTTGTCGTGCTTTAGTGTGCAGCCCCTGCGCTTAAAAACTTCTTCGATGAGTTTGGTGGTAATCGGCCAGTAAAGCGACTGCGCTTATCTGCGGTGTCACAACGGTCCGCTGTGCTTACTCAAATAAGCCTTAGTAATCAAAGCTAACACTTATGTCGTGTGTCTTAATTTTATACACGAGTGGTGGGACCTATAGTTTAAAGTCGATTCCGAACGACAGATTTTTGTGAAGCTTTTTGAAGGCTATCAAACGTTTGACGCAATAAATCGATTGTGTCATGAGATGTGTGGAAAATTGCATCATCCTGTTGAAACCAAACATCGTCCACATCAGTACCATGAAGATCGGTTACAAAAAATCGGTTACCAAGGTGCGATAGGTGTCTCCATTGACCGTAATGTTTGCGCCTTCCTCTTTTTCATACAAATATGGGACAAAAATGCCTCCGTTTCATAAACCACTCCAAACACTCAATCGTAATGGGGGCATTGGCTTCTGTAGGGCCACGTCTAGGTTTTCTGAGCGCCAAATACGGCAATTTTGCTTATTAACGCACCCACCAAGATGAAAATGAGCTTCATCCGAGAAGATAATTTGTTTTTTTTTTTTTTAAATCGACATGATTGTCGACAATTGTCTAACGGCGACCCACAGAAAATAGTCCAATGGTGTCAAATCGCAACTTCTTGGCGGCCAATTGACATTACCATTTTGGCTAATCAAAAATTTGATGCAATAAAGCGATTGTGGTATGAGATGTGTGTAAGTTGCATAACCCTGTTGAAGCCAAACATCGTTCACATCAATGCCACGAAGAGCGGTACAACAGTTTCGTGCAATTTCCGAGCAATTGTCTATGTTTTGGAAATAAATTTCCAATAAATCCCAAAGTTGTTCAAGCGAAAATCGATTCATTACGTTCAGTGGAGATTATACAATGAATTTTATGACAGAATAGAATGACACAAGTATTGCAAGATTCTAAATAACCGATGGTTCAAATTTAAACCCATAAATAGCCCACGCTGATGGTAAGCTATACAATACAACCATTTGTTCCAAAAAAATTTTTGTAGTGTAGGATACCCCGTAGTCAGACTGAATCGATTTTAATTTTTATTGAATTAAATCTGATAATAAGCAGACGAAATTTAAATATAAAAGCAGTCTGCCTCCAAAGAGAAACTCTTTTATTTTATTACGCTGACCGTAAGCTTCCGTTCGTTAATGATAAAAAAGAAGGCAAATGAATGGTCTTCTATGGGATTAAGATAAATTAACTGAATTAAACCATTTGAAGGTGAAATAACCAATGCCAATATGCTGGTACTGTTGCTGTTGGTAGTGTTGCTGTTGGTAGTGTGAAGAGAAATGTGAAAAATGACTTCCCAAAAAAATAGATGATTATCGTTAAATTAAATATTTAATGCGATGATTAAACAACAGAGACAAAAATAAAATAAAAATTAAAGATGCTTTAATACAGACTTTAAAGGCAACAAAAAAAAAACACTCTTTAAAATCACAAAGAGTCATAGAATGAAAGACTTTTTTGAAAAGGAATCTGAAAGGCAATGTAATGAATTACAGAGAAGTACGGCAGTACACTAGCCGCTATTATAAAATCTACACCACTAAAGTCAACTCTTAGTTATTATTCCAAGATAATGCCTAAAAGAAAATAAAGAAAATTGAATTCCTATCCTTCTTATCGAAAATGTAATGTGGCAAAGCAATAAAACATTGAATTTGTTAACCTCAGTATTGAATTCATCCTTCAAACAAAAGTATTTGATTTCACGGGCACTCCTTAAGAGGTAATAGACAAACATAAATACATACATACATAATTGGTCATTACAACCCTTCAGTCAGGATTACGACCTGGTTTCTTACACCACTTATGTTGTGTGTGTTAATTTTATACATAAGTGGCGGGACCTACAGTTTAAAGTCGACTCCGAACGACAGATTTTTGAGAAACTTTTAATGGCAATTTTATTTACTCTCAGAGTTTTTGCCGTAATCTGCAGAAGCAGTCGTTGAAGAAATATTTTATCATATTTTCGTTTAGTTGGAGATGTCTGACCTAAGGTTTGAATCGTGGCATCACGTCTAAAAAGCCAACACACTATCTACTAGACTACGGTGACTTCATCAAGGACAACATAACTTATATTATCGTTTAAATGGAGCCAGATTTATGCACTAGAGTCGTGGAAAATTGAACATTTCGTTTGGCATCCACCCAGAGAAGAAGAGGCATGCACATTAAGTTAAATTAGGCTAGGTTAGCGGATAGCTTGCCGTTCACAGGTAAGTTCACTCGGTGGCCTATATGGTCCCAGATCTTCAAACGTTCTGTAACCCAAAACCGATGACGTCTATTCTGAAGTGCAGGGCACTCGCATAAAAGGTGTTGCAGCGATTCCGTTTCCTCCACATCATGGCATCTTCAGCAGTAATCTTGGTGGGGCATTTTTCCATTTTTATTATTACAAGGAGCAGAGGGCTGCAGCAAAACACTTACACTGTAATGTTCTATGGTTGCGTAATATGGAGGGAATCCCTTTGCAAAACGACTAACCTCAACACATTACGGCAGCAACAAGGATCCGTGAGCATCATTACGCTGGAGACAATTTTACATATATTTTCGCTAAGCCTTTATTGAAGGTACTCAAATTACGGTAAGTGTTCAGTGACACGAATCGAATATTCATCATTCGGCGAACATAATGAATATGGGATCTTTCGGGAAACGTTGATTACGTGATTCCGCGCTATAACTTCTCAAGGAAGTTCAAGACGCTTACTATGGACAATAAACGTACCTTATATGCTGCCATTAATTTGTAAATTATTATAGAAAAATATATTCTCGTTCTTGTCTTAGGTATTTATGGTTTATTGTTGCTTTATTCAGCTTGTGATTAAGTTCTGTAGCTGATTTATGTTGTCGTTGCCTTTACTTTTCCCTAACCCGCTATAGTCCGGACTGTAGTGTGTACGTGTCCCTACGTAATGGGGACGAGCCCTCCGCGGTCGGGTGAGGGTGGGTTAGTGTGAGGCCGAGGACGTTCGATAAAAAAAAAAAAAAAAAAAAAAAAAAAAATGCAACTGATAGACGACTTTATATTGACCTTCACAGGCGGATAGAGATTGAATGAAGATGTGGAAGGTGTGGGAGTACAGGATAGAGGCCCACTAAACGCCATTGTTGGAGTGTGAATATTGTACTCTTCAAATGAAGGCGAGTTTCATTTCCAATAAAAATTGAAGTCAAAATTAATTGAAAAAGTTTTACATCGTGAAACCTTCTAATATGTTCTAATAAAACAAACACGATCACTATTATCGAACTTTGGTTCATAACCGTTTTTTCTTTTCTGTTGAAATTTGAAAGCCTAGACGATGGAAATAACAGAATCTCCACAAATTTACGCTCAAATACTGCAATAAAGTTCACATACTCCAGTATTAAAGCCATGGAAACGAAAGCACAGACACTGTTACAGGAAAACACAATCAAAGGTCACAGGTGCGTTGTATTAATAAAAATCGTTTTTGTGGCAATAACTCAACATAGGAAAAAAAATAAAGAACAACAACAACATCAACAGCCCATTCAACTTAGCGATTGCTAACAACATCAATATCAACCTCACGGAGAGCAAGTTAACCGTGTTCGGTAAGCACTGAATGGAATGAACCGTAGAGACTACAAATCAAATACCGCATCATCATACCCTTTGAACCATAAACAATTTAATTACACTTTATGAACGGAAAGAAAACATTTATTGCCTATGTATTGGTGTCTATAAGAGAGCTAGGGAGAGTTAATGTAATGGTATATGTGAGTGCTGTAAAGACAATGATTTAAAGCATAGATTTGGAGGGAAACAAAATCATATACATATTGAGTTACAGTAGGGAATGAAATAACAGGAAAATTCCAAAAGAAAATATTTAAGAGTAAGGAAAAAAGAATATGGAAAAACGCTAACGAAAAATGTTTACACACACATGCACAAGCAAAATGAGATCAATTTATGAGCATAAAAAACAAAACAGCAACAACAAAAACTTTATAATCATATGTACTGTAACATTTTTCCTCAGTTTTTTATGTTTTATTTTTAACAGAGTAGGGAATGCGTACTAGAACAGAAAAAAGGCAAAACTCATCATAAATTAAAGCCACACATGTACATATACTGAGACTCACACTTGTTAGAAACTAATCATTTGATTTAAAGTTTCTTTCCCTCTCCCCTAAATTTTTTTTTATTGGCGGCTCCGTTGAAACGACTCCTTTGATACGCAATTGATGTAACCTTTAATATGCTTGTAGAAAATCAAACTCATCATGATAACTTTACTCCTCCTTTTTTTTTATTGAAATTTTACAGCCTCAACAAGTTATTTACACAGGAGAGAAAAATTAAACAAAATTGCCTGAAAGAAAATGCAGCAAAATAAAACTATTTTCATATTAAACGTCAACTTGTATGGAGTGCAACACTCAAACGCATTTCCTAATAGATAGCAACAGGTAACAGTATACAAATTTCCAGGTGTACCGATATGAAGTTAGCTTTTTTTGTGAAATTAAATCAAAAATTTTTAATGGGAAAGAAAAAACATTATCTTCAAAATTTTGCTCATTACCCAGTACTGACCAAGTTCCTCAGCCTAGAAATACCGCCCTTTTTGTTTTTTATATACTACGTCGCCATTTTAGGTCCGATCGTAACATATTATATATCAGTGTTTGTGGCTTGACGGCAGCTACATTTCACTCTAAGACGATTTTTTATTTTCGACGTCATATTCTATGCGCGACTTCTGATATCTCGCATCCATCCCCAAAATCAGTAATTGTGTAATTTAATTATATAAAATATTCGCTTTTAAAATGCTCAAAAATTTATTTCAAAATTATTTATATTTTAAATGTCTCATATTTAAGAAGTTTTATTTTAATTCGTGAGCAATACCAACAGCTCGAATCTCGTCAAAATCTACAACGCATATTTTAAGTTTGTTTAAATACTTTAATAAAATTATAAATTTGCTAAATTTTTATCACGATAAATTTACTTTTCTTTTAGTTACTTACTTTAAATGTAGTTCATGTAATAATTAAAAAATGAATTGGTAATTGCTTTATAACTGTATTATTTTTAAGTATTTATTAATAAAATTTTTCTTACTTATTAACAACTACTACTGAATAAAATGGCCTTTCTTGTTTTTGATAATGGGACTTAAGAATCCGAAGATCCAATTTGGTTTGTAACAGAAAAATAAATACATAACATATATTTTTTTTTAGAAATTTACTTAATGATGTTTTCGACACACTGTAATGCATTTTTTGTTTGTTGCGAGAAAGGTTGTGAATGAATATTTGAACATTTTAAAATATCTGTAAAATAGCTGTTAATGCATAAAAGTGAGCATTTTAAAAGCGAATATTTTATATAATTAAATGCTCTTTATTCCTGCTTAGCCACAATTACTGATTTTGGGGAAGGATCCGAGATATCAGAAGTCGCGCATAGAATATGACGTCGAATTAAAAAATCGTCTTAGAGTGAAATGTAGCTGCCGTCAAGCCACAAACACTGATATATAATATGTTACGATCGGACCTAAAATGGCGACGTAGTATATAAAAAACAAAAAGGGCGGTATTTCTAGGCGTGGCAAAAAATTCTTTTTATTGTTTTGGGAACGTTATTAACATATCTTTAATTCTAGGGGGTGACTGGCTCAACTTTTTTTTTTCGACCCACCAAAATGTACAGTATTCCCTCGATTTACGTCGTCTCGATTTACGTTGTTTCGATTAATATCGTGAAAAATTTTGTTCCCTTCAACTTCGATTTGCGTTGTCATTCGATTTACGTCGCCTTTTTTGGAACCAACTGTGACGAAAATCGAAAATTACTGTAACTTTTTTAAGTTCCTTGTTAAAAACATACTACTTTGTAGTATGAGCAATATGAAATTCGATTTACGTCGTTTCGATTTACGTCGCCTTTTTCCGGAACATTCTACGACGTAAATCGAGGGAATACTGTATATTTTTTGAATCGTACACTTTCACGCTCACAGTGTGTGTTTATAGGTACAGTGGCTCCCAGTTTATTTCAACCAGCACCTTTAAAAAAAATTTAATAAGAGTTTATAGAATATGTTTAAAAATTAAACAAAAAAGTTTTATTCAGTCTCAAATTTACGGGCAATTTGTGATCAAAACGTCCGCCAACACCAGATTTCGAACAAGAATGACCTTATAGCAGCTCTGAAAAAGGAATGGGCAAAAATAACCCTCCAAACCACTAGGAAGTGGAATCAATGCAAAAAGGCTGAAAGTTGTAATTAAGCAAATAGGAGGTCATACTAAATTTTGAAATTAAAACTATTAGTTAATTAATCATTTAATTGTTTGTTTATAGTAAGTGGTTGAAATAAGCTGTGACGAATTGGGTTCCTAAATTTTTGGTTTTTAGTTTGTAAGTTTACATTTGAGACCGAATAAAACTTTTTTTCTTAATTTTTAAACATATTCTATAAACTCTTATACAAATTTTTTTAATATCTTATTTCGTTTCGAAATTATACGAGCTTAATTTTTTTTAAAGGTGCTGGTTGAAATAAGCTGGGAGACAATGTATATCCGGCCTCTTACTGTTATTAATATTGTTACGTTTTTAACTTTTTAAAAACGTTTAAATATGAGTTCGTTAATTGCAAACCGAGTGTGTCGTCAGCTTCCTGTAGTCTACGCAGAATCTTGTACTGCCATCTTTCTTCTTTACTAAGACTACACGTGAGCTCCACGGACCCGATGATGGTTCGATTACACCGCTCTTCCTCATTTCGTCGACTAACTCCTTAACCTCATTACGCTTCGCCAGCGGTATGCTTCTGGGTGCCTGTTTTATCGGTCTCGCTTCGCCAGTTTCAATTTCATGTTTGACCATGCCTGTTCTTCCTTGTCTTTTATTGTTCGTGGCGAAAGCGCATGTATACCTCTTTAGCAGCTTCTTGGCTTTCTCTCTGGAGCTGCTAAGCCTGCAGTTCTCCACACTTACACTAAATTCCTGTTGGTCCTTGGCTGACATTTCGGCAGGTTGCGGCGATTTTTCGCTGTTTATTACCGCTTCTACTGGAATACATTGGCCCACCTCTGAGTTTTTATAGATGACTTTTTCATGGCCTGATAGATTTAGCACTCTCACCGGGACTATTCTCTGTTCCGTGGATTTGACGAGGGCCTTTGCTGATATTAAATCCGTCTGTATTTCTGCTGGTTCCACAACCCACAAGCGATTCTCTTCACAATCTCCCTCCAAACGCGCCCATAACAGTGATTCACTTTGAGCTGGTAGTTTTTGTTGTTCGACAGCAACTATTCTTCTGGCGTGCACTTGATGCTTGTATCCGACGTCAAGAGGTATCTCCACATTTCGCCAACCCATTATCGGTTGCCCCATATTCAAATTGATACCATGAGCTATCATAAAGTCGGCACCAATGATAACCTCGTCGACAATATCGGCAACAATAAAGACGTGGCTTACGCTGATGTTGGCTATCGTCACCTTCGTCTCTGTTTTTCCGTGGACGGTGGCAGACTCTCCAGTAGCTGTCCGAAGTCTTACATTTCTAAGTGCCTCACACTTCCCCTTCACCACATCTGGTTTGATGATAGACTGCGTCGCACCGGTGTCTATAGTGAAGATGTGTTGTCTGCCATTTATGTACCCGCACGTCGTAAGGTTGCTGTTGTTTTGCTGCATCACTGATATTGAGACTGTGGGGCCTTCGCTTGTGGGAGCCAGCACTTGCCCCTCAGGGCTAGCTCGTTTTAGTTTAACGGGGACTCTTGTGAAGGCGGTTGGTAATTCACCCGTTTACTATTCCTTGATGGTGAGACGGATCTGGATCTTTTACGTGGCGCTTTGCAGTTTCTTTGGAAATGACCACTCTTTCCACAGTTGAAGCATTTAAGTTTAGCCTTTCGTCCGATTTCTTCTAAAACTTGCTTCACCATCTCCTTAACTTTAGTTAAAAGGCATTCATCTTTCTCCGCTACTTCCATTTTTCGCACTTTGCTAGCTGCTGGTCTTGAAATCTCGCGAGCGGTCTCTTGGGCTAGTGCGAAGGCCACGGTCTCTGCAAATGTTGTCTTCTGCGTGGAACATACCGCTAGTTTAATGTCAGGGTCGCGTATACCATTGACAAACGTCTCGGTCTTAATGTTGTCTATCAACGGGTGGTTTTCTCCTGGGTATGTAAGCTGCACCAGCCTCTCAACCTCCATTGCAAAGGCTTGAAGTGACTCGTTTGTCTTTTGCGCCCGGCACCTTAACTCCATGCGGTACAGCTCTCGTTTGTGCTCGTCGCGGAATTTACTCTGTAACGCCACCATTAAGTCCTTGTAGTTGTTTCTGCAGCTGGCTGGCATGGTTTCTAGGATTTGAGCTGCGACACCTTTTAACGCCAAAATTAGTTCCAAGGCCTTTTCCTCATCGTCCCATCCGTTCCTGCTGGCTACCGTCTCGAATTGGAACTTGAATACGGATAGGGGTGAGCTTCCATCAAAGCAAGGTGGTTTTATCCTGCCGATACTTTCGGATACGACTTGCACTGGTTCCGGTCGCTGGCTCTGGAGGTTGTTGATATTCTCCTCCATCATTACGAGTTTTCCGTCGACGGTCCTTTCCAAATCGTTCACTTTTGTGTCAACGGTCTTTTCCAAATGTAACACCCTTTCCTCAACACCAGTGATTCTCTTGCTGACGGACTCATGGATTTCCTGCAGCTTCTCCGTTGTTGCTGCAAATAGCTTTTGGTTTGCTGCTTGCAGTTTTTGGTTTTCGGCTCTAGAAGCTTCAAATAGCTTTTTGTTCTCTTCTCGCATTTTCTGATTTTCGGCTCTGGAAGTTTCTTGTACTTCAGCCAGAAGTTTCTGATTTTCGGCTCGAGAAGCTTCGAATAGCTTTTTGTTCTCGTCTTTTCGGGAAGCTTCTTGTTTATCAGCTAAAACTTGCATTTTTTCCATCATAGCGGCTAGCAACGAATTTATGTCTATACCGCTAGGGGTTGCAGGGGCCTGTGACTCTCGTTCCTCTTCATCCTCGAACTCGTAGGATTCGATGTCGATGCCCTGAAGCTGAAGTTGTTCTCTTAACCGCCTCTGCAGTTCATTATTTGTGCCCGCTGTTGGCAGTTCTATCTTAGCCAACTCTCGTTTCAGCCGTTCCACTCTTAATTCGGAGAGTTTCATTTTTTTATTTATTTTCACTTTTGGATTTTGCAATCCCACTTCTGACACCAGTTAATTGCAAACCAAGTAAAAACAAATATGTGTCTTATTTTAATTAAACTTTCTTTATTATTCACACTACTTTTGTGTCACTGTTCAAACTTAACCGATACAACAATAATTGCTGGTTCACTACGGATATCTTCAAACACGACTATTTTGTTCGCACGCAACTTCACTCAAGACTGACTCAATTACAACTGACTTAATCGTCTGCTTTGTCTTGCCCTTTTATAGTCCAACACAAACAGTACATCGAACGTTCTTGAAGATGAATGTTCGCTGTTTCGCATTCTCGCAATTTCCATGGCGACTGTATTGCTTGTTGTTGCGCTTGCTTATTTGTCCATCCCTTTTGCTCTCATGCTTGTTGTTGTATTTGTCAGTGTGTATTTGTGTATTGTATACACATTGCCTCTTGTTGCGTTCGCTTATTTGCGTTTGCGTTATCCATCTCTCTCATACTCATACTGATGTTATTGTTAGTTTATGTATGGTTCGATGCACATATGTGTTAGTGTAGCTGGTAGCTTTTGTTCATTGTTTATGTTAAACGATATTAGGTCGTTTCGATAGTTGTTGCGTAACAATATCATTTAACAATTGATCTAAATTCCTAAATTTTCATGTTTTTTGAGGTGATAACATCACAATTGTTTTGAAGGCATAAAGTTCTTATTAGAAAACTCTTTGACTATTTTATCTAACTTACTCGTCTGCAATGTATGCTGCTGTGCTCCTTTTCGGTACACTTCCTATTGTTTCTATACACGCTACTCTTAAGCCCTTAGTTCAACCTTATGGTAAGGTCTAAAAAAGAACGTGTTTCAATACATTGAAGTACAATTAAAAAATAAATCAATTAAAACGCTACAACGCACAAAACTAAATACGCTCTGACCTGCCTTACCAGAAGTAAGGGTTCATTTACTTCAAATTTGACCGATTAATTATTTTGTGTAAATAAAGTATGATGCCAATGTCAACGTACAAATTAACAAACACATGAAATTAGTTTTCAAACAGAATTTGTATGGTATTTCTACACTCATTGTACTCATGATGAAATGAATCAACAGTTAAATATATTTTGAAATAATAATCAAGAGCCGAAAATCCACAATCATATTAATGTAGTTACGCTCCTTGATTTTTTATGATCGTTATGACAAAGAAATATGCCGTGGTACTCATGGTGTTGATATACTAAAGGATTTCCTCGATCACTTTCCTCTGATAGAGTACTTTCTTACCAGTAAATAAAAGGTTACTTAAATCAGACTTGATGTTTTAGCTCGAATACCCTATTAATAAAAACAGAATAAACACAAATTAGTCTTGTACAATAATTAATCAAAATAATCCGATTTAACACGTTTTCAATCCATGTATAAAACCTTCAAAAAGTTCATCAATCAATTAGATTAAAATCGTCTGTAATCCTTTCGTTCCGGCGGCTTTGATCTTACTAGTTTCGTAGTCTTTACGATTTGATTTTCGTAATGATAATTTTGTTAGCTTGATTCGTTAATCTTATGAAGAGCATTTTTTGCAAATCCCAAATGGTATACGAAGTAACTTAACGAAAAAGTATAGGTTTCAACTCAAAATTGCAGTATTTTAAGACTATACGGCATCATCAGTTTGAGGACTTTGATACTCAAATTTGTAAAGTTAAGGTTCATAATAATTTCAATACAACCATAAGAAGTTTTAATGAATTAGTGAAGAAATTTTGAAATTTGTTGCCATTTTCAATAACTTGCACGTGCTGTCAATGTGTTGCATCAAAATATTTAAGTTCTCCTATGATGCTTCAACATGTTGATAAAGTTGTAACAAATAAAACATAGAATCCGTTTGTAAACATTTGAATACACTTAACATACGAATAATTGTTAGACATGTTGCTTTCTCATTATGGGCGAAATCAACATGTTGCTGTTGGGGTAGCACATTACACATTACAGCATTGCCTACCATCAACATAAAAAGTGGTGAATTGATTTCAATGCTATGGAATGTAACTTGTTGCTCCGAATTTAACCATAAAAATATAGATTCTAATTTTCTTCGCAGTATATTTGCTTCTATACATGTTGCCTTTAAATATGGTGAAAACTCAAAAAAACAACACAATACAAAATAATAATTTTATTTGGTATTATAACTAGGAATTTAATTTTTGGATTCGAATTTGTACTATAAAAACATAGAATCCACCAATCCTATCAATGGGGTAAATAAGTTTGCAAACAACTTTCTTTTAAATATGAACAAAACTCATAGCACAACAACAAAATTCAACATTGTTTGTAATTGTTGTATGAATATAAAGAATGTTAAATACATAAGATAAAATAAAAATATTCCTTAATAACCTGGTTGCATAAAAGTCTGGATGAACTGAAATGTCAAGGAGTTTCTTCGGTACCTAATGAGATAAAGTTAAATAGCCGTTATTATATATTTGATCACATTACTCCTCCAAGAAGTAACGGCGTCCAATAATATTTACTAATATTACCGATCGTCTGATTAATACTCGAATACCCTTTGGGTTTTCCTCAATGGCTTTTCTGATTTTCCTTTTGCTTTCGTTATTGTATGTCCAAGTCCGTTTCTATTAAGGTTTTTTAGATGAACTTTAATGGACTTTCGATTGACTCTTCTGCCTATTTGGGTGTGAGGCACTGCAAATATTTGTTAATGAAAACATGCAATTTGTTTTGAACTACTTGCTGCCATGTTGTAGAATAGACTTTACGCTGAAACTGGTATTCTGAGTATTAGTCTTTAGCGATATGTTAGGCTATGCAAACTTGTTCTTGTTGTTCTCCCATAGGATATATCGGGTCCGCCATCTAACGTTTTTTTTTTCAACTAGTGCTTATTTCGTGAATGGTAACACTTAGCTCATGTCTGATTTGACAGATAACTAGTTTTATCCTTCCGCTGAACGAATATGGTTGTGTTGGTTGCTTTTTCGCTTCGCTAAGTGGGCCTGCGATCGACTTTTGGCAAAAAAAATCATCTTTTCAGATGAAGCTCATTTTGATCTTGGCGGGTATGTAAACAAGCAAAATTGTCGCATTTGGGGCACAGTAAATTAATTCGCGCTTAAGTGCCTTAGAAACTCTCCGATCGGTGCTACATCGGAACTTCTCGTTCGTATATTAGTACTAAATACTTGGAATGTGTACTATGAATGTATGTAGAGGTTGTAGTGTTGCGGTCGTTGTTAACATAATTTTACAACAGAATTTTTCTCACACACTAATTTACTCCGCTTTGGCAGTGATGGACTCTTTAGATTCATTATTTGTTAGTTTTTCATTAACTTCATTTGGTATGTTTGTTATTCATTAATTTTGTCAAATATTTAAATTTGTAAACACATACATCGTAACATTATTAGTGCATAGAAACATGTATCATTCAAAATATACTCGTACAATGTTTTGTTTTATATAATAATGTTAAATATCATGTTTTAAAGTATAGAATTGATGCGTTTTTCGAAGCAACATGTTGTATAACAAAATATCCATTAGTAAATATTATACCCCTTTTTAGTATGACAGTGTGGAGGCAAACGTAAGAAAGTTGAATATTAACATGTTGATGTAAAATTTAAAATAATGCCTACAGCCTTAAAATAATCATTAAAGCAACATATTGCAGGTCAAATTAACATTTAAAGAATCAACATAATGCATACAATATGCCCTGGTTGTAATTAATATCCACTTTTTTAACAGCGTAGCGTTTAATGCAAGCAAGTTGTATATCAACATGTTGTAAAAATATTTAAAATTCTCTCAACATTATATTAACATTTACACAATTTTTAAACTTAATTTGTCATTTCTGGACAATCATCTACATTAGGAACATGATTTTGTAATGTTTCTTAAATGCTTACGTGATATATGAAATTATATCAACAATTTATCATTAACATTTCAACATGTTCTCTTAGTCAACAACATTAGAAACATGATTTGGTAATGTTACTTAGATGCTTACATGATATCAACTATTTAACATTGACCCACTTGGAAAGTTTTAATTCAACATTTATGGACAATCAACATGTTCTTTTAGTTATCAACATTAGGAACATGATTTTATAATGTTTCCTTGTTTAATTACATTTAAAGTAAAATGTTAGAAATTGTTAGTAAAGTTTGTAGTAGTTAAGCATATATTCCCACAAGGATTACAATTTCCTGACAAAAGCTTTGCAGTTATGAAAACTTTTAAATTGAATCACTACTTCGGCTTTTGAATGTTTAAAGTTCTTGTTTAAAACTAAAATTAAAAACAAATCATTTGATTTTAGTAAAATTAAATTCAAATAACTGAAACTTTTATATGCAAATATTTAAATGTGTGACATTGTTGCAAAAGTCGGTCAAGTACGGTTAAAGTATCTACATATTGATTGTTGGAATAATTAAAATAAGTTAATAAATTGAGAAAGAGTTTTAATTTTTTGAAAGCATACACGGTGATTAATTGCTCCAATTGAAACATTTGATTAAATTATTGGATTTGATTTAATTTTGAATGGTGTTTATCGCATAGAGAAATG
Source organism: Sarcophaga caerulescens (assembly GCA_927399465.1). Taxonomy (NCBI): domain Eukaryota; kingdom Metazoa; phylum Arthropoda; class Insecta; order Diptera; family Sarcophagidae; genus Sarcophaga; species Sarcophaga caerulescens. The sequence continues at coordinate 66,015,397 of OV656868.1, forward strand.
TAAATTTATTTTTTTTTTATTTTTTTCATTGCACAAAAAAAAAAAGAAAAAAAAGGGGACTAATGGGAAAGTGAAGCGTTCAAAAGACACGTACTTTTTCACACAGCCAATCTTTTCCAAAAGTCAACCTCACCCACTGTCCTTCAAGGGCTTGATGTCCCCTTAAATAACTCTTATTACCGAAACCAATGCGGCCCTATGCTCCCTAGAGGAGTAAAAGGAACATATATATATATTGCAAAAAAAAAAAATTAAACATTTCCATTGCCGACAATTTTCACATGGCCTACAACCCAGTAGAGAGTAAACCTACTTGCCCTACCTAGCTGATTCAGCTTTCTCAGACAGTACCGTACTATGTTCCAGTTAATCACGAAGAGCGGAGCGTTCAGATGATGACCTGACTGTCGATGTTATGTACCACCCTTTGTACCCTCTACACAATTTAAGCACACCTTTCGCTTGGAATATACACATGAGATTCCTTACTAGCACAGAAAATTTCATTCTTGGTCCAAAACCTCCTACTCCTCTTCCAATACACATTTTTAATGCATTCGTATACCGCATAATAGTCAAATTTGTTTACTTAGTCTCGGTAGAAAGCATTCCTCAAAATCGTAGAGTCTACTGATTGGGTCCAAAGGCAGTTAAGCAGAAAGATATCATCAACTTCTATTTAAAACTTGTTTCCCACAGCCTCTAAAACTCTGAGCGTCCAGCACTGCTGTAGTACAGGTTTTCATTGCCCATGCTATACCATAACGCGCTGCTTTCTGAATGTTGTGCAACTCCATTTCAGCTGTTTCTAGATTTCATTGGGCCATAGGTTACTGTTGCTGTGACCATCATGGTATACATTCCATGCGTAATACTTGGATAACATCACCAGGATTTGCCTGCAAGACTTTGGCATATCATTATAGCAAGTCTAGTGTAGGTTTTCACTGCACATACTATACCATGCTTTCTGAATGTTGTGCAACTCCATTGCAGTTGTTTCTAGATTCTGTCTACCTAAACATTGGTGGCACAGGTTACTATTGCTGTGACCATCATGGTATACATTCGATGCATAATACTTGGATAACATCGACAGCATTTTCCTGCCAGACTTTCGCATTACATTATAGAATGTCTAACCTTCGCTGAAGTACTCTCTATATGAGCCTTCCATATCAATTTACTGTACAACTATATATCCAGATATTTTACCCCCAGTTTCCGTAATTGTTCTTAACTTCATCGATCTTTTTATCCGTTACATCCTTTTGAACTTTGAGTTTTCAAAAATCTCTTTGTTGCCGATTTATTTACACTGAATCTAAGTAGCAAACTGGTTTCATACGCATTTACTTATGGGCGTATGTTTTGTGGTCCGACCTTTGATAGTTTCATATATTTTATGTCCATTTGTTCTTAAATTTTTGCGCATTTCTCCCTAAAATCTTTACTTATATAGAAATTAAATACTATTACTTGAAACATGTAAGAACTTCTGTATTTAGTAGCTAAAGAAACTCAAAACAACATCAAGTTTGAGTTCTTAATATTGCACGTTGGTGAATTAATCAAGGTCCTATCGTTTGCATGACAAAATATGCAACATTTTGAGGCAATAATGCCCTACTTTGTTAACGATTACCTGCATATTAAAAAGGCTTTTAAATTTTTAACATTTAATATGAAAATTCAAGAACACACCACACAGCATACAAAATAATGCCCAAGGTATTCTTACTAGAGAGTTTCAATAAATTGTAAAGCAAATATACCATTAGCACTTGTAAAGAAACTCTCACGGAGAGTCTCTCAGTGACATAAAAAATAAACCTCTCTTGCGCTGTCTCATTTGTATGTAAACCAAAATCTAAATGAGGTTAACTGAACCAAGTCAACATGCAAATGTTATGCACAAATATTTGTAAAGACACTTTCTTAAGTTGCCCGGCCACGTATCAAATAATGGATCAAACTCGCCTTTTTTGTTAATGGGTTGGTAAAACTGTACTCACACATATAGACTGAGAAGAGTTTGATGAATATCAAAATACTTTTAATTTTCTCTACCAGTGTTCCATAAATCATATGTTCTTTTCTTCCTCACAACAACAATACAATGCAGTTTGAAGGTTCAATTTTGATGCGTTGATGTCGTAAGCAAATATTATCAACAAATATATAAATTTGATCAGTAAAATTTAATATGTCGCCATGCGCCATTTGTGTATAGTGGGGTGATGAAATTCTAGTTCTTATTTTTTGATTTACCAACACATTAACAAAAAAGGCGAGTTTGATCCATTATTTGATGCGTGGCCAGGCAATTTTAAGAACTCTAAACTCTCTTCATGGTGAAAAAACGAAACTAACTCCACATGTAATGTTATACACAAGCACAGGGAGAATGGGAGACAGTTTAAAATATTATCCAAAGAAGAGAGCAAGGTAGTGTGTTGAAGAGAGCAAGTATTTTATACTGTTTGACTTGCACATAAACATATTTATGCTCTACAATAATATACACATTGTATGGGCCTTCTGTAGTGAAATACACGCAATTCATAAATTTCGTTAGCAGAGCGAATTTAGTGTTGCCGAGATATTCAAACGGTTTGTTACTCGTAACATAGAGAAACGTATTTAATCGTACCTTTTTACACCACACTAAAGATTTGACGAAAACGTAGTTTAAAGAATCAAAAGAAAAATTTAAAACAAAACGGTGTTGAAAATCAAAAGAGTTTTACTTTTTTCCCAGCAAAATAAACGAATAAATTACGCACATTTTTTTATCAATTCGGGCGTAAAATTATGCAAAAAAAAAAACACGGCCGTGAAGAATTGTAAAACAAAACTGAAAGTGAATTAAAAGAAAATTGGAAAGAATTTAAGGCAATTTTGAAAAGAATAGATATAAAAAAGTATGATATAAAAAATTTAATGAAAAACAAGTGAAAAATTGATTATTTTTCTTATAAATGAAAGAAAAGAAATTAAAAACAATAAAATATCAATCAATAATAAAGTATCAAATCAAATTTAATTGCAAAGAGCGTAATAAAATCCTCTTTGTGTAATAATTCTATTAAAAATTCATATAAAAAGTGAAAAAGAAAAATGTAGAGAAAAGAGCAAAAAGAAATTGAATTATATTTTCCCAAATTTAGTGCCACCACAATATATTTCTTACAAAACAAATAATTTTTATAAAAATATAGGGAGAGAGAGGAAAGCTGCATAATAAAAAGGATTATACAAGGATTACCTGCCATTATATTACCACAATAGAAAAAGTATGTAATGCACAGCGAAAAAATAACACACGTTATATCATAACAATACATTAGTAATGAATAAAGAATGACAGCTTAAGGATTTAAAAATATAAGAAATTTATTTTTAAGGAATTTATTAACAAAAATACTAAGGTTTATTCCGATTAAGATCCCTTAATTTTTAAAATTTGTGAATAATTTCTTATAAATATTTTTTTCGATGCATATTAAGAAAACAATTTAACATTTATCGTGAAAAAAAAAATTGCAAATCTATGACGTTCCAAAATGTTATTAGAACACGAGTCTGTAAGGCTTATTTTGATGATCAAATCAATGTAACACGAGATATATCTTACATTACTCAACCAAATTACATGACTTTCATTTTTCAGTCCAGTAGGTAGTATGTTGACTTATTAAACATGAGGCGACGATTCAAACCCTAGGCCAGACATCTCCTACAAAATGAATTACGAAAAAATATTTCTTCGGCTACTTCCTCTTAGCAGATTTATAGCAAAAGCTCTGAGAGTAACTAAAATTGCCATGAAAAGTTTCTCAAAAAAATCTGTCGTTCAGAGTCGACTTTACACTGTAGATGCCGCCACTTATGTATAAGATTAACACACACAACATAAGTGGTTTGAGAAGCTAGGTCGTAGGCCTTACTGACTGAAGGATTGTAATGACCAATTATGCCTGTGTTATTTTACATATGTTTTGAAAAATTCTGTAAACAAAAAATTGAGAATTACTAAATATGTATTTCCATCTGTTGGAGACCGAAATATAAAATAGTAACGTTAATTATTGACACTAGCCACAGAGGCACGTATTTAGTTTCATATATTTTTTTTAGTTTTTGACTGAACAAATCATTCTTCAGATCTTTGTAAGGCATCTTCTATTTATAAAAGTGTATATATTTGATATACAAAGTAACCTTTCATATGCAACAGCTTATTTTTCTGTTCTGCTTTCTTTAACAGTGGGAAACCCACTGTTAAATTTAATTTAATTTAAATTAAAAATTAAGTGATTCGTATATTTTAAAACAAAAGTTTCAACACTAATTGCGATTAGATTTTTTACGGAGTCAACGTATTTGTTGGTCGACTTCTTCTCGCGTTTCAATTTTTCAACCAAGTTTACTTATAAATTGTTACTGTAGCATCGTATTGGTCATCGTCAACCAACCAACGACCATCCAGCCATTCAGCATTACTATTGTTTGTACGATATAATAAACTTATACAGACAGTCGCAATGTGTAGGGGCTGCATAAGAAGAAACTCGTAGTTTTCATAAATTAGCCTTAGAGTTTCATGTTAGCATGATTTGTTACATTTGTTTGTCAATAAGATTAGGGTTAAAGAAAAAATAAAAATTATTCAAAAATCTCAAAGCAATTGCAAGTTGTTGCACAATTTTTTTAAATTTGTTTTTTTACTCAAATTTAAATTGATTATTTTGTTACCAATATTATCCTACTTATTTGAAGTCGCCGTGGTCTAGTAGGTAGTGTGTAAGCTTAAAAGATGCAAGACCACAGTTCAAAGCCCAGGTTGTAATGACCAATTATGTAACTGTTCATGGAATAAAAAAAATTCCTAATATACCATCTTTTAATATTACCGGCGATATGATCTTTCATGGTCATTCACAGGTATAACATTTTCGTTTCTTTTTTCATGTACTATGTACATCTTTACACTTTTCCCATAGCTGCTGTAAAAAGTAATCCTGTACTGGAGATAAATTAACCACTTGTCCTAAGTTTTTGCAAGGCAGTGTAAAAAAATTTGTTCAAAACTGTGGTTTTTCACAGACTTTTCTGTCTGTCTTCGTTCCATAATTCAAAATCGTATCGATTTCATTAGGTCTTCTCCAGAGACACACAGACATACGTATTATGTGCTTAACCACAAACAAATTGTAAAAATAGTTTTTAAATTCTACACAACAAACTATCATTATTTGATCAAATCAGATAAAATGAAAAAAAAAAAAAAAAATTGTCGAACCACAAAAAATAGTCGTGTGTATGGGAAGATTTTGTTTTATTTTATAAAAAAAAAAACGCTTTACGTACTAAGATTCTTAAGAAAATATTTTAAAGAGAAAATAATATATTTTCAAAGCTTTGGGGAAAAATAAAATTTTTTTGTATAAGAAAGTGTCAAAAAATTTAAAATTTTTACAAATTAATTTTATATTTCGTTTGATTTAAATTAAATTCTGCTTTTAAGAAATTTCTTTTTCAGTTTTGCTGTTTTCTTTTATGTCATGTCATTAATTTCGTTTTCTTTTTACTCCTCATAATAAATCATATTTTTTGCACAAGTATGCCCTGACAATTGTCTCTTATTCGTTTTGACACTTCTGTTTAACTGTCAAATATTTTGCAGTTTAGACACACTTACTGTAAAATAAAAAATGTTTAAAAAACCATTTCCTTAATAGGCCATTTACACTACATCGAAATTTAGTAGATTAGATTTCAAATCTTGCTCAAAATCTACATTGTTTACACTGGGTTTATTTGACAGTAGCAAGATTTCATTTTAATAACAAAAACAGCTGACTGAAATTTAAAAGAATATAATAATATTTCCAAATTTATTTAATACCAAATAAAAATGAAAAATATAGGACATTTAGTATTGTTTTCATCAAGACCAAATAAGATTCAAAAAGAAATAATGTTGTTGCGAAAAAAAAACGTCAGTACTTGTTGAATATAAGATTTCAAAAAATAATGCAAATGTATTACTACACACAATTGTTAAATAGTAGAATGGAATGGATACATGTAAGTATATATAGGTAATAATATATAAATATTAATCCACACTTTAATACAGGTTCGTAATGGGTCATTCTGGGAGGAAGATGTCATGTGATATGTTCATCGAAAATTTTAGAATGAGCCACGAAACTTTTCAGTTGTTATGCTTAAATCTAACATCCATGAACAAAACTGATACAACATTTAGAAAATGTATACCACTTCAAAAACGTATTGCTGTAGACCTTTATAGTCTTAAGTCTTCTTCTGAATATGCCTCAATAGCTCACATGTTTGGAGTATCCAAAGCTGCTGTATGCCTTATACTACAAGAATTTTGTAAAGAAGTTTGGCAAAATCTTTCAGAAGAATATATATCATCAAATTTTATAAATGAAACTAAAATAATGGAATGCGTAAACGGTTTAAATCAAATTGGGTTTCCACAATGTTTTGGAGCGATCGGTATATATATTTTTCATAATCTAAGAACAAAAGGAGAGACTTTATATTAATTTTTTAAGTTATTTCTTTGATTTTTTTTTTTCAAAATAGATGGATGCCATTTTGAGATTCATCCTCCTGCATCGGAAGCTTGTGATTATTTCAATTACAAGGGGTGGTACTCTGTTGTCTTGCTCGCTGTTGTTGACTACAGATATCGATTCTTATACATTAATATCCGGTGCCCAGGCCGATGCAATGATTCGTCCATATTTGAGAGATCTCAATTCAGAAAAAAAATGCAAAATCCAATATTTCAACAACAAGCAATTGTTTACGATGGGGTGAAAATTCCTGTTTTGTAAATAGGCGTCCGCTTTTCGTCTATCTGAGTGCATGATGAAACCTTATCCATTTCATGTAAATGTATCAGAAAAACAAAAAATATTTAATTATAATTTATCAAAATCTCGTAGGGTTGTTGAAAATGCATTCGGCCATTTAAAATCAAGATTTCGGGGACTCGGTAAGGGTATTAACAACAAAATTGATAACGTTAATAATTTAATCAAATGTTGCTGCGTCCTGCACAATTTTTTAAATAACAACAACGAAATATTTAATGAGACCTGTCAACGTAATAGTACAACAACCAGAGATCAGCCAAATTGTGAAAACTTCACTTATGATTATAACCCTAAATCTGAAGAAATAAGAAACACAATTGCGAACTTTTTAATCAAAAATTAATTTAATAAACAATAACATAAATATTCTTTAATAAAAAAAATTTAATAAAATAAACACAAATTCAAAATTTTTTAAATGCATATTTCTAAATAATATCATATGTACATACATATATTACTCTTTATTTATAGAAAACGGACATACAAAAAAAAATTGGAAAATGGAGGAGGAGTTTCTACTCATAACGCTTTGGGGAGACTATATTGATGGTTTTAGAGGGTGCCGCAAAAACAGCCATGTATATCAAAAAGCGAAAAGTTGGGCCCTCAGGTGGGTCGCCATCAAGTTGGCCATTCTTTGAGATGATAAAAAAATACTGTAAAGCTTTGCTTTAATTGGTTAGAAGGGCCTTCAACATGTCATTCCTTTCTTTTTCAATTGTTACGAGGCTTTCTTATAGTTGCAACATTTTTGCGTCGACCTCAGCACTCTTTTCCAACTCTTTCCTTATAACGTCGTTTGACTCTTGAATTTTTTCAAGCATGATCGTTTGAAAGTTTCTTCTTTGCTTTGCATCATTTAATAGATTTTGAGATGAATCGTCTAGGAATTCCAATTCCACCTCTCTACTGCTGTTACTTGATGTATTGGGAGTGTACAAAAAGATTATGATCAAAAGAGGCGTTATTAAAAAATATTTTTGTGCGAAAGTAGTTTACCTATGCTTTCCATGATTTCCTATGCTATCCATGATTAACTCAATAGAGTTTGATTTAAAGGTCCCCAAAATTTGGTTGACCCTTTCAAAGAATGGCCAATTTGATGGCGACCCACCTGAGGGCCCAACTTTTCGCTTTTCATCCCTAAAAATAATTTGATTACATATGTTCATCCATAGATATTTATTTATTCTGTATTACCTGTATTTATTAGAAAGATTATGAATTTTAATTCTTACTTCCTCCGAATTGAAATCAAACCCATTGCTCCTCATCCCAGTTGAAATGTCTTGATATACATGGCTGTTTTTGCGGCACCCTCTAAAATCATCAATATAGTCTCCCCAAAGCGTTATGAGTAGAGACTCCTCCTCCATTTTCCAATTTTTTTTTTGTCCGTTTTCTATAAATAAAGAGTAATATATGTATGTACATATGATATTATTTAGAAATATGCATTTAAAAATCAGATTACCTTTTATTACAAATTATTTCTCCTGCCATTTTTTAATTTATTTTATTATTATTTATTATTATTTCAATAAAAAACATCCATTTTTGTTTTTAAATTGAACTGTAATTTTTTTCCTGCGCAGCGTTGTGTTTTTAAGTACTATTTGGCAAAACACATAGTTGTATTGCTATTTTTACTAGATTTTGAGTAGATTTTGCCGAAATCTACTAAATAAGTAAATTTTGTTTTGTATGGGAAATCTAGTTAAAATCAACTAGATTTGGCTCGAAATCTCATAAGTACTAGATTTCGCTGTAGTGTAAATGGCCTATAAAAACATATTTTTTATTATTTTTTTATTATTTTTTTATTATTTTTTATTATTTTTTTTATTAATTTTTTGTAAACTAAAAAATGATAAGAAAAAATTTACAAAATATACGAGAATGAATAAAATAAATGGAATGGATGAATGCCTGAATGGTTGGTTACCATAAAATAATATGTTTCCTTTGTTTAATACACAACTAAAATGCCTCAAAATATAAACGCATTTTCCCTAATGTGAAATCACGTTTCAAAAAAATCTCTTAGGATTTGGAGATCCATAATAGGAAAATATCATGAGTTTAAAGGCTAAACACTGGCATAATGGCAGACAATTTCAAATCGAAAGAAATGAAGTGGGGCTCAACAGTTCGACATCAATGGCAGCAGAACATATTAACATCAGAACGAAAATTTGAAAACAAAAAATAAAAATAAAAGTAAATATAAAAATAAATGATACGGCATTACATATAACAGCTAACAGGAACAAAATATTATTACAGAAATAGGGGTTTCCATAAAATTATATAAAATTTTTAATTCTTTTTATGTCTCTTCTAACAGTTAAAATTATAAACAATTTTAAATTTAATTAATTGGTTTGGTTGGGTTGGGTTAAATTGCCAGCTGCTCACTTAAATGTTATAAAACCCGGTAGTGTTATGCAGAGGTGTATTTAAGTCGCCGTAGTCTAGTAGATGGATTGTTGGTATTGTTACGTTTTTACCTTTTAAAAACGTTTAAAATATGAGCTCGAAGATTGCAAATAAAATAAAAATTAGTTTGTGTTTAGTTTTAATCAAAATTCTTTATTATTCACACAATTCTGTGTGCCACTGTTTACAACTTCATGTAACAACAACAATTGCTTTGTTTGTTATTCCTCTGTTTACACCCTTTGCATAAACAATAACAATTACTAGACAATTGTTCAACAAATCTTCACAAGAGACTGACTGATATTTTACTAACTCACTCGCCTGCTTTGCCTTGCCTTTTATATAGCAGAGTAAACAGTCTGATGAATGCTCCTGAAGGCGAAAAATCCATATCCGATTTGTAAGAGCAGAATCACTTCTAACTTTAACAAGAGGCAAATAATGTCTTGGCCTTATTTTCAAGATACAGTGATCAACTGCTTTCTTTTAAACGCAGGCATTCATAGTACTGAAAACCTTCGGTACACTCTCCTGGATTTTCTTGTTAATAATGTGCTTAGTAATGGGCATAGTAAGTAAATCTAGGAATCCAAAGAGAAGTACAAACTTAGGTTAAAACTATTTTACACCTTTCTCTGTGCTTACTTCAGTCGCTATATTTATTGGTGTCCAAATCGTAATCATATCATTTGCACTAACAATACTTTGGTTTTTACAGAGCATTCTACCATATTGCATTGCTTGTACCACTCTCGTCTTAAACCACCACCGAATACATACGCTAATTCTACTACTATGAGAAGAGTGATGGAAGTCAGTTGTCAGTTCTTCTTAAGCGGATAACTTAACTTAATTGTTCAAGGTTGTCAGGATTACGACCTAGCTTGTTACACCACTTATGTACGTTGTGTGTGTTAATTTTATCGACAAGTCGTAGGACCTATACTTTAAAATCGACTACAAAGGATAAATTTTTGAAAGGCTTTACGTAACTCTCAGAATTTTTGCCAGAATTCTGCTGAGAGAAGGTCGCCGGAGAAATATTTTTGTCATACTTCGTTTTGTTCGAGATGTTCTACCAAGGGTTTGAACTGTGGCGTTGCGCCTAATAGGACAACATAGGACAACTACCTTCTAGACTACGGCTACGTGGATTTATGTAGTAATCCTATACAAAACGTGAAATAGAGTACACATATATGTGTGGTTTTATGGTGATAAATAGACTCAACACTTGCTTACATGAAATAGCCTTTTGTCTATTCCCACTATTTATTTTTAGACACGCATTTGGGTAATCATAATCGGTTTCCTTTGAACAAATTTTATGTTTGGAAACATATTTTATTAGAATTAATAATTCTAAGGGGAGGAGAACAAAAAAAAAACTTTTTTTTGTTAAATAATTACTGTATTAATTAATTAATTAATCAATTGAAATTGGGAAAGACAATTTTCTTCATTTACTGGAGTATTGTGGCAAATAATTATTTCAAAACTTAAACCGCTTATTAGAAATGCAATATGAAAAGTTTGAAATTTAATTTTTAATAAGGTTTTTATATGGGTATACATATGTAAAATAATTATTTAATAAATGAATTCAGTAGATAAAAGGGGAGTTTCATAGCAAAACGTTAAAGGAAAGTTTAAAAAAATTTGTAACGTCTTTATCCAAATTTAAACAGAAGTTGTATGGCTCTAAAAAACCTATTGTTGTTGAAATACAAAAATTTTACTTTTTAGAAATGAAACTATCCTCTTGTTCAATACAATATGAAAACAAATTTTAATTACTTTTTGGAAAATTATCTACAAGAATAACAACAATTACAATCATACATTTCACTGCATTGTTAAATTATTTGGTTAGAAATGACGCTACAGTATTGTATTTACCATAAAACAAAATTATTCAAAAAGTAGAAATTTTTAATAAATTATTTAAAATTAATTTTCAAAAAACAAACACGAAAATACGCGGTTTATTTATATATTAGACATGTGTATTGTATAAATATTTAATAATGTATGGCTGTAATTAAATTTTATGTGTCTTACTGGCAGACAAAATTATGGTAATTTTAATGTGTGACCGTTTGGCAGCTAAAATAAGCGTTCTGGACACGCTCTAATATTTTTTTTAGACCAGGGATGCCCAAAGCTAAAACTGTAGTAGTATTGGTGAGCGAGAGAGAACTGCACTGAAAGAAAAGTTGTAAACTGAAATAAAATGTACGGAAAAAGTTTCAAGGGAAAACATTGTTTCAAAAACTTTGTTATTCTTGTCTACGCATCTTATACAAGTAACGAGTTGACAAAGATCGTTAATATCTGTACTTTCATCAAAACAAACAGAAAAAAGTACAGTTTTTTAATTTTTCTACAATGGCGGCTTCTAAAGATGCCCCCAATTGATCAGTGCGTCGAATAACACTACTGCGTGACAATGGAAGATTTTCGATAAGCTTAAAATTAAGTTTTTGAAAACATTTATTTAAAATTTTTTTAATGAACTCCCCATCAGAAAATGGTCTACCATGCCTAACAATATCCAAGCTTATTAAGCTTGATAACTCCATTTTTAACATTTTATTTTCTGAGGTTTTTTCATTGTTTTCTTCTTCAAGTAACCACTCTTTCAATTTTTCCAAATAAATTTTTTTATTTTTACAAATTAAATCTTTTTTTCCCCATCATTAATATCATCCATATCACTATGATAAGAACAATAGTGCCTTTTAAAAGCATATTCTCTACATTCCTTCAATATTTTATAACATAAAATGCATTGAGCATCACCAAACGCATTTTTTATCATAAAATATGTTTCGTAAGTCATAGTAAATTTTTTTCAGTGCTTTAAGCAAAATATATTACAAAAAAATCGTACACCCGCTACGCATGTGCATTCGTCGCTATCTGAGTGACGACTAACCAAAGAGAATAAGAATATGTGTGTTTTTAGATTGCGCAAAAGCACTAAGAAATGGGCATCTATGTTTTAGACCCTGAAGCAATGGCTACTTATACAGTGGTTTGTGTTGGAATCAAGAAAATAGGTTATGAAAGGAGAACATAGGGAGTAATGTTTGTGAACAATAGTTTTGAATCTTTCTATATTGTGTTTTTAATATGAGCTGGTAGAAATAAAAATTAGTTTGTGTTTAGTTTTAATTAAAATTCTTTATTATTCGCACAATTCTGTGTGTCACTGTTCACAACTTGATGTAAAAACAACAATGGCTTTGTTTGCTATTCCCCTGTTTTCACCCTTTGCAATAACAATAACAATTACTAGACAACTGTTCAACTGATCTTTGTAACGGAGATCTTCTAACCACGATTACTATCTTCAAATCACCGCGTCTTCACACAAGACTGACCGAACTTTTATTAACTCAGTTGCCTGCTTTGATTTGCCTTTTATATAGCAACGTAAGCATACATACATACATACATAATTGGCCATTACTACCCTTTAGTCAGGACTACGACCTGGTTTCTCACACCGCTTATGTTGTGTGTATTAATTTTATACATGAGTGGCGGGACCTACAGTTTAAAGTCGATTCCGAACGACAGATTTTTAAGAAACATGGAAATTTTATTTACTTTCAGAGTTTTTGCCAGAAATCTGCTGAGAGGAAGTCGCCGAAGAAATGTTTTCATATTTTCGTTTTCATGTCTGACCTGGGTTTTAAACCGTGGCCTTTCGTCTAATAGACTTTCGTCTAGACTACGGCGACTACTGGCAACGTAAACGTCTGATGAATGTTGTTGAAGGCGAATGTTGGTGGGTTTGTGTTCTCGAAATCTATATAAATGTAAGTATCGTTGTTTCATTGTTGTTGTTTGTGTATTTTGTTTACATTTATTCTTGTAGTGTTTGTTGCTGTATTTTTGTTTACTTGTTTGCCATTTTTTATGCTGGTGTTTGTTATGCGATAATTTGTAAACAAGTTCATTGTGTTTGTAGCTTTTGTTTATAATTTTAATGTTAAACGATGTAAAAGCAAAACACCAGTATCTAGATTTTTCCATTTTCGTAACTATATTTTAAGTTTATTTAAGTATTTAAGGAAAGACCTCTCTAAAGTATTAATTATGTTTGTAATGCAGTGTGGGTTTAATGGGCCACAAAGGAATATGCCCTGCGAGAGAGAGACGGCTGCTACGTAAGAATATACGATTTTGGGAACAAGTCCCTTTATATCGCTTGAGGAAAATCCGTTGTAGTAGCGGTAGAAGAGTAAAACGCAAGCCACATTGCGATAATGACCCAATGGATCAAAAGAGTTGAATACTCTTCCGTCATTAATGAGCACTTTTTCCCTAAACTATTCTACTATTATTGTATGTACCCTTTCTACACTTTTCTGCCTTGTAAGTGTTAATAATGAACACAAATTTTATAAATTTGTTTTCATATGTGTGTGAAATTTAAACGAAGGACAAAACCAATATTTTTTATTGTTTTAAAAAAATTACAATTTTTATATACAAATTTTAAATTTTTAATGTCAATATATATACGTATTTATGTTGTGGTGTTTCGCATGCTCATTCTCTTTTAAAAATCAATAAATCGTAATGTTTGTACAAAAATTATTGTTTTATTGTTCGCCCGTAAAAGTACCAATAATTTTAAAATGCTGTCATGCAGAGAATGTTAAAATTTATTACCGAATATTTCACAAAAAAGAAAAAAGAAATTATTGTCCATATGATGTTCATTATTTGGAGAAAGTAATGTTGGAAAGCAAGTCAATTGGTTTTTAAATGTAAAAAAAAAATTTATAGCGCAGAGCCTCTTTCGTTTGAATCCTTTATTCAATGAATATTATGTAGCACATAGAACATACGATATAAAGCTTGTAATACGAGCTTAAAAGTGTATCAAACACTAAGGGGAATTTGTCAGATTTTAGAAAATTTACTCACAATTGTGAAGAAATTAATGAAAATCCTACATATTCTGTGAAAAAAAAAGAAATTAAACCATCTTAATTACCTTAATTTTAGCATTTAAGTTCCTAATAATCTCTTAAATCTTATGAAGACACACAACACACAAACAAACAGACGGACGGACGGAAGGAAAAAACCAAAAGAACACTTAAAACAGAATTTGTTTAGTCACCAGAGATTTTCAAAGATTTTCTTTCTAACATTGTTTATTGTACAAGAAAAAAATCAAATTGTTATGGCCAGAGAGCCTTTGTATTACAGGGAATATGCCTCTTGGTTGCTATTTTATTTAAATATTTTAAATTATGGCTGATATTTTCAAAGCATTTAATCTTTCAGATGCTGGCATTTAGTAGCCAAAATACCGGATTTAGCTTGTGTCTAAAACTCGCACAAACTTTTTAATTATTAATGGTTTTTCTTTCGCTTCTCCTTTTATTTTTTTCTTAAAATTTATAATGTCTACTAAATTTTCTTTTAAAAGTTTATTTTTTTCAATGAATCCCATTGAATGTAATAGAAATATTTTTTTTTAATAAAAAAGAAGTAATTTGTACACAGGGAATTGCTAGAGATTTGAATATACAGGAGTTCTCATATCACAAAAGACGTAGCAAACACCTTAAAGAGATTTTTACTATTAGAGCATTAAAAAAGTCCACAAATGATTTTGAAAGACCGCATACAGTGTAGAGTTAATGGAGATAGCGGATAATTTAAAGATATATTCATACACACATATTTGGTCATTACAACCCTTCAGTGAAGATTAATCCCTAGCTTCTCATACCACTTATGTTGTGTGCATTAATTTTATACATTTGGCGGGCCCTGCAGTTTAAAGTCGACTCCACACGAAAATTTTTTTGTATCATTGGCTTTTATTTTTTAAGAAACGTGCAAATAGCTGCAGTTGTTTATGATGAGAATGAATTTTTTGTTTTAAAAAATTAATCAGCTAAACATTAACAACATTTGGTTCCAAAAAGACGGCACAACTTGCTATATTGCAAGTTATATGACTTTGTGAAGTCATTGACAATTGATAAGATAAGCCAACATCTCTTGAAGTATTGAAAGCTACCATTGGCGTTATACGGACAGAAAAAATTAGGTGGCAAAAATAGTCAAAAATATGAGCGATTGAATGGATCATGTCACTCAAGCAAAGGTAATGTTAGAATCACTCACATACATACATACATAATTGGTCACTACAACACTTCAGTCAGGATTACGGTCAACCTTCGCACACGACTCATGTTATATGCGTTAATTTTATACGTGAGTGTTGGGACCTACAGTTTAATGTCGACTCCGAACGACAGATTTTTGGAGAAACTTTTTATAGCAATTTTATGTACTCTCAGAGTTTTTGCTATAAGATTACTGAAAGTATGACGGCGAAATAATTTTATTTTTGTTTCCATATCTGGTTTAGCGCGGTATGTACAAGCTAGGGTTTGAAATTCGGGCTTTCATGTAATATGCCAATATACACTAGGTACTAAATTATGGCGACTTCATTCTTTTAAATTATCTTCCAAATTCTAATACAAAAAATTGAATTCAGTAATAATTTTGATTTATATTGTTACGAAAATGAAAAAATCTAGATACTGGTGTTTTGCTTTTACATCGTTTAACAATAAAATTATAAACAAAAGCTACAAAAACAATGAACTTGTTTAGAAATTATCGCACTGCGTAATATTCCAACAAACACCAGCATAAAAAATGGTAAACAAGTAAACAAAAATACAACAACAAACACTACAAGAATAAATGTAAATAAAATACACAAACATTAATAATGAATGTAATCAACGATGTTTACATTTATATAGATTTCGAGAAGGCGAAGACACGAACATTCGTTGCAAGAACATTCATCAGACTGTTTACGTTGCCATATAAAAGGCAACTGAGTTAGTAAAAGTTCAATCTGTTTTGTGTGAAGACACGGTATGTTTGAAGAGAGTAATGTTGGTTTGAAGATCTCCGTTACGACGATCAGTCGAACAATTGTCTAGTAATTGTTATTGTTTACGCAAAGGGCATAAACAGAGGAATAACAAACAAAGCAATTGTTGTTGTTGCATCAAATTGTGAAAAGTGGCACACAGAACTGTGCGAATAATAAAGAATTTTAATTAAAACTAAACACAAATTTATTTATATTTTATTTGCAATCTAGGAGCTCATATTTTAAGGGTTTTTAAAACGTAAAAACGTAACAATGTACCGAAATTATTTCGGTATATGCATCCCGCTTTTAAGTATTTCTCAATTTTAAACTCGAAAAATTGTACTCCAGACTTTAAATTTACGTTATAAGAATTTCGTTTTGTGTTAATTTCTTGCCAAAATTGATCCTGTTCTCTAGCTCTCTTATTAGTGCGATTAAACGTTATATCCATCGAATATGAAGAGATTTAGACATAACATTTCTATGCTTATAAGTACTGCCTGCAAGTGTTTTTGATAGTGCTAATATCCGGGGAATTCAGATGATTTATGCTGATTAACTTGCGCTTATTTTAAAGTTAATAATTAAGGCTTTAAATTTTTTTTAATTTTCTTTTTTCTTTCAAATAAATGCCCACAAAACAAATTTTATTTGCGTTAAAATATTTTATGGCCTGTGTTTTTTAGGTCGGTACAGAGTGGTTGGTTGGTCAATTTATTTCATATTTCTGTTCCTTTATTTCATATTTTTGTTTCTTTTAATCAGTCTCTAAAGGGAATTTATTTTCCATTTCCCATAGAAGATGGTTTATTTGATTGCTTTGAAACAGGGCGGCAATTCAAATTTATAACTAAAAGGAGAATGGTATGGAATGTTTGTACAGAGGGTTGAGGCTCCTTAATATATTTTGACCATTAACGAAATTAATATTTACACAATATTAAGGTAAATTTATTATTGTTGCTGTATACCACAACTTAAATAAATATGGCGTAGGAAAATTATATGCACACGAGCTTAAAATTATATGGTCCCATGACTTGATAGCCTCCTATAAATCAAAGTATTTTGACAATTTAAATGGCATTTTGGTATTTGCTTCCCAGTTGTTTGCCTATGACAATATTTATTTATATGTAATTTGTTGTAGAAAATTAAGACAAAGTGGCTATAATTCTTTGTTACTTATGATTATTTATAGTCGGAGGACTGTAATGCTTTCTAAATAACTAAATGGTTTTAATTGGTCGCTGTTTCTTTAATTGATATGAAAAAACAAGAGACACTTAAACGTGTGATTTATTACTTGGGAACAAAAATAATTTTCACTTAAGATTTTTGAAATTGAATTCAGTGTAGGGGTTGTAAAAATGGATATTTTGAGCAGAAAGTTGTTAAAAAAAAAACATAAAAATCAAATCAACACTATATAGATACACGCTACTAGTGTTGGGAACCCCGGGATCCCGGGGTCCCGAAATCCCGGGATCCCGCAGTTTTTAACAATTCCAAAATCCCGGGATTGAGCACTTAATCCCGGGATTTGACTTTTTAAGCCGCAATGAAAAAAATTGTATATTAGAACTCTCTCTAATTCGAATTTCCAGGAATTTTAATCTGTTGTTTCAATGTATTAACCGCTCTGAAATTAGAAACAAAACTTCGCCAACAAAAAATGATGTCTTGCAAAAGTATGTTACGGCTGAATTGGGAAAGCAACTAACTCTAATAAAAGACTGTAAAACTAGGTGGAGCACCATTTTTGTTAATGCTGGAACGTCTTTATTTTTTAAGAAATTGTATACAAAAGGCATTAATAGACATAGGTCCACCTGAAGGTGAATATTTTGCTTTATCCAAAGATGAGATTAATATGGTATCCGCAATCATTAGTGCTCTTGTCCCAGTTAAAGCAACAGTTGACGCCCTTTGCCATCGGGATGCTAATCTGTTCACAGCGGATGTTGCCATAACTTTAATGTTAAAAAAACTTAAAGATGCTAACAATGTTATAAGTCAAAAACTACATTCAGCCCTCATCTTTCGCATGCAACAAAGGAGAACAGATATCAGTGGGGTACTTCAGTATCTGCACAATGGTAGAACAAATGTTCAGTCCGAATCCGAAACAGAGTTCGTAACGGTTTCTTCTTCCATAAAATGTCGCAAATTAATAGTTGAGTTACTCGAAAGACTAATAATAGCTAATAGCTTCTGATTCAGATAAGGCACCTTTCGAAATTGTTTCAGATTCTTCTGAGCTTCCATCTGAATCTCTTTCTTGTTCTCTTGAAGAACCTTTAAATATTACAGACGAGCTCAATGAAGCTATGTATAAAAAAAGCACATTTACCGAGGATAGCAATTCGATGTGAGACGTTGTCTGTAAAAATTCAGAGAGAAATGCTCTTGTTTGAAAATGGAGGAACATGTGGTGACTTTTTGCGAAGAGCATACTATTTTTTAATGACTATTAAGCCAGCCAGTGTAGAGTCTGAACGTGCTTTTTCTGCAGCTGGATTTTTCGCAACTAAAATAAGAAGTCGTTTGAGCGATGAAACTTTGGATGCTCTGTGCTTCCTCAAAACGTATTTTAAAAATAATAAAAAATAATAACATATCGCACTTGAACAGGAAAAGAGTATATATCTATAAAAACAATTAACTCTTTATATGTAATTAATTTAAAAATGTGTAAAATTAAAAATAAAATTAATTTTCTTATAATTTAATAAATTCTTTCTTATAAATCTATTTTTGGATGTGTCATGTTATTAATTTTATTGAAATAATATGTTAATATCTTTTAACATATTATTTTTTAAAATCCCGGGATAAATCCCGGGATCCCGAGACTAGGTAAATGAAATCCCGAAATCCCGGGATTGAAAATGACCTGAATATGACGTCCTGAATAAACCTACAAGACGGCGACGAAGCTCAACTGTATCCTGCTCTTTTGAATCATCACAGCTACAATAATGATACAATTGCAATCCAGCAAGAGTTTGCCTTTCCAAAGTAGATACTCTCTAAGAATGTGTTTTGAGGTGCTTCAGGGCAGATTGCCTAAGTTACGATACCCAGTAATACAAACAAGGGTTATAGTACACAAGAGACATAAGGTGTTCAATTTACTCTAGCACTTCCCTACCAGCCCAGAAGTTAGACTGTAAGAAACGAATGCTTGGCCTCTGTAAACCTCGATTTCGTTATCGCAATCTATCTTTCCGATAGATTTGTAGGTGCTATGTTTTCTTCTAGAGCCAAATTTTTGACTCGAATTGATGTCATTCTCATTTAGTATCAGTATCGTCCAGCTCACATAATATGGAGAATTTTTTAGATCCTTTTCTGACTTAAATATCTCTGTAACCATGAATAGCTTCCATTCCGAACAACAATTTAAGCTTTAGAGCAACCAGAGTCTACTCACGCTTATTGCGATTTCGAAATTGGATTCAACAACAACAATTTTTCTGAGTGTATTTTTATTTTTGCAGCTTTTATCAGCATTTGGTTTTTATTTACATGAATTCAGTTCTTTTTTCATTTTTGAAATCGCTAAGGATTTATTAAAATGGAGCAGAAATTTCACAATTTCAAACAGTGGCAACATTTTTGGGAAAAACCATAGCATTACTCCTATCCAAAGCAGCAGCGATAATAAACAACTGTTGTTGTTGTAAAATAAAAATAAAAATAATTTTGAATATTTACCAAGGCTTGCGGTATTAATCGCATCAACAAACAACATACACATGGTAAATGAATGAAAATGTTTTACAACCCTGCAGCTTTTCTGTCTATTCAATAGAGGCTCTAAACGGACCTGACCAAAAATCCAATACCATACATGTTCTGTCATGATGTTGTTAGATTAAAAGCCATCTAACGCATGTTGTTGCGTGTTCAGTATGCAACAACAATATCATAAACAGCCAGTCAACAACAACAACAGTATTTTGACGGTATTGAAGAAGAACTCGTGAATATAACCCCATTTAGTATATTGTTTTTAATCCCTAGAGTCTGTACGAATATATTTATGTTGCTGTGATGTGAGTGATGTGTTATATGTTTAAGTGCTTTTCAGTGTTACGAATACAATTCTTGTTTATTTGCTACAATTGCATGCTGTATTATACCCTGTCTTAGTTTTCCAGTTTCCCTAGAATATTTTACATATATGGTGATCGGTTTACATAAATTAAGAATTGTTATGACTCATATCTATATAGATATATCTATATATATATCTATATAGATATATAAAAATGAATGTGTGTTTATTTGTTTGTGGGTTTGTTTGAAGTCTATAGACGGCTAAATGGCTGGACCGATTTGCTTGAAATTTTAACAGGAAGGTATGTCTAAAAGGAACTATAGGCTATTTTTTATTTTAAAATTTCAAGTAGGCGAGGTGCCACGCCCACATACCCAATAAGTACTTAATGTCGCATGTCTCATAAACTGCAACTGTCCTGACTAGCAATATGGGGCGTGGCACCTCCCATATGAATATATGAATCTATATATTTAAAAATGGCCGGACCGATTTTCTTGAAATTTTAACAGTACCTTCCTGTATGTCCGGAAGGAACTATAGGCTAGTTTTTATTTTAAAATTTCAAGTAGGCGAGGTGCAACGGCAACATACCCAATAAGTATTTAATGTGGGATGTCTCATAAACTGCAAAAGCTAGATTCTTCAAATTTTGTAGGGACAACTTTGACATCTGTATGAACAAAATGGGCAGACTTGCTGTAATGGGCGTGTCATCTCCTATAAAAATATTTAATTAATATATCTAAGAAAATATAACAGTTAGAGTCCTAAAATTTTGTCCTAATCCACTTTAGTATCAATATGAATATTTTAGACCAAAATGGGCTGACTAGGAAAAGGGGGCGTGGTACTTCCCATATGACTTAAATTTAAAACTTCTTATATCTGGGAAATCATTATAGATAAAATCATCAAATTGTACACGGGCAACACTGAAATCCATATGAATAATTTGTGAAAAAATTGCCGGACTAGCAATAAGAGCGAGACCCTCCCATATAAATATGATATAAGAGTTCGTGTAC
>OV656868.1:66775818-66860884 GCA_927399465.1 Sarcophaga caerulescens
TCTATGAGCTCATATTTTAAACGTTTTTAAAAGGTAAAGACGTAACAGTATATACATACATATGTGTATACATTTTAGCAAATATAACACCTTACTAAATCTGAATAAAATGAACAAATTTATGCGTAAAATGTTTGCCTTAATTGTTATCACTAAGAATGAATATTAATTACATGCAATCCATCTACTGAACCATTTATTTAAGTTTTCACTTTCTTGCATTACTATATGTACACAGATTTGCTTCCATTTTTCTTATCCCCGCCGTTAAATATTAACACAAAATGATTTACTGATTAATGATGCAAAAATATTTGCCTTAACCTTCTGTCGACATATGAAACTAATAAATAAGGTATGTATCAGAGATCAGCAATGAATCGTATTTTCGCTACTCATAGGTACTTATGAAATTTTGAGTATGAGTGAGTCAAGAGTATTAAAATTCAACTACTCTGATTCATTCGTACTCGCTACAACATTGATTTATAAGTATAGGTTGCAATGAGTATGAGTACAACGTTGACATCAAACTCACAACATTCGAAATATGTTTGATTCATACGCCTACTCATTCAGATTCATAAATTTAGAAAAATACTTATAATACTTACGAATGATTCGAGTCACTCGAATCATTCATCAAAATTTACAGTAGTAGTTATTGTTGCATTTACAAAAGAAGAGAAAAGAAAAGACAAAGACAGCAAGCAAAGCACAAACAAAACCTTCTAGCGAGTATTGTGGTATTCGTACTCGAATCATACTTATTTTGTGCTTCGTGTATATGTTGAATCATGGAGAGTCGAAATCAACAACATCGTGCGTATTGTTAAGTATGAGTACGATGAGTATTTCTAACTTTGAATATGAGTAGTATGAGTATGATATTAAAATAAGTATGAATGCGTATAAGTAGCTGAAATTATAAGTATGACTCGAATCTACTCATCGTTTTGAATACTCGTTGCTGATCTCTGGTATGTATGTATATGGATACTGCATACTATATGTGTGTAATTATAAAACATTAACACAACTAAAGAAAGCAGCATAAAAATATTATAGTTTTAGCCGTACGTTTTAGTAAACACAGAGAGAAGACACATACAATTTACAACTGCTCAAGAGAAAATAGAGTTGCCAGTAAACTAAATAAAGTAAGGGACTCCCGTAAAATGCATAAAATCCATACAATTTAGCAAAACAGTCATTACTTTTTTGAAAGATGCTATAAATTTTGTAAAAATCAATTCTGCTTTAACAATTGTGAAGTACACATATTCCAAATTCATATCAGTTGGTTGTCGGGTCTTTCATAAATCACTTTTCATCTTTAAATTTAAATAAAACTAAATATGAGTGATAAAATACGTTTGAAAGACTTCTTGATGTGGATTATAAGGTTTGTAAATATTCGCAATGGCTTCTCTGAGTGGCTGCTCTGTTTACTTTTCCACTGCGCTGACTCATACATTAAGCTGGATATGACCGATGGCATGGGTTATGTTGGCTGGCTTTGAAAACAACTATGGTTTGAGTACCTGCGACTTAAGAAAACTCCGCAAAAGAAAATCGAACGTGGTTGCCACTTTATTTCACCTTCACTTGAGATCCTAATGCCCTCAAATCGCTCGTGCAAAATATTCAATGTGGCATGAGATAAGTGGCATTTAGCACAAACCGCATATCGTTGATGTCCAGATCATCGAGTTCAGGCTACAAGAATTTGGTAATAATCGATCTAAAATGTTCGCCGCTAACAGTGATAGCCTGGCCAACGTTGTTGTGAAGGAAATATGAACCAATGACGTCGCCAGCCCAAAATCCACAACAAAAAGTGACTTTTTCGGAATGCATTGAATATGCTATAATATACAATTCGATAATTTTGTATTTTCACGTAGCCATTCATTCAGAAATAGGACACATTGCTGAAGATGATAGTTTGATGAAAATTAGGATCAATCGTTCACTACTCCAGAGCCCTATCAACGAACACACGTCGTTGTCGTTGGTTTACCCACAATTACAGTGTCAGTTGAATTTTGTACGTGGACTCGAATTTATCCAGCGCATTACCAATACGAATCGCTAAACTTCCCAAGAGTCGGCATAACTGTTTTGTTTGTGATATTCGCGTTAAAATTCGTCGGTGGTGATGTTGTATAGAATATTGTTAAGGAAATAAAAATTTAGATACTGGTGTTTTGTGTTTACATGTTTAATATTATAAATATATACAAAAGCTACAAAAAAGCAAATACAGTAAACGAACCTGTTTAAAAGTTATCGTACTGCTTAATGTAACAACAAACACCAGCATAAAAAAATATGGTAAACAAGTAAACAAAAATATAGCAACATCACTACAATAATAAATGTAAACATCGTTTATAGAGATTTCGAGAAGGCGAAGTCATGAACTTTCGCCTTCAAGAACATTCATTAGTCTGTTTACTTTGCCATATAAAAGCCAAGGCAAAGCAGGCGACTGAGGTAGTAAAGTTCAGTCTGTCTTGTGTGGAGACGAGGTGTGTTTGAAAAGAGTAATCCGTTACAAAGATCTGTCAAATAATTGCCTAGTAATTGATATTGTTTGTGCAAAGGCTATAAACATAGGAATAACGAACAAAGCAATTGTTGTGGTTTACATAAAGTTGTGAACAGTGGCACACAGAGTTGTGGGAATAATAAAGAATTTTAATTAAAACTAAACACAAATTTATTTTTATATTATTTGCAATCTACGTAATCATATTTTAAACGTTTTTTAAAGGTAAAAACGTAACAATATTTAAACATAGATTTCTCGGTTATCTTATACCCTAACATCGGGCATTATGAAATTTCATCGCAGCTATTGTACTAAAAATACTCGTATATCGTTTATGACTGATGATATTGCAGTAAAACTATACTTTGACGCTGAGTAAAGTTGTAAAGAAAATATTATTATTTCCGCAAACTTGGAAATCAAAATTTATTAAAAAGAAATATTTTAAAAACTTATTGTATTTTTTTGTATTTAAAAACTGTTTACAAATTTTTATTATGTTGTCCATACTTTGTAAATGAAACAATGCAACAAGAAAAGAAGATTAACAGAGAAGAACAGAAAATTGCAAAAAATATAATAAAATGTCTGCAAATGGACAGAAAAAATATATTAAAATTGCAACAGAATATCAGGCATGCATGGTACAGAGTATGAGGAATAAAATTAATAAGAAAATCATAATGAAAAGAA
This sequence comes from Sarcophaga caerulescens, assembly GCA_927399465.1. Classification (NCBI taxonomy): domain Eukaryota; kingdom Metazoa; phylum Arthropoda; class Insecta; order Diptera; family Sarcophagidae; genus Sarcophaga; species Sarcophaga caerulescens. The sequence continues at coordinate 66,779,069 of OV656868.1, forward strand.
AATGAAATTAAAATATCATCAAGAGCTTTGTACCTTTTCAGCATACCAGCAACTTGCGTGTGTACTCGTACAACAAAGCCAACTCGACCAACAATATCTACGGATATCAGATAAGTGTACCTTGGCATACAAGCAGAAATGATGATAAAAATATCTTCACAATAAAAGCAAAGAAAAAAAGAGGAGCATACGCTTTATGACGGCAGTTATAAAAACTAAGCAAACAATTCATTTTATACTCTCTGCTAAAATTTCAAGCAAGAAATACAGCAACAACTGCATCAGCAATCAGAAAAAATCATAGAGGATTTGGCGCCGTCATCATCTTTTATTCCTTATGAACAGCTTCAACTGGTAGCCTGCTGTGACTCGGAAAGCAGGATTTATTACAATGATAGGGTTAAACCAAATGATGTTTAAAGTTCAATTTAAATAAAAGCAACATTCACTCAGAATACTCATTTCATATTTGTTAATCGTATTTGTATTGCGAATTGTGTCCAGTTTGTTGCAGTTGTCTTATGTGTGGTCCCAAATATTCAACAGGATATTTGTGTGCGTTATTGTATTGATAGTGCTTTCACTCTCTGATTTCATTTGGAGTTATTTGGTTTTATAAACTCGGACAGTTTGTATTTACACTGTATGTACACCACTGTATGTAGACTTTTTACCCGCTGATTTTTTATTAAATTGAAACAGATATTACAGCGTTGTTAAAGGCATTTATAATTAAGAATGTTTGAACAAAAAATCGAATATGAAAAAATATAAAAATTAGCATACACGTTGTATGTACACTTTTTTCTTTGACTATAAATTTGAAAAAATTGAACTGAAAAAGTCATGATCATGATCTTTCAAGGTTAAAAAATATTTCCAATAAAAAAATTAATTTTTTTTTAAATTAAGAATGATTACGAATTATGAATAAAATTTAATTGAATTTAAATTTAGTTTAGTTTACAAAATTGTCAATTTTTTTCTTTTTAGTTCTCAGAACACAGGAGCACTTGAGGTAATGCACAGAATACTGGCCGATGTACAATTGTGCTGTTTATTTGATAGAAAAATCAATGACAAGCAATGTTGAGTTGTTTTTTTGGTAAGTAAAGTATACTTGAAGTCGCCATGGTCTAGTAGGTAGTGTGTTGGCTTATTAGACGAAAGGCCCGAGTTCAAATCCCAGGTCTGACATCAAAACGAAAATATGAAAATATTTCTTCGACGACTTACTCTCAGCAGATTTCTGGCAAAAAAAAACTCTTAGAGTAAAAAATTGCCATGAAAAAGCTTCTCAAAAATCTGTCGTTCGGAGTCGACTTTAAACTGTAGGTCCCGCCACTCATGTATAAAATTAACGCACACAACACGAGTGGTGTGAGAAGCTAGGACGTTATACAATGGGTCAATTCGACCTCCGGGTACTGTACTTGTCACAGTTGACAAATACACGTCCTCTAACCTAACCTAAAATATACTTATTTATAAATTTTACCCATAAACTCTACTTAACAATATGGCTTTGTATATATAGGGCCTTTCAAGAGGAACATCCGAACCCTGGCAGTTGTTCAGGGTTATCTTATTTGTCATTTATTCCGGCTGTTTTGCCAAATCACCATAGACGACCAAAGACAACGACGTCAGTTCGCTGAATAAGCTTTGGAGAGGTTAGAAACTGACCCTAAATTTCATCGAAAAAGCATCTTCATCGGTAAGAATCAATTCTGGATAAATGGGTACGTAAACAAACAAAATTCGAGAATTTGGAACGATACCAATCCATCGTTCAATGCTTTTCGAAAAAATCACTGTTTGGAGTATATTTTGGACTTGTGGCGTCATCGGTCAATGTGGGTTTGAGAACGATAACGAGCATTATAGATAATCGATTACCAAACTCTTTTGGCCAACGACATGTCATTTTAAAAATGCGCCGTTATGTGCAACACAATCATACCACATTGGATATTCCGCACGAAAAGTTTGAGGACTTTAATTATTTTTTTTTTATCAAATAGCCTGTGGTTGGTCTCAATGGCATATTCTTAATAAATGATTTCAACGTCCCAAAATAGTCCCAACAGTGTAGAGGGTTAATCTTTAACAACAAAAGTTTCTAAGAAAAAATATGTTTATATTAAAATGTATGGCAGCTTAAAACATGCCATTCAACTGGAATTTTATTGCCTCCAATACCCATAATTATTTAAAGACTGTGAAATTAGTTTTGGTCAACCGTTTTCTTTATTTAAAACGTCTTCTGTTTTGACTTGTCTTGTATAATATTTTGATCGTTTAGACCACACACATGCCGTTATTATATTCATTTGCATGAGACAACTGAGTGAAAAGGGAAAAAAACCGAAAACAAGCAACAAACATGTCATCATGTGTCAGAAATTATGGAAAACATATTTCGATGTGACATCAAACGACACAAGTGGAAGTACCATTAAGATATTATCAGGCACAAGAAACAACAAAAGCAACTTGAGATACAACACCTTTAAACGAAATTACTCACACGTAAAGGTGGAAAAGAGCGCTTCTTAGGAATACAAGATTTTAGTTTCACAATTAGTGAGTTGTTGTGTTAATAATACGAACAAATTGGTTGATTTGTTTCTTTTTTTTTTGGTTTAAAATCGATATTTTTTGTGGGGTTTTTCTTATTTATTTTTATTGGATTTTTCATAGAATTTCTGTTCTGTATGGGAAAATAAATATTAAATTTGTAAAATGAACGCAATTAAGTAAAATTAATAGATTGTCACTAAATAACAATGTTATTGATAATTAATAAAGAAAGAAAATCTCTATGTGACACAGAACTCTCAAATTTCAATTTATTAATACAATGCCTGGTATTCATCGATAAAGGAAAAAGAGACCAAATTATGTCAGGTGAAGCTTTCATAAATTATTTTCAGAGGCCAGAGTATCTAATACTTGGGTAATATATCGAATATTAACATCCATTTATTCTGATAGTAATTTATGATACAATTCCAAATATCGATTGTATAACTTTGAAACCGGTCACCTTTATTGAAAATAAATCCGTAATTATGATAATTTGATTTGAAAGAAAATGTAATACGAAGTATTGTCCAACAGAAGCTACGACTATTTGCCACCTTTTGGCAATTTGTTCATTCTGTAATTCAAAGTATTGGCCCTCAGAAGATACGACTGCATTTCACCATTTTGAAAAGGCGGGTCCAGCAAAACTTCCTATCTACAGTTTTCAAAATGCTTTTTGACTCGCTCTGCAATATGAGACCGAGTGCTGTCGTGAAGAAAATCTACGGCCTCATGTCTAGGGGATTTTCTAGCCATTCTCGCTTCAAACGAATTGACTGTACAGGTTTCTCTTGATAGGGTGTTCCGCTGTTATCAGCTCATAATGGATCACACACTTCTAATTCCACCAAATACGAGCATTACCTTGGCGCAATAAATATTCTTCTTTGCTGTAAATTTTGCTCATTTTTCACCCTTCACATATGAGTTATTGCGCAAGTTGTTATCGTATGGAATGCATTTTACGTTGCCAGTGATAAGTCAATGCAAAAACGATTTCTTTTTCATGGGGAAACAACCAGCAATCAAACCTGCAAAATTGTCTTTCAACGTCTCAAACCTTCAGTTCATGTTGCATTAAATTTCAATGATTTCGATTGAATACTGCTGCTTTCAAACGCTTTCAAATGGCTGTTTGAGTCATGACCAATTATTGTTAAGCTCTTCTTGCCTCTGATAGGAATCTTGATCAGGCAATGTTTCAAAATTTGGTTTTCAACCTTTTTAGCTGCACGAAATGCTCATTGCCTTGCACTTTACCGCAAATCACTCGATACACTTTGTGCTTGATAGGGCGTGCTTAGTGTATAATTCCATAAGGAAACAACAGCTCACATGTGTAGTTTTCTTCGCAAAAAAGAGGCACAATAAAACATCCCGCAAATGCTCTTTATTTATCGGAACTTTAGGGATTAACTATACCCACTCTGGAATACATAAATTAAAGACGAAGACCAATTAAAAGTGGACAAAGAGGACAATTTGAATCATATGCTTATGTCTCGACAATTAGAGACCAACAGAATTTAACTGTGAGCCAATTGTCAACAAATTTAATGCAGTAGTAAGTCGCCTGTGGCATCACAATGGCCCGCTATAAGTGCTGAAGTAAGCTTTGATATCAAAACTACCTACCTATTGTTTTGAATCGAAAGCCCATCTCTAAATGATATTTTATTTTGTAGGTTTTCTGTATAGTCTATGTTCACACGAGTGAACAAATGCAAATAATCCCAACCCTGACTTCCAATATCCTTCCACATAATAACATCAACAACACACATCAATATTCACAACACACATATGTAATGACAATAACATCTCTAACACACATATCAACATTCACCATTCATCAATATCACCAACATAATGTTTAAAACATCATTTGTTTACAAGATCAGTTGATTATCGATCTTCGAACAACACTAAACCCAAAAAGCCCGACGTGTGTGTATAAAAAGGAATGTGAACATTAAACGAATTGATATTAAAAACATATTTATTGAAACCAAACATTGTGAACTTTTATACAAATAAAAATTGTGAAACCCAAACATTGTGAACATTATGAATTAATATACGAATAGTACAAATTGTGAAATAATTCATAAGAATAAAATACATTTTATAACGTTTATATACACATAAAACACCATTAACATTTATTATTTACACATATACACAATTAAAATATAAAAGGTTTGTGCACATACATATACACCCTACCCCCTTTTACCCTCATACTAACCCTACCCTATAACCAGTCCATTCAGTCTACGTACACATGACCTTGTTGTAGAAAGTAATTTTGAGTCGTCGACAAGTGTAGAGAATTTCTGTTAAACAGCATTAACTTGTGATTCATCCTGCAACATGATTATAATTTAACCTCATATACGACATACCAGTATTGGTATCTTTATATTACAGTATTAAAACTTTTTTTAAATTTTTTTTATTTAAACACTTTAAGATCTGTCCATAATGTTAACAAGACTGTCATTATTATAATTGCTAGTCATAAACAATAAAAACCCGCTAAAAGAATAATATTAACGTTCGGTTCGTTAAAACCGGAATTTATTTTAACGTGAAGTTTTTTCCGTACTTCATAATAAATAATTCCACGAACATGTATGTGCCGGAATATGGCCCATTAATGTATATAATTTTATAGCGTTTATAATTATTGTTTATTCTTTCATTAATTTTTCTTTATATTTTTTTTCTGTTTTTTTTTCCTTCACAGTTCACATACTTTTTTCACATTTAATCACCTCCTTGTCTTGTCCAGAGTAATTATTTTAGGCTTCTGTGGTTTCAGTTTTAAGGACGTGTTGGGTGTTGTTTTTATCATGGTGATCTGAAATTGGTTGTTTTAAATTCATCGTCGAAAGGAACCATTGAAAGTAATCGTTGATAATGTAATAACGACGTGAATATTACCCTATATTCAGTTACTTTATTCTATACAACCTTAGACGCATTGTACAATATATACTCTAGGGGTTACAGCGTATGAAGTTTACTAGGTGGAACACCATTTTCTTCTTTAGTAATTTTTTGTTCTGAATTGGAGAATATTCATAAGACACTTGAAGTCGCCGTAGTCTAGTAGGTAGTGTGTTGGCCTATTAGCCGAAAGGCCCGAGTTCAAACCCCAGGTAAGACATCAAAACGAAAATATGAAAAAATATTTCTTCGGCGACTTACTCTCAGAAGATTTCTGGCAAAAACTCTGAGAGTAAATAAAATTGCCATGAAAAGCTTCTCAAAAATCTGTCGTTCGGAGTCGACTTTAAACTGTAGGTCCCGCCACTCATGTGTAAAATTAACGCATACAACGATACGCATAATACGATACTATATTAGGGATTGAAATTTTCCCGTTTTCTTCAAATTAGCCTCCAATCGTTATTGCCATTCGCTGCAGCTTATTATGAGACCACAACGCTGCTCATTTTATTCACCAATATGTCTATGGGCGTGGTTTTTGCCAATAACAGTACCGCATCATTAGATCGCTAATCGCTCTTACGCTTTACACTGAGAAAAATTTCTTTCTTGCCTTCTTCATGAGAGTACTTCCAAACATTTTTGGTGAAAACCTATCAATGAGCTGAACTAACAGCGTCATTTAGTTCTTGTTTTAGAGCCATTGATAGCAAACTACCTCATGATTTAAATTTACAGCCATTATTAACCTACCCTCGTAGTAAAACATATTTGGAATATAATTTTTACTCCTATTGGATATCGGTTTTTTGAAGTCTCGGGTGGGCAAAGCTTCAATGCATGTCATTCATATCCCTAATATTGGAATGGTAACTTAGTGCGGTAGCATTGCCAATTAAATATTTTGAGAAAAATGCATTCATAGGCCACGGGGTTTAATCAGATTATGTTGGAATCGCCATAGTCTAGTAGATAGCGTGTTGTCTTGTTAGATGCAGGCTACGGTTCAAACCCATAAAACCCCTACGATTCTTCGGTGACTTCTTCATAGCAGATTTGTGGCAAAAACTCCGAGAGTACTTGAAAATCCACTGGAAAGATTTTAAAAAATTTCTCGTTCGGAGTCAGCTTTGAAACTATATGTCCCGCCACTCATGTATAAAATTAATACACACAACATGAGTGGTGTGGTGGCTAGATTGTAATCCTGACTGAAGGGTTGTATGTGGATGTTCGGAATACACTGTGAATAGCAGTTTTAAACACCTGAATGGAGTTGATATTTCTGACTGCTGCTTTCCAATATCTGACAATAGTTTATACACTGTTAACATGTTTTATGTTAAAGACCCCCGCAAAGTCCCTACAATTAAGGAAATTGTCGCAAGTCCGTAAAGATGGATGAAGCATATTCTGAAAAAAATTAAACCTTATCTTTGAGAGAAACTGCAACTAGGAAGCCGAAAATTTGGAAGGCCAGTCTATACTTGAAGAAGATAATGAAGCCATAAAAATTATTATTTTCTGTCAGTTTAAATGATGGCAATTATCAACGACGCATCGCAATCGAAGGCCGACCGGCTTGAATTCTTATAAGAGCGGAGGTTATAGGCAGGTAAGCCAAGATTCTTACGTTAAAATAGCCATGTATACGAAGGAAAAAGGCAATTGTGAGGGACAAAATATCAATATTTCGGTTTTGTCTTCAAGACTGCGTGCCATAGCGGGTATATTATTTTCACCATGCACAGTCCAATAATTGAACAAATTGCTTGCTCCCAAGGTTCCAGTATGTTGACCATAAAAGCGATGAATTGCTCTGTGAATTTTCAAACAAAGTTACTTTTTCAAAGAGTTTTTAGATAGTTTGGAAACTTTTTTTGGTTTAAACGATTCCTGATGGCTCTTTCACTTTACTAGGCTCAAATGCCAACACAGTTTGGTATCCTTATCCTTGGTTAATTACTTCTTGAGTTCAATTGTAGAGTCATGAAAAAATTTTAGATTTGCGTTCCAGTATTCCTCGTAACAAATGACATGACGAACATATTGATGGAATTGTCTGCCAGTCATACGGTTTTGGTAGATTCTCCAGAGAAGCGGTTTTTAAAGGAGGAAAATTGAATCAAATGAAATCAGAATTTTCCACATTAAATATTGCCGTTCCAAGAACTTTAAATGTTTAAATATGTTCCATTATGCTTGTAATTTTAAATAAAAATATGTCCCCAATTACCAACTCCCCACTCCGAATTTATATGAACTTTTTCACATGTTGTATGTGCAGTTTTCTGATGCAGAATTCATGTGTTTTAAATAAAATTCAAGTAAATATATTGCAACATTATTTATTAATATTTACAATATATTGTCAATATTGTTGTTGTATTACAACATGTTGTACGGCAAATAACATTAACCAAATATTAAAGGAAACACTCTGAGGACACTAAAACTATTGGTAGTAGAGTTTGGGAATTTTTTTTCTCTTTTTTCATGGCAACATGCTGACATTAATTGACCACAACAATTTGCAAAGTGCAGTAAATTATAATGAAATGGATATGGTTCGGTAGTTTCGTTTATAAAGTATTTTGTAGGCCTGCTTTCCCTTCTTGTTTTGTTTTTATTAATTTTGATTTTTATTTTTTTTTTTTTTTGTGTTGCAAAGTTTATTGCATATACTCGTGGTTAGTTGTTATTGTTTGGTTGAAAACTTACAACGTACACGTATACAATGTAGGATTCGAAGTCTACACCATTCACTAACCGATTTTCCTTGTTGTGCTGTCATTGTCAACGCCATCATGGTTGATGATGTTTATTTTACTTTTTTTTATTATTTTTAAAATTTTTTTATGGATATTGATGTGGCCGCTATACTAAGATCGGTAATATATGTTGAAAGATTCTATTGGTAAGCAACAGACATCTTATGTATGCTTAATGCTATTGAATGTAGTTTTCGTTTTCGTTAGAGGGAGAACCAGTTCCTATGAGTCCTTATCCTAGACATATCGCCGTTTAACAAAAGCGAAAGTTATGTTCTCTTCTTTGAAAGAACAAGAAGGTAAATACATCACAAGGTTAATATAGTCATGTTGAATAATATGGAAATAGTAGTGCATAGAAGTCGCCGTAGTCTAGTAGGCAAGGTGTTGGTGTATTAGACAAGACCCCACGGTTCAACCCCCGGCTACAATATCTCTAAAAAATTAAATTGCCGGAAATTTTTTCTTAGAAAATGATTGCGACCTAGTTTCTCACACCGCCCATGTTGTGGGTGTTAATTATATAAATGAGTGGTGAGACTTAGAGTTTAAAGTCGACTGCAAACACCATTTTTTTTTTTTTTTGAGAAACTTTCCATGGCAATATTCATTTACTATCAGAGTTTTTACCAGAAATCTGCTGAGAGGAAGTCACCAGTGAAATATGTTTTCATATTTCGTTTTGTTGGAGTTTGAACCATGGCCTCACGTCTAATGAACCAACATACTATAGACTGGAGAAACTAAAGACTCAGTGGTTTTGAAAGTTATTTTTGTTTTCGGCTGAGGGAATTCTTTCTCTTGATTGCCGTTTAATAAAGGCGGAAGAAGGGTTCATTTCTTTCAACAGGCAAGAAGTTTAAAAAGAAGGTTAGTAAAGTGATGTTGTAGTAATTTTTAGATGTCGCTGTAGTCTAATAGGTATTGCGTTGGCGTTGGCTCAGATATCTCGAACAAATATGAAAGATTTTCTGGCGACTTCTTCTAACAATCTTCCAAAAACAACTCTGGGAGTCAATTAAAATTGCCATGAACAGTTTATCAAATCTGTCAGCCACTCACAAATAAAATTAAGACATTGCACATGAGCGGTGTGAGAAGCTATGTCGTAAAGCTGACTAAGAGGGTGTAATGACCAATTAAGTAATGTTGTCGTATAAAAAGTTCCCATTTAATATTGTAGTTCTTCTATATCTATATATTAGCATACTTTCGAATAGTTAGGAAAATGTAAGCCTTCAATGTTGCAACGAGATGATCCTAGCTTAAGCAGAACAAAATTCAGCTGTACCTTTTAACCTCACAAGATATGTTACAACATGCAAGGGGAAACTACATATGTATGTTAACCATGCTAACGAATAAATATTAGCTTCGAGTACAAACGAGATAACACAGAAAATGTGAACAAGAGTGAATAATGGGACGCACTGAAAGTCTGCTTACACTCTAAACGTTGTTGGAAATAGATTAAAAATATATTTAAAATATTAAAAAAAAAATATAATAAAATTGGCAAGAGTGAGATAAGATTATCTTTATATTTAAAAATTATTTTAAATGGGATATTTCCTTTAGTTGTATTGTATACTGAGCACTCATGAGAAACGATATGAAATAAAGTGTAATACTATTATGTAAGATTACGATTTTATACCTAAAGGGAGACTTGTTCAACGTAATGACGCAAAAGAAAGGAGCTCGCGTATTGCTATCATGCAGTTGGAACCACTATCATGCAGTTGAAGTCACAATCATGAGATTGAACTCATAATCATGCAGTTGAAGTCACAATTATGTAGTTGAAGTCACAATCATGCAGTTGAAATCACAATCATGCAGTTGAAGTCCCTATCATGTAGTTGAAGTCACGACCATCCATTTGAAAGCAAAATCATGCTATTGAAGTTAAAATCATGCAGTTGAAGTCGCTATCATGCAGTTGCAGTTACTATCATGCAGTTGAAGTCACTGTCATGCAGTTGAAATCCCTGTCATGGAGTTTAAATCACAATCATGCAGTTGAAGTCACTATCATGCATTAGGACAGCTTAATACGGTGTTCAGATATGCACCTTTATTGCGTAAATCAATATTTCACATAAAGTTTCTATTAATGATTGCGCAATAAATAAGCAAATTGTTGTAATATTGAGTAAAACTGAAGCACTGTCATAAGTGTGTTTAGTGAGCATATTACAATTTACCGAACACTTTCTGTTGATATTTGATAACTAAAATGTCAACAACGACAAACAAACACTAATACACTAACCAACAACACTAAATTTCGTGAACAAAATAAAAACAATGTTGTTGTTTACCAGCTGTCAAATGAATATTGAGTAAGCTGGATTGCGTATATTAGTATGCCCTAACACTTAAAATATTGTACTCAATCAACCGCATATTGACTCAATAAAAGTGCATATCTGAACATAGTATAAGGCTTTATTGTTAGCTCTGGTAGGTTCCTTTATTATACCCAATTTCAATTTTTGTAGATTAAACTGAGCTCTACTTATCTACAGTCTTTGAGCATAATCCCTTCTACGATCAGAGACCTTGTCGTACGTTGACGTGTTAAGTCTAAACGTCTGTTCTTTATTTTATTTTTTAATTGCAATTCGATTACAAGTAACTGAGACCTTATGCTTGATATTGTGTTAGATATCAGAGTCTCTTGTGAGAATTGAAATTACGACTCTTGACCTATGCTTGGACACTACCTACTAAGCTTCCAATGCACCCCTCCCTTTATTCTTCTGCGGAGTTCAATGATAATCAGTTATAAGTGTTGTATACTAGCTGGTATACTAAAGTAAGGTATTGTAGGGTATTAAATATAGACTACAACCATTTTTCACCATTTTTATGTACTCGTTCCCTTTCTTTATTAATCACCACCATTATTTTGCATTATCATTGACATGCTGTTGTTGTCTTTTTTTCTGTATTTTGAAGCAGAGAACCAAAGTTGATGATATTGATGACGTTATTTTTTTATTATTGATTAATTTTATCATTGTAGCTGCCGCTGTTGTTGTTGTTGAATTTTATCATCCTTTGTTCGGTCAGCCCATATTAATGGTTATCCATTTTGTTTTTATTCTCTCTCTCTCTCGTATTATAAATAGCATAGACAGCATAATTTCTTAACACATTCTCACCTAGAAGTGTTCAATTGGCTGCCAGTGACAATCAACAACTTTTTCTTTTTTATAGAATGCAACAGAGAATGCATTGTAGCTGCAGTTAAAAAAAGGAGAAAAAGAGTGTTGATGACATTAACTGTCAACAAAATACTTCCTGTGTAAGTGTAATACCATTACGCGCTATTGCGTCTGGTTTCGAGGAGGGCATTAAGAGTAAAACTTTTGCATACGGTTTGGTAAACCAGCAGGATATTGTAGAAGTGTTTTATGGTGTGTGTGTTATATAGGCCAGGGCAGACAAAATGCTTAAGATAGGCAATTATTTTGCAAAGAGTTTTAGCTTTAAATACCCTAAGGACTTAATGTTCACAGTACTTATAGACTTACGCAGTTGTTTTTACTTAAAAGCGAAACCTGGGCTTCTCTGAGCGTAGAGCATTCGAAATTTTCAATTTTCCTGGACTCTACGACGTAACTTAGGTTGAATTTCTCCGATGGCATAGGTTATGATGGCTTCGAGGACCGCTGTGATTTATTCATAAACACGTTCCCAGTGGCTCTAATGCATCACTAACACAAAAAATGACTGTCGTCTATAGTGCTCGCCGTTGGCAGCGATTGGCCAACATAGTCCTCAGACAAATATGGACCGCCAGTCTAAAATGCACACCAAACAGTGATTTTTCAAGATACTTTGGATGCTCTTCCATCTATTGGCGATTTGTGTCTTCACAAATTGCACAATTTTGTTTGTTCATGTACTATTCATACAGAAATGGGTCTTATCGCTGGAGATAACGCTTGACAGCCCCTTCAGGGGACACACGTTGTTGTCTATGGTCGCTTACCATCAGTTCATGGTTCAGTTGAATTATGTATGGCTTGGCAGACCCCAAGGCACGACGTTAAATTCTTCAAATTGTGATCTGCACATGGCTGTGTTCATGAGATGCCTCCGATTCTCTTGCACACCCTCAGGAACAGCGGCGATGTTTTCGGCAGAACTTGCGTTTCATCGATGTACAGGCGCTGGTCGATTGTTTACTGAACCAGTGGACTCGAATTTATACACTACTTTGAGTATTTATTTTGTACAATGGGTCAATTCGACCTCCGGGTACTGTACTTGTCCTCTAACCTTGCGTATTTATCCACCACATTTCTCTTGTTAGGACAATTACGGCGATTATAAAATGGATCAAGCTTGCAGCTGCGCTTCGATAAAACAATTTGCACATACTGTTGAATGCACGTGCTATTGAATGTCGTTTTGTAAAATAGTATTCGTGTACACTCTTTGCCCAAGTGCTTAACAGAATGCATGTTTACAGTTAATGTAAGGTTAACAAAAAAAAAAAAAAAAATCTGAATAACTTACATTTTCTACCCGTTTAAAGGAATGCAGTTACCAAGTGATTGAACAAATATCACCACCGATAATGCAGCAGCGTTAATATGGTCGAAGAAAAAAGTCTACATACACCGTTGTATGTCAAGAAAAAAATGGAGACAGACTTGCGTAAGGACAGTGAAGTAAAGCAAGTTTGAATATGAACTACTTGCCACATTTTTGTAAACACAACACTAAGTAAAGAATAAGGTACGACTAAAAACAACAACTCAAATTCCGATTCATGCAGTTTAATATATGGGGTACATAATCAAACTTCATTTTCTCTTAAGAGATAAGGATCTCAGCGCAACTAAATAATTCTTCCTTAAAAAGTGGCAAACGAAAAAAGTGCAACTCCGTCAGAGATAACTTTATTTAACGCCATTGTTTCATTAAACAGAAAAAAAAACTTATAAAGAAATAAACAGAATGCATTAAAGTGCGATAAGAAAAGGCAGGCACCTTAAGAAAACTACTTCACTGATGACAGGGATAACGTCATGCCAGCCAGAGAGGCAAACAAATCAAATAACGAAATGAGGAGTCCGTCGACTGATGGCAATGTTGACTTTATAATGTCATCCATAACATGTAGAGGAGTATTGTATTCCTTATTCATGATAAACATATTAAAATTCGTTTTTTTTAGATTTGCGTAACTTTTTAGTGCATTTCATTTTTACAGCGTACAAGAGACTCAATGCTTAACTTATAACATAGTTTATGAGTTTTTTTTTGTTATACAAGGATGGTCGTGTATACCTTAAGACTTGTGTTATTTTAAAAAAAAGTATGTTGACGTTCACACTGATACGACTACTCGAGGAGCTAGACGACAGCATATTTAAGACAGATACTAGATTTTTCTTGTCGAGAGTAACTTTAAGTTCATACGAAATAAATACAAACCTTTATAATACCTGAAAAGCTTGACAAGAATTAATTTTTTTATTCGTTTGACAGATCTTTTGATACATTATGGACTATATACTGGACTACAAATGTCCCTCACGGCATTTCTGGCTGGAGCGCAATCGAAATATCGTATTTTCCATGACTCTGGTGAATAAATCAGACAGATTTTTTTGTGTGATCCGATGGAAGTGTTGCTAGTGTGCTATACTTCAAGTACCGAGGCCGTGAGTTCGATTTCCACCAGAGGCTCTAGGTGTTTGTGATTGTCCAATTGTTTGGACTTTTGAGCCAAACTGAATCCGTCTATGCTGAGTTCCGGGTCTTAGCGGAATATTCAGTAATGAGACGGCGGATGCTCTCGCTAGGATAGGTTCGCTTTCTGAGGGCAATTTTGTAGTTGGTCCTGATCCCCCAATCTGCCACCTCTACGGCCTCATCAATGGATGGGTCAAGGGGGAAGAGCAGAGTCGTTGGGGGAATGAATCAGGTTATTATGTTTCTAGGTGTCTATGGTCTGCTATAGACAGTGCCAAAACAGGTTAGTTGCTGGGCTTGGATAAGGCCGGTTTAAGGTTAGGTTTTGGGTCTATTACAGGGCACTGCGAGGTTAAGTCACTGACAAGGATCTGGAACAGATCTATTGCAGGGTATGTTGCGATAAAGAGGAGTTGGATACTATCGAACACCTCCTCTGTAACGGCCCAGCCCTTAGTAGGCTGAGGTTGAAGACCCTTGGCAGGGGCCTTTTTGAGTGTTTGTCGGTCTGTGTAATTTCCTCCGCTTCCTATTCTCCCTTTCCTACTACTACTACTACTTTTTGCTATCCGCTCTATTTATTCTCTCATCTTAAGGACGTTTTGTACAAGGGGTCAACTTGACCTACGACCTCTAACTTAAACCTAAACTTTGTCTGACATTATATATGATTACTCACAATAGAAAAAAGAAAGTGAGAATTATTACTACAAAAAGCAATTCTCGAAAAAAAGTGACGAAGGTTTTATACACTGGTCATTAAAAGGAATTGTCAAAAACTTCTTCCGCTTTCCTTTCTCTTTTCTGTATTCCAACACAAATCACTACAAGAATAGAGGTCGTCCCTCTATCCATCCCTGAGTCATGGTTTAAAAAAAATTTACGCGAAAGCATAGATTTTGTTTTTGTGGTTTGTAGCTTATTCTTATACACCCCTAAGGTAAGAAATCACCACAAGAAAAAGTCTAAAGGTATCAAAACGCACAGTTTCGGTGGCCAGTTAATATCAAATCCATGTGATATGATGTTCGTGCAGAATATCTAAAATGATATAAGCAATGTGGCATGTAGCACCGTCCTATTGAAACCACTTGTTGTCGGTGTCCACATCATTCACTTCACGCCAAAAGATGGTTGATAGTCAATTACTTATAGTAATCGCTGCAAAACAGTCACGTCGGTCTCAAAGAAGTATGGAACGATGATGCCGCCAACCTAAAATACCCATCAAACAGTGGGTTCTTCGGGATGGATTGAACACTCTAGGTTCTCATGTGGATTGGTATCGTCCAAAATTCGAAAGTCTTCCTGCATTGGATCACATTTCTGAGGACGAAGATTGTAGCGATCGATTGCCCGAACAGCACACATAGTGGCATATTTAGGCCACCGATTTTTTAGTGTTAATGCAGTCGCCGTAGTCTCGTAGGTAGTGTGTTGGCTTATTAAACATTAGGCCTCGGTTCAGGTCAGACGTCTCCAACAAAACGAAATTTCTGGCAAATTGCCATGAAAAGTTTTTCAAACAATCTGGCTTTCGGAGTCGACTTAAAACTGCAGGTCCCGCCACGAATGTATAAAATTAACACACATAACACGAGTGGTGTAAGAAGGCCGTAATCCTGACCGAATATTTGTAATGACCACTTCTGTATGTATCCGTGTAAATGCTCTTATCGATTTTCTAATTTTATTTTCTACTTTATATTCTACTTCTATTAATTTCTACTTCTACCTACCGCTGTGGAGGTGCCATTCTTCCCATGTATTGAAATCATTAAAGTCGTTGTGATTGATTTTGTGATGCGATGGTACACTTGTGGCCTTATTTTATTTGCCTTTTAGGCCTATATGTCAATACAAACTTTTCTTGTTTCTTCTGTGCCATATAAACTGTATGAGAGCTCTCAGATGTCATGTGCATGGTTTAGTGATCTTAGAGATGCATTTGGGCTTGTTGAATATCGCACTATTCTCTGAGGCTTGTTTTCAATGCATCTCCTTTGTACCAACAGTTAATGGCATAGAATTTCGAATTCAAATTACATACTAAGTTTACCTCTCCATCCCCTTAAGTAAGGCCCTATCACATACGGAAATTTTTTTAATAGAAATTAAGTCAGGATTACAACTTTGTTGCTCACATCATTCATGTTGTGTGTGTTAATTTTATACCTAAGTGGCGAGAACAACAGTGTCATGTCGACATCGAACGATAGATTTTTAAGAAACCTTTCATGGCAAATTTATTTGACCTCAGAGTAGTTGCAAGAAGTCTGTTGAGAACAAGTCGCTGAAAGAAATATTTTTTAATTTTTTGCGAGATGTCTGAGTTGGAGGTTGAATCATGAGCTGTCGTGTAATAAGCCAACACACTAAATAATAGACTAAGAGCTGTTGAATGATTAATCTTTCCCATATTCTCGGGAGTTCGGTTAGAATGCATTTCTTTTTGTAAGTTCCTATAAATGTTTCATACAACTTGATTACCATAAGTTTGTGTCCATAAAACTTGTTACTGAAATTCAAAGAATTACTCACATAATTCTTTTAGACTCCCCACGCTCTACGATTTGATATTTTTTTGTCTTTTTTTTTGAGAAATTTGTCACACAACGAAAAAATTTACAGAACTAAAACATTTCAAAAGCGTAAAATATCACACTTTTTTGTTATCAGGTGTTAAAAAAAAATATTGTACACCTGGTAAAACAACAGAAGTGACAGTGAAATCAAATGGAAACAAAATATACAATAAAAATAACAAAAAATAAAACCAAATAAAGATTAAAAATAAACACTCTTAAGAAAACTACAAAAAAAAAATATTTAAAATGGGCTTTTCTAAAACGCCTCCGGATTTCTGTCATCCCATTAAGACTTAACCACTAGAATGATGTAAAATTGTTGAAAACGATAAGAAAAACAGAAGAGTGTGAAAGAATTTGTTTACTCAGTGGCTTATAACTTGCGTAACAAATCGTATTACAACAACAACATAATGGTTGGAAATTGTTATTATCATCAGCTTTTCATTCGTTAAGATGTTTCAGCCGGCAACGCAATTAAGACACTTGAAGATAAACAATGCTGGTGACAAGACAAAGATTGAATTTCTGATTTCTTTTTGACAAATATTAACCAAGGATTTGGATTATTTTCACAACTTTCTGAACACGTGGATAAACATAAGAATTAGGCATTCAGAGAATGATTTGATTCCACTAAAGTTGTATACCATTCGATAACAATTGCTTGGGTTCTTAAACAAAACAGCAACACTAACTACATTTTATAGGGTCTTTTGTAAAGCGTGTGAATGTAAATTTTACTTCACTTGAAAGACCATTCTGTATAGAATATTCACACATACGTATATAATTGGTCATAACAACCCTTCAGTCAGGATTACGGCCTAGCTTCTCACACCACTCGTGTTATGTGTGTTTGTTTTATACATGAGTGGCGGGACCTACAGTTTAAAGTCGACTCCGAACGACAGGTTTTTAGAAACTTTTCGTGGCAATTTTATTTCTTCTCAAAGTTTTTGCCAGAAATCTGCTGAGAGGAAGCCGCCGAAGAAATATTTTTTCTCGCACCACTCATGGTGTGGTGGGTTTATACATGTGTGGCGAGACCTACAGTTTAAAGTCGACTCCGAACGACAGGTTTTTAGAAACTTTTCGTGGCAATTTTATTTCTTCTCAAAGTTTTTGCCAGAAATCAGCTGAGAGGAAGCCGCCGAAGAAATATTTTTTCTCGCACCACTCATGTTGTGGTGGGTTTATACATGTGTGGCGAGACCTACAGTTTAAAGTCGACTCCGAACGACAGATTTTTTGATAAACTTTTCATGGTAATTTTATTTACTTTCCGAGTTTTTGCCAAGAGTTTGCTGAGAGGCAGTCGCCGAAGAAATATTTTTTCATGACTGACCTGGGGTTTGAACTGTGGTCTCATGCCAACACACTATCTACTAAACTACGGTGACTTCAAACATCGGCTTCTCTGTGTAGATCACATTTAAAATGTCCAAATGCCATGACTGTGGCACATAAATCAGGCTGAATTGGATCGGTTGCAGTAGGACATTAAGGCTTTGAGTAACACTCTGACTTGTAGCTTATTCTAAAGAAGTTGCGACTTAAGAAAACCCCACAAGAAAAAGTTTAACGTAGTCAAATTGCACGATCTCTGGGGCTAAGTTCACATATCCTCCACATGAGATGAACAGGCCCTAAAATCGGTCGTGCAGAATATTTAAAGTAGCTTGAGCTGTGTGGCATAGAGCGTCGTCTTGTAAAAACCGCATTTTGTATATGTTGACATCGATGGCCTGGTCAATATCGTTCTCAAAAAGAAATATTGACCAACGATACCGACAGCAAAAAATCCATACCAAACAGACATTTTTTCGTGATGCATTGGACTCTCTTGGATCTGTTATAGATTGGTATATTCCCGAATTCGACAATTTTGTAAATTCTCATACCCATTTTTAAAGAAATAGACCTCAAGAAGATGATTTTTCAATGAAAATTACACTGCTTCAGCGCCCATTCAGCGAATGCACGATCCTCTTTATGATCGTCTACTTTCAGATTCTAAGGCAGTTGAATTTTTACGGGTATAGGTTCAAGTCACAACGCAAAATTCGCCAAGTTGAGGCCAGCGAAAGGTCAAGTTGTTGTGAGCGACGCGAAATCGTTTGTAAACAAAATTGTGTTAATTTTTCTAAATTCTATGCCTACTTACATATTTACTTAAGTACATATTACAACTCTTTAGTCGGGATTACAACATATCTTCTCACAGCACTCATGTTGTGCATTGTAATTTTTGCACGAGTGGCAAGACCTACAGTTCTTAATTAACTACGAACGAAAGATTTCTGAGAATTTTTTCATGGCAATTTTGGTTGATCTTCAGAGTTTTTGCCAGTAGTATGCTGTTCAAAATATTTTAGCCTGGGGTTGAACCACGGCACTTGTCTACTAAGCCAACACATTGCTTACAATCCCAGAACGACTTCTTTTCCTATTAAACGGTAAAAACTTGCTTGCTGATAAGGATATTAAAGGTAGTGACATCCAACATCTTCTCTTTGTCCGGTTTTCGCTCGGACATCGGTCGATGGTTTCGTATTGCGTAAATTACAGCTCGAACACTGAATTTGAAAACAAATGCTATCTGCTATTATTTCATCCTGCTACTCCATGACAAGGCCAGGAAGTCGTGTGAAAAGTAATACTAAGTACGACTATAACAGGAAGAGTATACTTATAGCAGTAGTAGTCAGCATTACTTAGAATGGATATATAGAGTTAACAAAGAAAATGTTCCCAGTCAAACGTAAGTCCACTTTTACACTAATCAGACATTATTTTGTGGCCGTCCAAAACAACAGGAGACACCTCAATTGATTGTCTTTTAATTTACGATTGTTGTTTTTGTTTGTTTTTCTGGAACTGTTCCTTTGCTGTTGAACTTAAAAAGTGTTCACACGAAATCCACTAAATCAAGCAAAAACAACAACCTACATAAACGTATATTTGTTTATGACCAAAACCAAAGTGTCAGTATGTATGTGGTGTTTGAACAAATTTTGATGGCGTTAGTAGTGGTCATCATCATTGTCAGGCATTTTTCGTCCACACAGTTTTGGGTGTAGAATTTTGAGCTTTGGTTTTGCAATTGATGTTGGTATGAGTAAACTAAAGATTTTGGCCATTAAAACTTTTGTCCAAGCGTATGCTAATCAGGTATGTTCACATTATTTTGGGAACAAATATAAACGTACATACAATGAGTACAAACAGTGAGCGTCAAAAGAAACTGTACACTATATATAAAATTTTAACAATCACAAAACTCAACTCTTACCACTTAAGGAGAGTGCCCGAAAAAATATCACAAAATTTTGAAATTTTTTGTAATATTTTTTGTTTCAATTTTAAAAACTGGCAATGAAACAATTTTAAAATAAAAATAACGGTAATTAATGTATCTCTTTTTTAATGTACAGTTTCTTTTGATGCTCACTGTAAATTTAGTCAGCAGTGTCCACTGACAAAAGGTGTGTATCAGTTTCCACAGAAATTGTTTATTGTTTCACGTGTGCGGGTGGCCTGCTGGGTAAACTCTGTTGTTTGTTATTGAAAACATTGTCGTTCAGTTTCACATTTTATACACTTCATTATGATCCAATAATTTCAAATGACTTACTGCCCGACCTTCCTAAATAGCAAATGCAAATGTTGTTTAATTTTTTCCTCCTTTCTTTCATTCCTTAAAACTTTATTGAATTGAAAATGGTTTTACAGAATTGAAATTGAAAAGAACGTTCCCGGTTTCATTCGAAATGCAAACTGGAATGTCATGCTGCGTGTGTAATTTTGCAACACTTCAACACATAGCGTTCAGATTTTTGGGACTTATTTATGAGACGCATAAGTTTTGTTTTGGAAAATTTTTATTCACTTTTGTGAACTGTCAGCACTGGCGCCGTATTAAAATTTGTTTGATTATCGAAATACCTGCTGTTTGAGAAGGATTTGAGAATCAGGGATTGGTTTTGGAAGGAAAAATATTTGGTTTCGAAAATGTTTAAACGGCTGGGAAATTTTATTTTAAAAAAGAGAGAATTTTGGTTGATGGTCAAGCCAAATCATTCTATACCCTCTAGCGAGATAATCATGACAATTAATTTTTTACACTGACGCACAATGTGACTCACACCTTTATTTATAACGTTGAGGAGATCCAAAAATACTAGACAGCATTAAATCTGTAGTCTAGTAGGTAGTGTGTTCGCTTATTAGACTGAAGGCCCGAGTTCAAATCCCAGGTCAGACATCAAAACAAAATACAAAAAGTATTTCTTCGGCGACTTCCTCTCAGCAGATTTCTGGCAAAAACTCTGAGAGTAAATAAAATTGCCATGAAGAGCTTCTCAAAAAAAATTTGTCGTTCGCAGTCGACTTTAACTGTAGGTCCCGCCACTCATGTACAAAATGAACGCACGTTATCCTGACTGAAGGGTTGTAATGACCAATTATGTTACGTAGCATTAAATCTACCAATAACTACATACGGTCTCGGTAGCCGGTAACCCTTTGAAAGGAGGAAAAGAAATCTGAAAAGAGAAGAAATACTGAATAGCTCGCTGAATTATAGTAAGAAAATTAAAGACGAAGTTAAGGAACCCTTATTTGACTCTCGAAGGAAACATGCCCTTGTAGGCAAGTGGTTCTCGATCTTTTTTGGGCTTTAATTGGCATCAAGTGACAAACGTGCGAGTTTTGTCTTAGAATTTTAAATATCCTTTTAATAGATTTGAAGACAGGTATCTATCGAATCTTCCAACAGGAACTTCCAAACTTTGACAGTTGATAACGCCTATTTGCAGAGAGATTCCCTAAGTCGAAAATTCATCAGAGAGTTCGATGGTTGTGCTACGCTTGGCCTGTTCATCCGCATCGGCTGTTTCCAGGAATGTCACTGTGTTCTGGTACCCATATGGTATGAACTGCATATCGCTCTGCTATATTGTTACGAAAATAGAAATGGTGTTTTGCTTTGACATCGTTTAACATTAAAATTGTAAACAAAAGCGATAAACAAGTAAACAAAAATATACCAACAAATACCAGCATAAAAAAGTGATAAACAAGTAAACAAAAATGCAACAACAAACACTGCAAGAAAAAATGTAAACAAAAGACAACAAGAAACGCCACAAGAATAAATGTAAACAACATGTTTACATTTATAAAGATTTCTAGAAGACGAAGTCATTCTCATTTAAGAGCATTCATCAGACTGTTTACGTTGCCATATAAAAGGCAAGACAAAGCAGGCAATGGAGTTAGTGAAAGTTCAGTCAGTCTTGTGTGAAGACGCGGTGTATTTGAAGAGAATAATCGTGTTTTGAAGATCTCCGTTACAAAGATCTGTCGAACAATTATCTAATGATTTGTTATTGTTTACGCAAATGATTGCAAATAGGAACAACAAACAAAGCATTTGTTGTTGTTTACATCAAGTTGTGAACAGGGGCACACAGAATAGTGCGAACACTAAAGAATTTAATTAAAACTAAACACAAATTTTTTTATTTTTATTTACAATCTACGAGCACATATTTTAAACGTAAAAAGATATCTTTGACAGCTGTAAACTGTCTCTGAGTTCATCACGTTAGGATGCAAGCAGTGCAGTGCAGCAGTACAGATAGCCACCTGGCAATCTCCGCTTAGAAATTTTTTCGTTTCCAATAGTTTTCGCCGTTTTCTGTAAGATGCTACAGTGGTTCGACTGCCTTATAGACCGGGACAACGTTTCCGTTTAACTTGCAGCCATCGATGTATATTTGTATGGAGTCCTTTGCGATCTCTCTTTCCGGAATAGTATCGCAGTGTCATGTAACTTATGTCTAACGAAAATTGAATTTTTTATTTGAAAAATATTTTCAAATAAACCAGAGATCAATAATTCTAAAACCTGTGCTTCTAGCAATATTTTGTATCGATTCTGAGTAACCAAAAATTTTTTTGCCATGGTTTTCATGGCTATTAAGGCTGAAATAAATGCTTAAATAAAATCCATATTTTCCTATTCTTGAATTAAGAATGATTTGCTCCAAATACAGAATAGAATCATCAAGCCATCCTAACTTCTCACACTTGCTAGAAATAGCCAAGAAATTTGTGGTAAATTAAGAAAGAACGCAAAAATTCAAACGTGACCCTAAGCTTTTCATTAAAAAATAATCTTTTTTTAAGTGCTTTAGGACTTTAAGTTTATTAGTAACCATTAAAAAAAAAACTCTTTTGAACAAAAAAAAAAAAAAAAACAAAAAACTTAATCCGCTTTGCGGTGAGTTTATTTGAATGTGTAACTGACAGCTGAAGTTATTTAATGCCATGTATTGATTTATGCTTGAGAAAAGTGGGCGTTTTTTAATTATTTTTCGGCTAAAATAAACTTAAAAAGATCCAAGAAAATTTCACTTTGTTGATCATCCTACTCACCATAAAATATTAAAATTTTATTGGCAACATTTAACTGAAATTTTTGTTTGTATTCGCATCTTTCTAAGTGTTCGCATTGAATGTGAATAGAAAACCATGAATTCACAATGAAAATAATATGCAACGACTTCTACCAAACAATTTCGGTAATTTAATATCGACTTTGAAACAAGTCCAGTAGACGATTGCACTTTCGGTCAATTTGTGTATGAGATGAACAGCCTCACTATTGGCACACATTGCCTCTTGAAATACTAAACAACGTTTTGTACGTATTCATCTATAGTTTCTATTGTTAAAGTTGTTGTACTGGCACACGTTTATGGTCGTGAATTATTCATGTTACTAAAAACAACAACAGCCATAAACATATCAAAACTTTGAAGCAATGACAGTACGAGAGACTACTGCTACTTGATACTTCAAATAGTATTGTTGTTCTGGTACCATAATAATGATATTGAAAATGAAAATCGCTTGTGTTATTAAAGATAATAACAACAACAACAACAATGATTTTGAATTATTTACAAGCCAGTAGTGAAATATAATCTACTCGTGTACCATAAATACGAAATACTTCTGCAGAAAGCAAGCTAAGACAGACAAGGCAACTTGAAGACCAACAAAGGCTAAGAAATGAACTCAATTGAAAGTACGCACAAGGGTTACCAAGTGGTCAACATACATGCTAAATTTAAAATTTGTTTGAAGAACCTACAACTTTAACTTGAATCATTTCAAGCCTACGAAAAGCCTCATAAAATCTTTCATGAACATATTTTAATTTTTCCATACAACCATTTAGTCAGGATTACAACCTAGATTCTCACATCATGCATGTTGTGTGTGTTAATTTTTATCCAAGAGTGGCGGATCCTATAGTTTAAAATCGACTCTAAACACTTGATTTTTGATAAACTTTTCATGGCAATTTTATTTTTTTCTCAGAGTTTTTGCCAGTTTTCTGTCTGCTGAGAGGAAATCACCAAAAGAAATATGTTTTCATATTTCGCTTAGTTCGAGATGTCTAAGTTAGAATTTGAACCACATAGGGTTCATTGTGATTTATCCCGCAACCACTCGTAGCTTCTAATGAAGAGCATTAGACTGCCAATCTAAATGCGTGAAAGTTCCGCCAGTTCTTTCTTCTCATCTCTGCAGCTTCTACGGAAATCATATGCGAAGTTTCCAATATTAGTGCCTCACGTATGCGAGCTCGTAATGCAATGCTCCGTAATAACCACGACAACCGTACTAAGCGTGCTTTTTTCTTTGGCGACTTCATTTCAGCAGATTTCTGGCAAAAACTTTGGGAGTGAAATAAAATTGCAACGAAAAGTTTCAGTGCACTTTAAATTGTGGGTCCCACCAGTCATGTATAGTCATGTTAAGACACACACAACATAAGCGGTGTGAGGAGCAAAGGTCGTAATCCTGACTGAAGGGTTGTAATGAGCAAATGTATCTGCAACAGCTATCCAATGTCTTGGAGTTCATCACGTTAGAATTCAGTACTGGGAATGTTTTCGTTCTCAATAATTTTCGCTGGTTTCTGTATTACCGACACCATCGCCTGAAAAACCTAATAACCTACCGTAATTTTGCGGCCTTAGGCACCGGGATATTCGGATAGATTTTCAAGCTTCCGTCCAACTTACTTATGTTCGTACGGAGTCTTTTGCGATCTCACTTTCTAACATACATACATACATAATTGGTTATTACAACCCTTCAGTCAGGATTGCGATCTAGATTCTCACATAACTTATGTTGTGTGTTAATTTTAAACATGGGTGGCGGAACCAACAGTTTAAAGGCAGAGTTTTTGCTAGGAATAAGCTGAGAGAAAGTCGCCGTTGTTAGTTTCTGAGAAACTAGGACTATTTATTTCATATAGTTTTGCTGGCTGTTAAGGCCAAAATAAGTGCTTGTATAAGAGGAATTAATAAAACTCAAATTTTTCTAATCTTGAATTACGAACGATTTGTTCCAAATACAGAACAGGCTTTGAGTGAAAACATAGCAATCGTTACTGCTTACACTTGCTGGAAATAACAAGGAAAGCAAAAAATTTAAACGTGACGCATAATAAATTCCATTCCAACAAAATTCCTGCAAAATATTTGAACACAGTCATCGTCCACATTTTATAAACTACAACTACAACCACATAATGATTAAGGATCATACAAAATCAGAAAGAACAATAAAAAAAATGGATCTCAATTTACTAACAAAAACAAGGCATTTAATTTACATAAAAGGTTTCAGGAAACACGAAATTTTATTGAATTTCAAAGGAAATAAGGAGGACAAAAAAAAGCATACTCTTCGAATATTGATCAGTACCTACCTATGGATCACTACATAAAAAAAAATTCTGCTGGTTTGATAATGCTTCACGTCATTTCTTTAACACTTTAAACCATACAAATACGACAATGTGGCTTTCAGAGGCTTCTCCTACCACCAATTTTTTCTTTTTAAATTTTTAAATACGTGTGTTTGTTTGTGTGTTTGTTCCCCCAGATTTCAATAACATTTCAAAGAGTGTTGAAACCTACACCTACAACTGTCTTGAACGTCTATCATTATTCTTGTTGGCGACCGTTTTACACGAACCTGTCTTGAATATTTGATTTGATTGCTGTTGATGTTTGATGCCTCACACTGAAATGCATTGAAAATCGATCGTATTACAGTGGACAAGTAAATTCAATTGTTTGTTTTCTCCTTTAATGGTTTTTGTTTCAGTATAATTTGTTGTTGTTGTTATTTAATGGTTTATTAATATGCCTTCAACATGGTTTATTTCTACGATGTTTATTGAATTTCAATTCATGCAACCTACTCCTGATTGAATTCAATAAGAATAAGAGATTTCTGTAGAGTGAAGAGTAGCAGAGTATATGGTTGAGAATTAAAAAATATCTGCTTTACTTTAAAGTTACAACAACAAGAAAAAAATATAGGCTTTACACGCCATTACACGATATCGTAACCCACAAACATTTAATTCTTTACGTCCTCAAATAACATTGCAAAAGCTGTCCTAAAGCCTTTCTATCCCTTTCTATCACATCTTCCAAGAGGGGCCTTTCGAACTTCAACATTTGTTGTATGAGTACATGAACAAACAGAATTTATGATGAATTTATTTATATGAGATCCCCTAGTAATCAAAGCTTTTCAAAGCAGTCACTGTTTGATGTGGATTTTGAAATGACGCTATCGGTTCATATTTCCTTGAAAACGGTGTCATCCTGTCAATAATAATATCAAGTTCTTTTTGGGCATGAATTGAATGATTTGGACGCCAATGACGTTTGATTTTAATAGGACGATGCTAAGTACTCACGCTAAGTTTTATTTCCTGCACGAGCTAATATCTTGGTCACCTCACGTAAAGTTGATGTGAACTGACGACCAAGAACGTGCGATTTGACCCCAGCAGGCCTTTTCTTGAGGGGATTTCTTAAGTTGTAAGTGTATGTGAATAAACCAAAAACTACGAGGTCCTCAAATCCAATATAATCCTGCCACCGGTCAAATTCAGTCAAAGAGTGTCTTCCGAACTTCAACGGCCATCTTGTTGAACCTACTTATATATGTTAGATTACATACACACACACGCGCACACACATAATTGGTCATTACAACCCTTCAGTGAGGATTACAACCTTAGCTTCTCACACCAGTTTTGTTGTGCCTGTTAATTTTATATATGAGTTTAAAGTTGACCCCGTTCGACAGATTTTTGAGAAACTTTTCATGACAATTTTCAAACATCTGTTAGATTAGCTAACTTTTATTCTGTCTGTTTTGTCAAATCTCCCTGTACGACCATATACAACTGATTTTGATTTTTCTCGAAAATCATCTTCGGCCATGAAGACCATTTCTGGATGAATGGATACGTGAACAAGCAAAATTTGTCGAATAGGGTTCGAAATCTGCTCTTTGGGGATCAAGAACGGGTCTTGTAACAGCAGCAAGAGTTGTTGGTCGCAGAATTAAAATATTTCGAGCTCATAGGAAAACTTGCGGTTATCTTCCAAGCAAAAGTCTGTGCCATCGAAATATTTGCACAATTCAACTTGACTTGGAGGTACAAAAGACAGGACACAGCATTACTATCTAATTGTCAGGTCACCATTCAATCCACATAAGATACGAGAGCATCCAATCCATTGTGAAAAATTACTCTTTTGTTTGGATTTTGCTGTGGATTTTCGTTCACCAGTCCCTCCTAATAATATACCTTCTAAAGCAACATCTACAATACCCTTAAAAACTATTTGAAACAATAAACAAAATACTATCAAATCGACGATTACGCTCGAAGTGATTGCATTTTGGTTATCAAATATCTATTGTAATGACTTGGTATTTAAAATAGCCTTGAAAAGTTGCTCAAAAATCTGTCGTTCGAAGTCGGCAATAAATAGTAGGTCCCCCTCCATTCATGGCTAAAACTTAAGACATACAACATGTGTGGTTTGAGAAGCTAGGTTGTAAACCTGACTAAAGTGTTGTAATGGCCAATTAAGTAAGTAAATTCAAATCATATACATGGAAAAGGTAGCAATAATTAAACAAATTCAAAGAGAAGCATTCAACTGCCTTAGTTTCTTAAGGCAATGCAAGAAATACTTCACTTCACTTGCTCTCCTTACATATTAACACCACTTATATCTATGCGAGAATGGAATACAACTCTGATGTATGGGCCGGTGTCTCAAAGTCTATTTTGAGGCTACTCGATCGCGTACAGGAGAGGGTAAAGGTGCTTATTTATGATGGTAGGTTACACAAGCCTTGATTCATCGGTGCATCGTTGCAATGTGGCTTGTGTTTCACAGTTCTATCGCTACTACAACGGATTTTGCTCGAGCGAAATAAAATCGTGTATTCTTACATAGTACCCGTGTTTTCCACAGAGCATATTTGTTTGTGGTTGATTGGCAAGTACAGACAGAATTCTTCCTTTAGCCGGACTATCCGTATGTAGAACTCCCTACCTGCAGAGATCTTTCCTGCCGCTTATAGCAGAAAAAGTCCAAAAACACTGCTCCCTCTGTTCCTCTTCCCATAACGTATTTTCCTAATTCCAACACAATGCGCTGCATGAGTAGAGGTCGTCCCCTGAGTGTTGTTTCAAAAAATTTACAAAAGTTCTGTTGCATCAAGAAATATTAAATTGTGCTATATTTTAATACTTCTGTTGCAATTATGTTTGTATGCATCATGCATTCAGAGTGCTTTGACATTTACAAACATTTTACAAATATTTGTTCGTTTATGATAAATATTTAGCACGTAATTATTATTATAAATGCATACAGAAAACACGCAATTATGATCTTATTATAGTTGCTACAAAAATATACATAGGAGGGTTGAGTAAAAAGTAACAGAGAAGACTCTAAAAAAATTCAATTCAGACCTCAACTATAAAGTAAATAGAATATGGAAAAACCATTGCATTTTACCTCTTCCCTTTATTGCTTGCAATTATGTTGCTGATGTTTGAAACAATAACGATGCACTGCCACTCTCGACCCACTACCTCCGATGCCTGTTAACGGAAGACACTAATCATATCACAAGCAAGCCTGTGATATTTTATGCTGCATGAAATTGCACATTTTGTTTGTATTTTCAAATTGAGTTTTTCATACAGACTTTTAAAGTTACCCTCTAGTGAATGTAAAACTAATTTGTTTAATGGTTTAAGTTTAAAAAGAAATTTTATTAAACTGTTGTCGATAATTTTTTCTTTTTCTGCGCATAACTGTTTCCATTGTAGTCGTCGTAGTCTAGTGGGTAATGTGTTGGCTTATTAGATATGAGACCATGCTTCAAATCCCTGGTCAAACACGTCTTACAAACTGAAATATGAAAAATATTTCTTCGGCAACTGCCTTGCAGACGATTTCTGTCGAAAACTCTATGAACAAATAAAATTGCCATGAAAAGTTTCTCAAAAATTTGTCGTTCGGAATCGACTTTAAATTGTAGGTCCCACCACTCATTAACAAAAAAAATTAACACACACAACATAAGTGGTATAAGAAGCTAGTACGTAATCGTGTCTGAAGGGTTATAATGACCAATTATGTACGTATTTGTATTTTTTTTATGTATCTTTTTTTGTATCTTTTTTGTAGCTTTTTTTAATAATAATAATAATTAAATTTTAAATTTCTCGTAAGCCTTTAAAATACACGAAATATTATGAGACGATTAAACCAATTAGAAGGTGTATTTATTCCCTTTTTTTTCATTTAATTGTTAACTTTATTGCAATTCTATACAGTTTCATTCCGTGCAACCACATAATTGGAAGTAATGTTTTAAAAGGAAATGAAAGAAATTTCGTTGAAATATTTCCAAAAAGAGTTGAATTTCGTAAATTGTAAAAAATTATTTTAAAAGTATGTATCAAGGAAAATATTATGACTAACCAACAGACAGTAAAAGCTAACAATAAGGAAATTTATGAAATTTTTATGGCGGACCACCCTTAAATGAAAAGGTTTCACTTCTACCACAATCTATTCTACCCAGGGGATCGGTCCTCTTCCTTTACGTACGTGCGCAGTAGAGACAGCAACATTACCCGTAACCTCTTGCCTCCGACGAAATTGAGCCTCCTCGTAACACGGGTTGATAGTCTTCAAATTAACTGAGCCAGTCGGTGAGTTCCAGGGGACAGAGACTGAAGTTGCAAATACGTTCGTTGGGGACTGTTCGAGTAAATCAAAAGATTTTCAGAGAAATTCCTGCATTGCGCCGCTTTGAAGAACTTACTTACCTAATTGGGCATTACAACTCATTAGTCAGGATTACAACCTATCGACTCAGTTTTGTGCTGATAATATACCAGAAGGACATTTGTTCAAATGTTCAAATTATAAAATCATGTCTTCTAACAGAAGCCTTAGAACTTTGGCTACTGAAGCTACATCCGTCAAATTAATTGTCATTTATTCCCTCTGTTTTGTCAAATCACCATGGGCGACCATAGGCAACAACGTGCATTTTAGCGCCTACTGATCTTGACAGCAACAAGTGTTTTTAACAGGACGACCCTATGAGCCATTCAGCTCATGACAAATTTGAAATTCTGCACCAACGATTTGAAGGCATGTGAACTGGTCACCGAGAACGTGCGAATTCACCCGGATTGAAGTTTTCTTGTGAGGTTTTCTTAAGTAGCAACAGTATCCGACGATGCAATCGCAAATCGCAGCGACCTTTAAAGCTTACATAACCACATGCCATCGGTCAAACTCAGCCGAATCAATGGGCCATAATAATGAAAAATTCAATATTTCGGATGAGTTACAAACAAGTTGTAGTTGGCACTTGAACGATGTTGTATTCTACAATATAATGGCAACAATAGGCCTTTCAAGCGAATCAAAAATGTATCGAACCCTCACACGGTATTTCCTTCCGTAGGTCAACATCTTTGATATGATTTATAGCATTGACAAGGAATGATTGTGCTGTGTTACGGTACAGTGAACCTTTTGACCTTGTATAGTAGATAATATCGGCACTTGCAAGTCTAACCTTTTTAAGTATCATATGCAGGACTTAAATACATTTGATTTACTCAAGATCTCCAGATATCTATATTATGTCTGCGAATTATAGTAAAAGATTTATCATGACTTCATGATAATTGTCATTTGTATCTTCATTACAGCTACTGGTATAGTATTTCCAAAATTATGTATTAAAAAAACGTTGAATGAGTATCAAACTGAGTTCCGTGCTGTGTCATGTCATAAATGCATCCACTGTTTTCACCTGATATTTTTTTTGCTTTCATAAAAATTGGTTGTATGTGTTTACGTTTGCTCTGTAAAAGGAGTGTCTCTATGCGGTCTGCGGTATACTAATGGTCGCAGTAATTTATTTTTTGTGTCATAATTTTCCATGTAATACGAGAAAAAGAGAAAAACTACTACGCTGATGATGTATTTTTCTATTTTTATTATAATTTACATTCATTGCTACACACATAAATATTTATTTTACTTGGTTATTCACACACAAAGAACTCATTACACAGGTCGCATTTACGTATATACTCCTGTATTAAATGTGACAATTTCATAAAACACCTGGCCATAGGAGAAATGGAGCTAAGTCCTGGCAATAGCGAACAGAGAAACGGAAGTAGTGTTGGTTTATAAAAATTGTTTATAACCGAAACAGTTTAATTTACTTAATTAGTGTTGGTTATATACACACATACGCATACATAGAGTGATACAAAAAGCATTCTTTCTATATTTACTTATGGTATGCAGTCAGTGATGACTGCAAACGTAATTTTGTTTCAAAAAAAAAAACTGGTTTGCCGGTACGATGGAATGGAGAGTGTAGGAGTATTCATAACGAGACTAATTAAATTTATAATAATAATGCAAATAAATGTACAACTATTTGTAATTGTCCCCTAAAGCCAAGTCTAGCAAAATGATTAGTAAAACCAACCAGCAATAGGAAAATTTTAAAGGATATTTGCCTTTGAAAGCCAATAGAAAATTTATTAAAATTGCAACAAAAACGTGAGTGTATAGTAGCAAACAGATACATTATAAACATACATATTTACAGAAGAAAACTATACATCTTTCTACAGAGAGCGCTATTGACATCGTGGTTGATAAAGTAGAGTCCATTTATTCCGTAAACGATCGCCAAATACAAGTACTTCGACAAGCGCAAGATCTGCCAAAAACGTTGCTACTGTCCGTATGAGTATGCAGGGATATCCGATACAGTCGAATTTTGCGTAGTGATTTGGGCTTCAAGAAGTCACCGTAGTCCAGTAGGAAGTGTGTGTGTTGTCATGAAAATTCAGTGTGCTGCTCGCACATTTTTCAAGGGTAGATAGAAGCATTCAAGTGCCTCAGTTTCTTAAGACAGTACAATAAATATTTTACTTCATCTGATCTCCTTAAATATTAACACCGCTTGTACAGTGGTCAGCAAAAGTCTTAGTACGGTAGTATATTATAGCAATTTCATGAATTTTAGCCAAAAGTTTGTATAAAAATTTTTAGTTTATATATTTATTTTTTTAATTTATTTCTGTTTTATTTTTTATAAGACAAATTACACGGTGCGACAGTGAAAATACACCCGAGTAACTACATAGTCCATGTTGTTCAGTTAGTTGAGGAGAACTCAAAAATACCTTTCTTATATTTCTCGAACCCTCCAAACTTTTTTTATTTGACAAAAACTGTTTTTTTTAGACTTTCCGCGCAAATTTCTGTATTACTCAAACATTTCTGACCCGATTTCTAAAATTTAAAAAATCTTGTTGGAAAGGGGAGGGATGGACCTTTAAAACGGTATACATATATCTATTATTCGACTTCATATGCTATGCGTTTTGATGTGGTAAACTTGGAAAATTCGAATTTTTTTCATATTTTTTCAAGTTTGTCCATTCCTAGTAGCAAACTTTAATAAAAAAATATAGGATAAGATAATTTTAGAAATCGGATCAGAAATGTTTGAGTAATACAGAAATTTACGCGTAAAGTCTAAAAAAACAGTTTTTGTCAAATAAAAAAAGTTTGGAGGGTTCGAGAAATATAAAAAAATTAGTTTTGAGATCTACTCAACAAAACTCACAATCTACACTAAGTCATTAGCCGGGTGTATTTAATTTTCTTTATTTTGTGGCATAGTGTTATTTATTTCATTATAAGACAAAAATTTTTTTAATGTTTTTTATAAAACAAGAGAAAAATAAGGAAAAGTTTCAAATGACTCCATAGGTACCCTCGAGAAGGTTCTCCAGAGTAAATTTAAAATTCAAAGGCCTAATATATGAAAATGTTATCTTTTGTATTTAGTAGAATATTTCATAAGGTCAAGCACTCCATTTAACCCATTTGGAATTGAATGTACAAGTTTTGTTTAATGTTTTCCGGCGGCACCATGAGCAAGTGTTTCGGTTGACTTTTGTTTGAGGTTTGGAGATTACGTAACCGTTCTTTCAAATGATCTCATAAATATTCTCTTGAAGTCATGTCGGGACTTTGTGCCAGAGTATTAAGCCTGTGGGGACTTTTTTTGTCAAAATATATTGGAGTACTAAGACTTTTGCTGTCCCCTGTATCTGTTCGAGAATGTATGACAATTTTCATGTATGGGTCGGTGCTTCAAAGTCTGTTTTGAGGTTTCTCCATCGTTTACAGGAGAGAGCAAAGGTGCTCATTAATGACTCTAGTGGTTTATTGCAGCATCGTTGCAATATGGCTTCTGTTTCGCTGTCCTATCGCTACTACGACGGATTTTGCTCGAGCGTGATAAAAAGACTTGTTCTCAAAAGTCGTATATTCTTACGTAGCACCCGTCTTTTTTTCAAAGCACATTCGTTTGTGATTGATTGGCCAGTGGATTGCACACTGTATTACACACAGAATTCGTTCTTTAGCTGAACTATGTGGAACTCTCTACCTACAGAGGTCTTTCCTGCCGCTTATAGTATAAAAATATTCAAATCTAATGTCCACAAACACTACTGCCTCTGTTCTCTTTACCTATATATATATATATATAACCTATTTTCCTATATATAACCTATTTTCCTATTTCCAACATAATGCACTTCAGGAGTAGGGGCCAACCACTGAGTGTTTCATACATAAATGCATGATTGGTCATTATAATACTTCAGTCAGGGTTACGATCTAGCTTCTCATACGACTTATGTTGTGGGTATACCTTTTATACATGCGCGGCGGGACCTGCAGTATGAAGTCGACTACGAATGACAGATTTTTGAGAAACTTTTTTATGGCAATTTCATTTACTTTCATAGGTTCACCAGAAATCCTGAGAGGAAGTCACCGAAGAAATATTTGTTCACATTTTTTGTTTTGTTTGAACCGTATTCTATCATCTAATAGGCTAACTCGCTACCTACAAAACTACGGCTACTTCTAAGTATTGATTTAAAAAAACCATAGAATTTGGGATACTGATCTATATGAGATCCAGAAGCGTTCAATGCATCCTGAAGTCGCTGTTGGGTGTGAATGTTGTCTTGGCAGCGTCATCGTTGGTCGGATCACCGCTATCAACATCAAGCTATGTAGGCTGATGATTAACAACTTATACCGACTATGGTATGGCATGGTATGGTATGGTATGGCATGGTATGGTATGGTATGGTATGGCATGGTATGGTATGGCATGTTATGGTACGGTATGTTATGGTGTGGTATGAATGGCTGCAGCCATTTTTTGTGTTCTCTTCTCCTTCATATGTATATATTGGGTATCCAATATGGGTTCTTATTTACTATTGCTGTCCGGAAAAAATAAAAATATTTCAATTTGATTTCCTTGAAATTTTGCTTTCTTAAATTATGAAAAGTTTGTTAAGCAAACTTTTTTAATTGATGCTTTAAACAGACCGCCCCAGAGATGCAAGCCACTTATGATGAAAGTGTGATAAAATATCATAAATTTTAATTATGAAAATCGAATGCCAGCGATTGTCTTTTATCTTAACTAAAACTATTCAAGTTTTAAAACAGAAATTAAAATTTAAAAAAAATTTTCGTTGACATTAATTGATGGGCTGGTTGGCTGCATTTGATATGCTGGCATGGCTAACGAAAAAAAAAATTAAATTTTAATCAATATACATATGTATTAAAAATTTAATTAATTTATTTCAATAAATATTGTTTAATTATACGTTATACAGTTGAATAAATACCAGAGAAAAAATTGTTTAACAATTTATGTTCACTGAAGAAGAGAATTTTCAACAACGAAATAACTATGTATTCTAGGCAACACTTGCATATGTAACTTTTTAATTCCAAATGATCAAGAAGGCCTATGCAATCATCTTTTATTTTTTCTCTCCCCCTTCTTCTAATACCATTTATTAATAATAAACACTCGTTCAAATAAAAATAGACACTTAAAAAAAATATGGGTGGTCGTTATAATACTCACATGATATAAAAAAAAATAAAATGAAGTTAATGAATGGCTTTCTCAATAGGAACCATAATACCCATTTTTATTTGAATAACAACAACAACAATAATATTGATTGTTACTACAACAACTTGTATTTAAACTCTTGAATGAATTGATGGTCTTGCATGGTATTCAAACTCCACTGTGTGTGCGTTCCAACTGACTACATTAAACAAATTCAACCGCTGACAGCCAACAATAGTTACAAAATAACACAAGACACATGCTCATGTGTCAATATCAATTGATAGTCTCTGTTAAAGATGTGTGTTAAACTTTGTAGATCTGTTATACAGTGAGCGTCAAATGAAACTGTACAATAAAAAAATATATACATTAATAACCATTAATACATACATACATACATAATTGGTCATTAAAACCCTTCAGTCAGGGTTACGACCTAGCTTCTCACACCACTTATGTAGTGTGCGTTAATTTTATACACGAGTGGCGGACCTAAAGTTTAAAGTTGACTTCGAACGACAGATATTTGAGAAGCTCTTCATGGCACTTTTCAAACATCTGTTAGATTAGTTAACATTTATTCAGTCTGTTTTGTCAAATCTCCCCGTACGACCATATACTACTGATTCTAATTTGCCTCGAAAATCAACTTCAGACATCAAGCCCATTTCTGGATGAATGGATACGTGAACAAGCAAAATTTGTCGAGTATGGTTTGAAGTCTGCATATTCTTTTAAAAGAGTGTCTCTTTGTGGATCAAGAACGAGGAGGAGTTTTTAGTCGCAGAATTAAAATATTTCGAGCTGATATGCAAACTTGCGGGTATCTTCCACGCAGAAGTGTGTGCCATTGAAATATTAGCACAATTCAACTTGACTAGGAGGTACAAAAGACAGGACACAGCAATACTAATTGTCAGGTCACCATTAAATCCACATAAGATACGAGTGCATCCAATGCATTGTGAAAAATTACTCTCTTGTTTGGATTTTGCTGTGGATTTTCGTTAACCAGTTACTCCTAATAATGTACCTTATAAAGCAATATCCACAACACCCTTAAAAATAATTTGAGGCAAGAAGCAAAATACTATCCCACCGATGACACAACTCGATTATAGAACCTAAAGTGATTGCATTTTGGTTATTACATGTCCATTGTAATGACCAGGTATTTAAAATAGCCTTGAAAAGTTTCTCAAAAATCTGTCGTTCGAAGTCGACAATAAATAGTAGGTTCCTCTCCATTCATGCCTAAAAATTAACACATGCAACATGTGTGGTTTGAGAAGCTAGGTTGTAAACCTGACTAAAGGGTAGTAATGGCCAATTAAGTAAGTAAATTCTAATCATATACATGGAATCTGTTAAAAGGTAGCAATAATTAAACAAATTCAAAGAGAAACATTCAACTGCCTTGGTTTCTTAAGACAGTTCAAAAAATACTTCACTTCAGCTGCTCTCCTTATATATTGACACCACTTATATCCGTGCGAGAATGGAATACAACTCTAGTGTATAGGCCGGTGCCTCAAAGTTTATTTTAAAGCTTCTCGACCGCGTAAAGATGAGTTTGGTGTTTATTAGTGATGGTAAGGTATCCCACTCTACTGGTTCATTGGAGCACCATTGCATGCTGGTTTATGTTTCACTGTTCTATCGCTGCTACAAAGGATTTTGCTCGAGCGATATTTACTCTCAGAGTTTTTGCCTGAAATCTGCTGAGAGGCAGTCGCCGAAGAAATATTTTTTTCATAACTTCGTTTTGATGTCTAACCTGGGGATTGAACCGTGGCCTTACGCCTAATAAGCCGACACACTACCTACTAGACTACGTCGACTGCAATTAATACCGTTATTTAATACCATTAATGCCGTTACTTTTATTTTATTTATTTATTTATTTATTTATTTATTTATTGATTAACCTCAGTACAACAAGCATTTAATCTTATTTAATAGTACTGCTTATACAACGTTATGATTATGATTATATTAAGTTAATAGTTATATATATAGTATGTAAATTTCATCACAAAGCAAAAATTATATTGATTAGATTTAAGTTAGATTTAAATTTAAGTTAGCCTTAGGTTTGATTAAATTAAATGATGATTTAGAATTCTAAATCAAAGAAAAGTATGCTGAAATTGCTTTTTTAAATTGCATTACATTGCTTTTCAATTGAATTTCTGGAGGAAGTTGATTCCATGAACGAGTAGCATTGATATAAAAGTGCCTTTCAGACACCTGTTTTCTGTACTTTACGGCATTTATCCTATAGCCTCTATTAGTTCTAGAGAATTGTAGTCTAGTAAATAGATAATCTGGTTCCCTTAAATAAATAATCCTGTGCAAGAAAATTAGCATACGATATTTTAAAAGGCTTTCCAATGTCATATTATAGATTTTGTAGGAAAAATGCGAGATACTACTATATCTACTGCGTCCAAAAATATATCTTGCTATGTTGTTATAAGTCACCTGAAGTTTATTCCTGCTAACAGAGTCCAAGCCAGCAAAAAGCTCACAGCCATACAAGAGAGTTGGAATTAAGTATGTCTTCGCCAAGAGCATACGTATATTGAAAGGCGTAAAGGACTGAGTCCCGCAGAGATTCCTGAGCATAGCGTACGTTTTCCCACAGATTGTATTAACATGGTTAGTCCAGGAGAGTTGACTATTAAAAGTAATACCCAAGTTCTTAGCACATTGTACTATTTCTATGGGCGAGTCTCCAACGACTAATGGTGGCAGTAAGTTCGGCAAAAGTCCGATTTTCCCAATTATGATAGCCTTAGATTTATCAGCGTTCAAGCAACGTTATTGTAAAATTGTTTCATTGGCAGTTTTTAAAAAAATATTTTAAACGATTTCGAAATATTGACAAATTTCTTCGGGCACTCTCCTTAAGTGATAAAACTTGAGTTTGTTGATTGTTAGAATTTTAGCCAGAGTGTACAGTTTCTTTTAACACTCACTGTATGAATAGAAGCAGTAAACAACACCCTACAACCTGTTTATTTTAAAGCCTTTATATTCATTCAGAGTAACAATAATCCTCTGTGAAGATCACAACCTAACTTCATTAAGATTTATAAAGAATTTTTCTGTTAATGTGTCAGAGATAAGCAACATAAATTTTATTAGAAGTGGAAATAGGAGTTAAAGTTAAGCTCCTTAATTAATTCAAATAAGGTTCATTATGTCAACAGATTACTGTGGGAGAAATCTATAAAATGTTTAATAAAATGCGATAATAATGCTACGTTTTACGGAATTAACAACACTGTGCCACCATGAGAAAATATTTGTGTGGCTTTCAGCCCTACCACTCGACTCAGAATATCTTTTTAAAACAAATGTGTAGTCCAGCAGCTATGTATTTATGTATTCCAGGGCTTTATATACAAATTGTGATAAAAATAAAGGCCAAAAATTCTATAATCGAGCCTGTCAGAAAATCCTGTAGCACATGCTTTGTGCTCGGGCTTGGCAGTACTCCACTTGTTTTTTTTTTCAGATGGCAAATAAAGTCGTTTATCTTAATATCGGTGGATTAAAACCACAAGCAGTCCCTTAGCACTTTTTTTTTTGAAGTCTTATCGTGAAATGTCGCCGCTGTCTCGAAGTTCTCTCTGGGCGCTCCAATGTCTCACTTGTCTGGATCCCTGAGCACAGTCACATTCCAGGAAACTGCAGGCTCGACGAGCTCGCCAGAGCTGGTGCACTCCTTTCGTAACCCAACTTTCGTTGCGTCTATCTATGTGGGTATGTCACTTAAATTAGCCTTTAGACGAAAATTCTTTCGGGACGCCAACATATGCTGGATCAATGAGGAATCTTGCTCCTCTGCCAGACTCACTTGGCCCTCGATCAGTGTTGCCAGAAAATGAATTTCAAAATATGCTAAAACATGAAAAACATAATGCTAAAATGTTCTACGGAATAAAAAAAATGCTAAATTTTTTAAATGTAACAAAACTATTTATTGCATATATACATATGTTTTTGTTTTATTCCGAAAATAAAACTTATTTACATCTGTATATCACATGTGAGTTAACAATATGTTCATAATATTATTGTTCTTTTTTAATCAATTACAATTTATATATTAATTCATAAAAATGTCTGAAAATGAATGGAAAATAAAAAGTTGTAAATTATTTCAAAAAATATAGTTTGAAAGATTTTTTTAATATTTGTTTAATATTCACATATGAATATTACTGTATACATATGTATATATTACATTTTATAGTTTTTATTTTAAAAATTTAAATATTTAATTTGTTAAATAAGATTTTCATTTTAATAAATATAATACATATAAGAAAATTTTGTAAAAAATTATTCGAAATACATTTTACTAAAATACTGATTATACAAAATGATTAATAGAATCTAATATTTCTGATATATCTTCATATTTATCATCATCTTTATCTTCATTTTGATATTTTTCAGATGATCTAATTTTGTTAGCAATATTGTTTGGTATTTTGTAAGTGTAACAGCACGCATTTTCGAATTTTAATCCTTCTCGAATTTGTATTATTGAACATAACAACTCAGGTTTAATTCGATTTCGAATTTTATTTTAAATTAAAGCCATTAAACTTAAAAGCCTTTCGACTTCTGCGTTAGAAAATGGTAAAACGAGTAATGGCAATACAAAAATGGACAATTCTTTAAATGTATTTTCGCCGACTGAATTTTTAAAATTATATACCTGAATCCAAAAAGACATTATATCAGACTTTTCATCCCAATGTTGCTTATTAATATAAGACCACTGATTTTGAATAATATTTATATCAGATGAATTATACTTAAGCTCTTCTAAAATATGTGTAATTGGACTCCTTAAATGACTTAGAGTATTGTGTTTAGAAAACATAGAAATATGTTTTAATATATTAATATTTTTAGGCAAACGAGTTCTTAATTGTTTAACAAGTTCCTTTAGAAACAAAATACATACATATATTTATATTATATATACTTTT
This sequence comes from Sarcophaga caerulescens, assembly GCA_927399465.1. Lineage (NCBI taxonomy): Eukaryota > Metazoa > Arthropoda > Insecta > Diptera > Sarcophagidae > Sarcophaga > Sarcophaga caerulescens. Next base: position 66,819,155 of record OV656868.1, read on the forward strand.
ATTATATATACTTTTGAGCTTTTCTTTTGCTTTATTAAATTTTCAAATTCGTATCCTAAATACGGATTTGGAAGTAAAAATTCATGTCATTGAAAATAACATCATTTACTGAAAGAAATTAGCTTCAAATGTTCATAAAAGTTTTGTTTTGTAATAGTGATGAAATATAATCAAAACATTTCCTTGAGTAAAAAAAAATTTTTTTGGAGTAAAAAAAAATTTTTTTTATCAAGCAAATTATGCTAAAAAGCATTTAGCATAATTTTCAAAAAAATAAATGCATTTTCACGAAACATAATGCTAAATCTAGCACTGAAAGTGCTAAAATGGCAACATTGCCCTCGATAGATAGAGGGCGCACTAACCAACTACTTGGACTTGATCATAATGTCATCTGGATCACAGTGGCCATGGTCATTGCGTTATGGAAAGACCCGCAGAAAGACTACAGCTCGCATCTAACGCCTTCTGCCGTGGGTGTAGATCTGCTGAAGAGGAGGAAACTTTAATCCACTTTCTTTGTCAATGACCATCTCTTGCGAGGTGTAGATATAGGTTATTTGGCTCCCCATACCTTGTCAGCTTCACGGAGTCATCATCCATTGATGTCAAGGATATAGCTTCGTTTATTAAACTTTCGTTCTGCTTTTCCAGCGGAGGGTAGTCGTGCTTTTAATGAGCAGCTCTTGCACTGACCAACTTCTTCCACAGTTTGGTGGAATTCATTCAGTACAGGGACTGCGCTTTCATGTTGCGTTACAACGGGCCACTATGCTTGCTCAAGTGAGCTTTGGTAAACAAAGCAACCTCTTCGACCTTACCTAACCTGTCGTGCAATGCACAAATACTGCTTTAACTGTATCACTGTTGTGATACTGAAAATAGTCGCTGACAGCATGCTTTTTACTAAAAAAAATATGTACAACTGCCTTTACATACATAATTCATCTTTACAACCCTTCAGTGAGGATTACAACCTAGTTTCTCACACCACCTTATGTTGCTTGCGTTACTTTTATACATGACTGGCGGTGCCCACAGTTTAAAAACAACTCCGAATGGCAGATTTCTTCTGCGAAACTTTTATCGTAAAATCACCTTCAGCAATAGGGACTTCATTGCTGGATGTATAGGTACGTGAAGAGGCAAAATTTGATGCGGGTATCTGCGGAAGACGGCGAAGAGGACGAAATTGGATGGACAAAATCAAGGAAGCCCTGTCATCGATTGGTGTGACCAACTGTCGTAAGCGCGCAATAAGCAGAGGCGCCTGAAAGGATGTGTTAAGGCAGCCAGAAATCCGTGAGTCGGGTTGTAAATGGCCAATTAAGTTTAGCTAAGCATAAGATAAGATCCAGCGCATCTCAAAAAAGTAACTGCTCATGTCCATCACTGTCAATGGCGATCACTATCAAGTTCTTTTGGACAGAATTGGATGTTTTGGATACCAACAACATGTGAATTCAACACGATGGCACTATTTGGAAATCAACTCACCGCACATTTGATACTCTGCACGAAGAATTTGATGGCATAGACACCTCACTTGAAGGTGATATGATATATGCGACTTAACTCCGTTAGATCTTGTGAGGGGCATAAAAAATTTCGCTGATATCTCACACACATACATACATACATAATTGGTCATTACAACCCTTCAGTCAGGATTACGATCTAGCTTCTCACATCACTTATGTTGTGATCATCAGAGCTTTTTGCCGGGAGACTGCTAAGAGGAAGTCGCCTATAGAAATATTTTTTATTTCGTTTTATTGATGTCTGAGCTGTGATTTGAATCATGGCGTTGCAACTAATGAGAGTCACACCACTTATGTTGTGTGCGGTAATTTTATACATGAGCGGCGAGACCTACAGATTAAGAAGCTCTTCATGGCAATTTCATTTACCCTCAGAATTTTTGCCAGAAATCTGCTGAGAAACAGTCGGCGCAGAAATATTTTTTTTTTATAATTTCGTTTTGATGTCTGACCTGGGGTTTGAACCGTGGCCTTACGTCTAATAAGCCGACACACTGCCTACTAGACTACAGAGGCTACACATGCACTTCGTTTTATTTAAGTTTTAAGATAGCGAAGCGCTTTATCAAAGACCCGATACTTCCAAGTTGTATATGCAAAACTATTCCAATTATTATTCCTGTTATTACGTTTAGAAGGTGAATGGCATATTTCTTCTGCGAAACTTTTATCAAAAAATCATCTTCAGCAATGAAGTCCCTTTCTGGATGTATAGGTACGTGAAGAGACAAAATTTGATGCGGGTATCTGCGGAAGACGGCGAAGAGGACGAAATTGAGGAATAGTCTAAAGTGAATAGTCTAAAGTCCTTAGTTGAGGTCCCTTGGATGAGGCATTCTCTCTCTTCCAACGGAAACATACAGAATTCCAAGTAAAATCAGGAAGACAGAAGAAAACAACCTGTGGAATAACTGTAGAAATACTTACTCGCCCTGATATTACATAAATAATAGAAGAAAATCATCCTATAACTTCTCGTAATTTTTGCAAAAATGGTACTCCCTTATGTCGTTAATGACCGCCTGTTTTCATTTCAAAACAAGAAGAAGAAGAAAAAATTCCCTTTCATTAGTTGCACATTTTGTGGTCGCATTTTATTACAATCGCTGTAAATGCAAATTCAAAAAAAACAAAACAAAAAATATTTTTCTTTGTCGGCGTATGCTATTTCATGTGCGACTATACTTAGCAGGGAGTGAATACGTATGCAGTATTCATCTCTGCTTTGTTTTACCAGTCAGTTAGTCATTATTTGTCAAACAGACAAGACTAGACCAAGCGATGCCACACACACGCCGTATCACATCGCATTATAGTGAAGCAACGCTCCCTTTCTTTTCATTATTTAGCTTTTGGCGGACCCTGGTTTTATTTTTCTCCGTTGCTAATGGCTTTATTCTATGCAAACTAGTTAGCATGGTGTTCGTGTTAATCATTTCACATATTAAGGAGCCTTTTTAAATTGAATTTTGTGTTATGACAGTGAGAGGGTTCATTGTGGTTGAAATATTTTTCCAAGCTTGGAAATTTTTTCATAAATTGGTGATCTTAACATCAAAGAACGTACAATATGGCTAGATGAAGTTTGAACACCATGAATTGAAAACACTACGCTTTCAAATTTCGTGTCAAACACAACAAAAGCTTGCACAATCATTTAAGGTGACTCAAGCTGCCATTTCAAATCGTTCAAAAGCAGCAGGATTTGCTAAAAAGCAAGGAAACTGGATGTCACATGAACTAAAGCCGGGAGATGTTGAATGATGATTTTGTATGTCTCAAATGCTGTTTGAACGCTTTAAAAAAAATCATGTTTGCCTCGAATTATCACTGGTGATGACACATGTATTCATTACGACAACCCCAAGCGCAAGAAATTATATGTGAAGAGCAGACAACGAGCAATGTCTACGACCAAATAAAATATCCATTGCGCCAAGGTAATGCTTTGTATTCCGTGGGATTGCTGTAGTCTATTAGGTAGTAAGTTGGCTTATTAAACGTGTCGCTTCGGTTCAAACCCAAAGTCAGACATCTTCAACTCGGAAAAACTCGGAAAGTAAGTATTACCACAAAAATTTTCTCAAAAATTTGTCGTTCAGAACCGACTTTAAACTGTAGATCCCGCTGCACATGGATGAAATTAACACACACAGCATTAGTGGTGTGAGAAGCTATGTCGTAATCATGACTGAAGGGTTGTAATGACCAATTATGTGGGATTAGAAGCATGTGATCCATATTGAGTTACTAAAGCCGGATCAGACTATCACAGGAGGTATATACAGACAACACTTTTATTTCGTTTGAAGAGACCATTGGCGGGAAAAGGAACTAAAATGTAACCAAACATGAGATTTTAATTACCACTTACGCTCTTCCACGTATAGCAACCTCTGCCAAAACTATTTACAAAACACTGGATGGGAATTATTACCTCACCCGACATCAAGTTCAAAACTTAGCCTTTCTGACCATGATTTCTTTACAGTATGGTACAATGCTGTCTATAAAATTAAAAAAATATTGAGGGTAACATATTATGTAAAAGGTCTAATTGAACTAGCATTGTAAAGGGTGGGCCATTTAAAAGTTTAAATTTCAAAATGCATTAAAACAAACCCGGTTTGAAATTTTGTTAAATTTATTTTTTTGTTGTGAAGTACAGTTTTACCGGCTAGAAATGAAAAATTATTTCATTCATATGAATGCCGCGGCTGCCCTCACAGCATTTCATTCGATCGGACCAATTTTCGTACACCTTTTCGGATGTATGGGGTCGTATCTCAGCAATAGCATCACGAATGTTAGCCTTCAAAAACTTAATTGTCTTTGGTTTGTCGGCATCACACTTTTCTTTAACGACGCACCACGGAAAAAGCCCAAAAGTGTCAAATCGTAGCTTCTTTGCGGCCAATTGACATCACCATTTCGGCTAATTAAACGGACCGCAAACGTTTGATGCAATAAATCGATTGTGGTATGAAATGTGTGGCAAGTTACACCATCCTGCTGCAATCAAACTTCGTTCTCATCAATACCCTGAATAGCGGTTACAAAAAAATCGGTAATGTTTTCGCCGTCCTCACTTTCAAAGCAGTATGGCCCAATGATGTTTGCTCCACTGGCCGCACCAAACACGCGCTCGTAATGGTTGCATTGGCTTCTGTAAGCCAACGTGTGGGTTTTCTGAGCTCCAAATACAACAATTTTGGTTACTAACGTACCCATACATAAAGTGCCCATTACAACCCTTTAGTCAGGATTACGACCTAGTTTCTCACACCACTTATGTTGTGTGCGTTAATTTTATACACGAGTGGTAGGACCTACAGTTTAAAGTCAACTCCGAACGACAGATTTTTGAGAAACTTTTCATGGCAATTTTAATTACTTTCAGAGTTTTTGCTAGAAATCTGCTGAGAGGAAGTCGGCGAAGAAATATTTTGTCATATTTCGTTTAGTTGGAGATGTCTGACCTGGGATTTGAACCGAGGCCTCACGTCTAATAAGCCAACACACTACCTACTAGACTACTGCGACTAACGTGCCCATTAAGATGAAAATGAGCTTCATTCGAAAAGATTATTGTTTTTGGCAAAATCGACATCATCGTGCAGTTTCTCCTGGGCCCCTCTATTCCAATAAATTCCAATGTTGCTCAATCACATATCGATTCATTACGTTTAGTGGAGATAACATACTGAATTTTGTGGCAGAATAGAATGCCATAAGTGTTGCCAGATTCGAAATAACCGATGCCTCAAATTTAAATCGATAGATGGCCCACCTGATACTTTAGATTGAAGGCGATGTCTATTCAATGTATGAACTTTAATGTGTCTATTAGAGATGCTTTTCTCGATTTTTCATATTTTTTTCATTCTTCATTCCCCCTGAGTACATCATTTCTTGCTTAAAATTATTAAAAAAAAATTTGAATTTATTTCTGCTCAATCATGCAATGTGTAGGCCTGTTGCTTTATTACACCCATGCATGGTTTTTATCAGTCACTTCATCCATTTATTTGTATTCATTTTTTTGTTGTTGTTGTTCTCTCTAAGCATGCGCAACAGTTTTCCATGATCTTTTTTTTCTTTTTTTCTTTTCAATTCTTGTCTCGTTAGTTTCTTTCATCTTTTCATTTCTTATAAATGCCGTGTGACATTTGCATTATAAATGGTCTGTAAAAGAGCCGTAACCAAATTTAAATACTGTGTCTGATTTCTTTATAAATTTCTAAACAAATGTATTGCATGATATTTTATTTTATTTTATTTTTCTCAATTCATCAACACTTTATTTATCATAAATGACGGTTTTGATCAGAAAAAGAGCGATAAAAACACGCAAGGCATACAGCTGTAACGAAGTTTAATAAAAATTTCGTCTCTTTTTTATTTTTAAGTTTTATCCTCCGAAGAATTGAGCCTTTGGTAAGCAAGAACAACTTTAAAACATAATTCCAGGGAAAAAGAAATAGATTTTCCATAGAAATTATTAATTGGGTATTCCGTAAACAGGATATATCACGCTCTAGCATTTTGCAGATGGGCTGTTGCTTGTAATTACTATGACCAGGCTAATTGATATAGAAGCTCTGAAAAGATAATTCAAATCCATATAAAACTAAACCTTACTTACGTTATTGGTCATTACCGCCATTTAGTCAGGATTACAACCTAGCCTCTCACACCAACCACGTTGTGTGTATTAATTGTGTTCATGAGTGTTCTGACGTCCTTGTTTAATGTCGACTACATAAGATAGATTTTTTAAGAAAATTTCATTTACTTCCAGAGTGGGTGCTTTTTTCCCCTTCAGAAATCTCATGAGGGGAAGTCGCCGTTAATGTTAAAGTGTGTTAATTTTTTCCATGAGTGTCGACACCTATATCATAATGTCGGGAAACTTTTTATGACAGTTTTATTTATTCTTAGAGTTTTTGCTCTCAAGTTTTTTGCAAGTTGAGAGAAAGTATCCTAAAAAATTATTTTTTTCATATTTTGTTCAAGCCAATACACTGCCTACCAAAATACGACGGCTTCAAGAATGCCGTTTTTATCTAAAATTCTTTTACAGTCCTTAAAAATCATTAACTTGTCTTTTCCCAATTAACAACCACTGAATTAGTAATATCATGGAGTACCACCAACTAAATTTTATCGTTCTAAGGGCCGATAGCCTTGGTTGCTAGTGCCTTTCTAATATAAGCTAGATATTTGTAAGGTAAAAATAAATAAAATCATTAATCGTTCTAAAGTCCTCCATCTCACATATTTACGTAATTTGCTGAGCATTCTTCTAGAATGACTCCTGAACCACTTAGATTGATGGAACTTACAGCTTATCAATGGCACCATGTTATCCGAGTTTCATACCATTTTCTCTATACATACTCTATCTTGCCATTTAACTAAATTACAGGGTATGCTCATGACTAGCCACAAATGGTTTTAATTATGATGAACAGAGAGAATGCCCCGTAAAACAAGGTGCACAGCAGCGTTGTATAGTACCACCGAGAACCAATCTACAAATTAACCTTAAGGTTTCCCCTATTAGGAGTGTCGCCATTGTCTCGACGTTCTCTCTGAGCGCTTCAGTGTTTTACTTGTCGCGGACTTGTATCGGCCTTACAGATGAGCTCGGCAGAGCAGGTACACTTCTTCCGGAGCCCTCGATTTAAATGACCATTAGGTAACGATTATTTTGGGACGCCAACCTATCCTAGTTCAGTGAGCAATCTTGTTCCACTGCCAGACTCAATTGGCCCAGAATGGACAGGAGGCATACCAATCAACTACTTAAACTTTTGCCGAGGTTGTGGGTTTGCTGAAGAGCAAGAAACTGTTATCCACTTTCTCCGTCAATCGCCATCTCTTGCGAGGAGCAGCTAAATGGAGTTACATACATACATAATTGGTCATTACAACCCTTCAGTCAGGATTATTGACCTAGTTTCTCACGCCACTTTTGTTGTGTGTGTTAATTTTATACATAAGTGGCGGGACCTACAGTTTAAAGTCGACTCCGAACGACAGATTTTTTGAGAAACTTTTCATGGCAATTTTATTTACTCTCAGAGTTTTTGCCAGAAATCTGCTGAGAGGAAATCGCCGAAGAAATACTTTTTGTATTTTGTTTTGATGTCTGGCCTGGGGCTCGTACCCTGGCTTTAGGTCTAATAAGCCAACACATTACCTACTAGACTATGGCGACTTCTAAATGGAGTTATCATTCATTATTAAACTTTCAGGCTGGTCTGCATAGGAGAGTCGTATTTTAGTATGCAGCCTCTGCGCTGACCAACTCTTTCGATGAGTTTGGTGGAATTCGATTAGTACAAGAACTGCTCTTATCTGTTGCATCACAATGGGCTACTATATGTGCTCAAGTAAACTTTAGTATCAAAGCTACCACTCCAAACTACCTATCTACCTAACAATTTCTCTACAGTTCTCACTTGCTAAAGAGAAGTCTTGCAAAATTCTTCCATTCAAACTTTCCCTAATAAAGTTCCCAAGCTTAGCTTGCAGTTCTAGCGGTTAAATCTTAACACAATAATGAAGATCTTAACAAAAGGATTTCTTGGTCCTGTTGACAACAATTAATTTTTACAACAAACGCGTAATTTTGAAAGATTTTTAAGGAACACCTTTCAAGCTTAGACCAGGAATCAAATAAATTTCATATTGTGGTCCTGTATACCATCAATATTTACCCATATCGGCTGCTGATGGGTATTTTGATTTTACTTCGTGTAATATTCTGGAATTTCTTTCTTATCTTGAAAAAAATTGTCAGCAAAAGAAGCCGACGAACTCAAGGCAGTTGAATCAAAAGACAGTCATGTCATGCCGTGTCATTTTTTCAATTTTTTAAAGTTTTTTTTTTTTGTTAACAATCAACGAAAACTTTTGTAATTGTTGTTACAATATTCAGAATAAATTTCCTTGAAAGAAACAACAAATAAAATTAGAAAATGCGTGGTCACATATTCGTTTCTATTCATGCCTTTGTAGAGCGAGCAAGCATTTTGTAGAGCGAGAATTGAGACAATAAACATTTGCTTTTCTATGCCGTTTTTATTCCTATTTTTTTCGTTTCTTTATGTTGTGAGATATTCATCTTCCATTGTATTTCCACTTATTAATTTGAACTCTTATGCTGCATAAAAAAATTCATGATTGAGGGTCATGTATGCCCTGCATAATGTGATTGCTATTTGCTGTACGTATACTTGCATTCTCTAAACAATGTAGGAAGAAATAGTTGTTATCGCATGATGATCGTTTATTTCGGTACTCATTAAATTATTCAGTTGTCAGTCAAAAATGAATTCAACTGGAGTCTAGTACAGAGGCTGACTGTTAGACTTTACACAAGGTGGGCTGCATACATGCGACAATTAACATTACGTGAGTAACGTACATATTAGACGTTGACTGTAGCTTAATTGTTCTGGTAATGATTGAATGAATAACTCAAGAAAATAAATTTTTAAAATAAATGATCCTGTCATCCACTTACTTATCTACTTACCTAATTTGCTATTACAACTCTTCAGTCAGGATAACAACCAGTTGAGTTTGTGATCGAGGATCAGGCCCTGATATTTAACTTCGGGACTTAACGTGAGTCTGATCACGTTTATACTAGGAAGGGTAAAGGTCGGGACCTTGTGTCTCCTAGTGAAAAGAATTGTATCTGTCTTGGAGGGATTAACAGGTTAGGTTAGGTTAGGTTAGAGGACGTGTACTTGTCCGTTAAGACAAGTACAATACCCGGAGGTCGAAATTGACCCATTGTACAACGTCCTTGGAGAGGGAAGGAAATAGAGGGAATAGGATGAAAGGAGGGCATAAGGGTAAGGGGAGGATGGGAATCACACAGAAAGAAACAGACACAAACAAGGGTTGAGCGCGCGACTACACTTATGAAGCCCTAGCACCTCTCAACCAGCTCAAACTGCTAATAAATCTGTGGAGAGCCTTGATGTCGGCTCTTGACACAGAACTCAAGCTCTCAAAGAAGGCTCTGCCAAGGGTCCTCAACCTCAACCTACCAAGGGCTGGGCAGTTACAGAGGAGGTGTTCGATAGTCTCTAACTCCTCCTCATCGCAACATACCCTGCAATAGTCCGGCTGGGATCTGTTCCAGATCCCCGTCAGCGACCTAATCTCGCAGTGCACTGTGATAAAACCGACAACCAACCTTACGCTGGCCTTAACCAAGCCCAGCAGCCAATCTGTTCTCTTACTGTCCATAGCAGGCCATAGACGTCTAGAGACAGAACAACCTGATCCGTTCCTCCAACGCCTTTGCTCTTCCTCCCTGACCCATCCATCGATGAGGCCATAGAGGTGGCAGACTGGGGGTTCAGGACCAACTATTAAATCGCCCCCCGAAAGGGAACCTAACCTAGCGAGGGCATCCACCGTCTCATTGCCCAGTATTCCGCTATGACCCGGAACCCAGCATAGACGGATACGGTCCGGTCCAAAAGACCTCAACGACTCTTTGCACTCGCGAACCAGTCGTGATTTGCACCAGACCGACGCAATGGCCTTAAGGGCAGCCTGACTGTCAACGAAGATCATGTAAGATTCCGAATCCGAAGATGGGCCACCAGCTATGGCCTCAATAGCCTTCAGTATTGCGAAAATCTCTGCCTGAAAAACGCTGCAGTCATCATTCAACCTGAAGTGGAGTTCAAGACCGAGTTCCCTACAGAAAACCCCAGCACCTGTACATCCACCTAACTTAGACCCATCTGTGAAAATGGGTATACCACTCTGCCCCCGGAGTACCCCACCATTCCATTGTGCCCTATCCGGTATAAGTGTCCTTAAACCAGGTAGGAATATAGCCTCGGGCACAATGTAATCAGTGGCTTTTTCCGAAAGTCCATACCTTCCGTCAGGAAAGACGATACTCAGAACTCTGGAGTGACCTATCGAGCGCTGCTTCCAGCAACCCGATTCCCTCAGGCGTATGGCACTACGCGCTGCACACCTCTTGACATATAAGTCAAGCGGAGTCAGACAGAGCATAGTATCAAGAGCAGCCTGAGGGCAACTCTTCCTCACTCCAGTGATACTCAAAGAGGCAATCCGCTGAACCTTATCCAAGATTTTCCGTTGAAAACTCTTGTCTAAGGCACACCACCAGACAACAGATTAACAGATAGTCCAAAAACCCCGCACCAATCCAGTACATTTGACAGCGATGGCAATATCGTCAGCGTAGGCTATGGCGTTACCAGAGGATTCAAGTCTTCTCATGAGTGAGTTGACTGCGAGATTCCAGAGAAGTGGAGATAGAACAGTGTCTTGTGGTATACCTCTACAGACAATTCTCTGATACTGTGAAGTCCGCACTGTGGAGGTTATTATTCTCGATTTGAGGAGGAGCTCAATAAACCTGACCAGATTCTGATCCAGGTTGAGGGAATTAAGAGCCCTAACTATAGCGTCCGTGTTGACGTTGTTGAATACACCCTCAATGTCCAGGAAAATGGCCGGAGTGTATTCTAAGGCTAACTTAAACTTAAATCTACGAGTAACTCAAATCTAATTAATATAATTTTTGCTTTCTGGTGAATGTACATATATATATGTACATATATATAACTATTACTTAAATCATAACATTGTATAAACAGTACTATTAATTAAGATTAAAATGCTTATTGTACTGGAGTTAATCAATAAATAAATAAATAAATAAAATAAATAACGTGCAAGGACTTTTCCATCCGAGAGAGTGCAGTGCAGTCTCCACCGATTTTCCTCTCGTGTAGGAATGTAGGTATGAGAATTGAAGTAATGTATGAATCGAGGCCCTAATTTGAACATCAAGTACTCTTTCCAGTATCTTCAGAAGAAAGGAACAAAGGCTTATTGGTCTATAGTCAACCGCCTTAGTGTGGGACGGTTTCCCAGCCTAAGTCTAGCGTCATAGACGGCAAGCAGCCAAGGGAGAATAATTTCTTTCCCATGTTGGATGTCACCTGGAATAATACCATCCGGTCCTAGGGACTTGAATGGTTTAAAGGATATAATAGCCCACTGCGCTTGGCCTGGGTTAAGAGTTAAGGGAGAGTGATCCCCAGACGATTTTCTGAAAAACTTTTGTGAAATTTGGTTCGATCTCAAGCCACATAAGGTCGAAAAGTCATTACTTAGTGTGGATTTTTACTAGCGGCGTACATATTACTTTGAAACAACGTGAACCAGGCTACTATCACTGTCAACGGTGAGCACTATAGAACGCAAATTTCTAACTTCGTTTGGCTTGAATTATACGATCTGGATACCAACTACAAGCGGTTTTAATAGGACGGCGTTACATGCTACACAGCTCATGCCACATTGAACATCCAGCGCGAGCGGTTTGGTGAGAGAAGGTGATGTGAAGTGGCCACCGGAATCATGCAATTTAACTCATTAGACTTATATGCTACACAGCTCAAGCCACATTGGATATTCTGCAAGAATAGTTTGATGATTTAAACTGATGTGAAATGGCCACCAAAATCGTGCGATTTGACCCCGTGAAACTTTTTCTGTAGGACTTATAACATAATTGATCATTACAACCCTTGAGTCAGGATTACGACCTAGTTTCTCACACCACTCATGTTGTGTGTGTTAAGCCTATACATGAGTACCGGGGACCTACAGTTTAAAGTAGATTCAGAACTACAGATTTTTTGAGAAACTTTTCATGGCAATTTTTTTTTATTTACTGTCAGACTTTTTGCCACAAATCTGCTGAGAAGAAGTTGCCGAAGAAATATGTTTGACTTGAGGTTTGAACCGAGGCCTCATGTCTAATAAGTCAACGCACTACCTACTAGACTACGGCGACTTTAAGAGATATTTCACACGCTTTCTTTTATTGTAATTTAAATAATGAAAGCGCTTGATGAAAGACCAGTTATTTCATGGACTCGTAGGTGCTGTTTTCATTTTTATTAGAGACATCTTTTTCCAAACAATCTCATAATAATTTATGTATTGTGCAAGCATGCTTACGTATATATGTATGTACATATGTAGGTACATAAATAGTTAGTTGACTGTCATGTTGACAGTTCGTTCGTTTTTTTTTTTTTTTTTGTTAGATTTGCTACATTTTTACTCTGTAATAAGCTTAAGGTTTCAGATTTTGTTGTTTGTCGTAAAGAAGAAAAATAAACACAAATGCACTCAGGTGCAGATGTAACAGCAACAGTAGCAAATATATTTATATGTACACAGTAACACAAGTAGAATAATGAATGACTGAAGCGAAGTAAGAAAAATGAGATGAAATGAGATGAATGGTTGGATGGATGTTTGTTTATTTTGTTTGCCGTAGAGAGCTGCAAGGTGTCTCTTAAATTAGTTTTTTCCTGCCTTTCATGTCATTAAGAAAAAAAAACACGACAGAAACAAAAATACATGGCTCATGTAGGAGCAATTGTGCAGTAAGAGATAAGTAGCCAAAAAGAAAATTTAAATTCTGGTAAATATTGAAACAAATTTAGGTTAAAAAGAATTTTAAAATTACAAAAAAAAAGAGAAGAACATCCTCTTCTAAAATAAAAAAGCTGACATCATGTGAACATATTTGTATGGTTTTTGGGCAAATGTTTGGATAGAATTTTTTTTTGTAATAAAAAGGGTGGCCCACTTAAAAGTTTAAATTTAATAATACAATGAAACAAAAGCGGTTTGAAATATTTGCCAAATATATTTATATTTTTTGTTGTGAAGTACAATTGTTCGGGTTAGAAATGAAATGTCTATGGCTGGTCTCACAGTATCTCATTCGATCGGACCAATTTTCGTGCACTTTTTCGAGTGTATGGGGTCTCGGCAATGGCATTACGAATGTTAACCTTCAAATGCCCAATTGTCTCTGCTTTGTCGGCATAACAGTTTTCTTTAACGGCGCCTTTCAGAAAATAGTTCAATGGTGTCAAATCGCAGCTTCTTGGCGGACAATTGAAATCACCATTTCGGCTAATTAAATGGCCATGCAACGTTTGACGCAATAAATCGATTGTGGCATGAAATGTGTGGCATGTTGCACCATACTGTTGTAACCAAACAACGTTCACATCAATGTCATGAAGATGTTGGTTGCGCAGTCATCATTTTCAAACAAATATCGGCCAATGATACCTCCGCTCTACAAGCCGCACTAAACAGTTACTCGTAATGGGTGCATTTGCTTTTGTGAGACCACGTGTGGGTTTTCTAAACCCCAAATACGACAATTTTGCTTATTAACATTCCCACTAAGATGAAAATGAGCTTCATCCGAAAAGATGATTTTTTTTGGCAAAATCGACATCACCGTCTAGTCTCTCGTTGACCCATCTCTTCCAATAAATCCCAACTTTGCTCAAGCCTAAATCGATTCATTATGTTCAGTGGAGATAACATACTGAATTTTATGACAGAATAGAATGCCATATTGCCAGATTCGAAATAACCGGTGATACAAACTTAAACCGACCCTATATGTTTTCCTATCACTCTCTCTGTCTCTGTCTTTTTGTCTGTTCAAATGCAAAATTTATTAGAACATATACACTCCATAAACAATTCACTTTATTACCTCAAGTGCTTCAATTAGCAATACTGATTTGAATGCTTTTGAACATAATCTACACAAACGGTCGGTATATGAACAGTCGCTTATATGAACACCGTAAATAACAAAAGAAGACAGGGAAAATATTATTTCTCTGTCAATATTTGTATGTACACACATATGTGATGTATGTTTGATGACAATGAGATTGACTAGCTGTGTTCATTTCTTTTATATTATTTACCTGTAACTCCAGATATATTTACTTGCAATGTCTATGTACAAGGCAAGTAACTCTGTAAGTAGTTGCGGTAAATCATTCACAACAACTTCAAACAATAATAAATAAACAAGCAAACGTACATATATGATTACAGAAAATAGAACAGCGGCAAACATATGTATGTATGTACATGGAACGTTTGGAACTTAATAGATATTACCAGGGAGATGTGTGTGATTGCCACGTTCAAATGGAAATATATTTTTACCTCCTAAAAGTAGAAGTAATCCTGCATTCTGAATGAATATGTATGTACGTGGAATATGAAAAACATTTCTTCGGCGACTGCCTCTCAGTAAATTTTTGCCAAAAACTCTGCGAGTAAATAAAATGATCATAAAAAGTTTCTCAAAAATCTGTCGTTTGGAGTCGACTTTAAACTGTAGGTCCAGCAACTCATAAATAAAATTAACACACACAACATAAGTGGTTTGAGAAGCTAGGTTGTCATCCTGAGTGAAGAATTGTAATGATCAATTAAGTAAGTATGTATGTATGTGGGAACGTGAACAAACAAAATTGGTGACGATATCAATCCATAGCAAGATTCGCCGACGCTACACCAAATACTCCGAGGACGTTGTTTTTAGGCAACGATAGATGGCAGCCTCATTATCTCAGCACTTGCCACTACAGACCAATCACCAGATAAGCTGAAAATACCAAATTAGCTGAAAAGTAGATTAAAGAAATGGAAACAAGGCAAAAATGCTTCGTGCAAACCATATGCTTCTAATGGCAAAAAAAACATCGATCAACATAAGATCCAAAGCCGTTCAGTGCATACCGAAAAAGTCTCTGTTTGGTATGGATTTTGGGAACGTTTAAGTACAGTCAACAGCGAGCAGTAAATGTCTGAATTGGATGATCTGGAAATCCCACAGCATGAGATTTCAATGGAACAACGCTAGTTGGCACTCAATGCTTACCACATTGGATATTGTGCGCTAGTGATTTGAAGACATAGTCATCTCAGGTGGAAAGGGTGTGAACCATTGCATCAAGATCGTGTAATTTGGCTCATCAGACTTTGTCTTGTGGGGGGTTTCATTAAATCGCTAATGCGAGCGAATAAGAGTCCAACATGTTCCGAAAAAGTCACTTTTTGATATGGGTTTTGGGGTGGCGCCGTCATGCGTCCATATTTCCTTGAGAAGTACGTTGATTAGGTCATCACTGTTAACGGTGATAACTATAGATCGTTGATTACTAATCTCTTTTGGCTTGAATTGGATGATCTAGAGACAAACGGAATGTAGTTTTAAAGGCTGTGAACAAGCCATGTAGATTGTGCGATTTAAACTCGCAAGACTTTCTTTTGTGACCCTCAAAGTCAATATAATGCATGTGGTCTATCAAATTCAGTTTGATTTATGCGTCAGAGTCACAGAAAATTGGGTATTATGTATGGGCTCTAGCAAGGGAACAATGATTCATTTAAATTTAAAGAACACTTTATAAAAGACCTTTTGAACTTTTGAATTAAGTCCCGATAGATATGGAAGCCTGATTTGTCTTTTGGAGACGGCTTTGTGCTTATTTCTTCTCGAAATATTTCGAAGTATGTTTTTATATTTTCAAAAGCATACAAAAATGTAAATATGTAAACTGACATATACATATATATGTGTATACCACATACCATATATATATGCACATAGGAGACGTGTTCATATAAATCTGATACCCTCTGTCAGTATTTCCATATGATAAGCGTTCACATTCACATCCATTTGATGTGAAAACCAAAAAATAACGTATTTCTGTCACTTCGTCTTACTCTGTGTTATTTTCAGCTTTCTCTCTCTTGTCATATTGTTATTTCGCTAATTGCATTTAATTATTTAAAAGTACCACTGCAGTAAAAAGTACCACGTTTCCATTTCTTTCTATTTCGATTTGCAAATTCAGTTCAAACTGTTTTTTTTTATGTCATGAGTGATATGTTCATTTGGCACAAGTTACCAGGTCACATATGTATTTATATTATCTGAAAGTACATATTTGTACCTATACATACAGGTAAACGTTTGTTTTATCACTGGTTTGGTGTGATAATAAATAAAAAATATATTTTGATGATGATGTTGATGATGATGTTACGTTTGCTTTTATAAATCATATATCACATAAGCTTTATGTACCATATACGGTAGAGAAAGAAATATTATTGTCTGCAGGCCGGCAACACTAATTTAAATGTGTATGATTTACTGTATTGGTTTATAGTTTTTGGGGGAATTGGAATTTTTGGGGGATGGAAGAACACTTTGCTTTAAATAAAGGCGGTGGTCAGCAAAGTATGACGCCTGAACTGAAAAGCGCTCCCATACTTAAATTAAACTCTATTCAATGTATTACTTACTGGTCTTTAGTGAGGTAGGTTGTAATCTCACACCACCCATGTTGTGTATCTTAATTTCATCCATAAGTAACGCGACCTACAGTTTAAAGTCATCTCCGAACGACAGAAATTTTTTTGAGAAACTTTTCTTGGCAATTTTTTATTCTACTTTTTAATTTTTGTTAGAAATCTGCTGAGAGAAAGACGCCGAAGAAATACTTTTTTTCATATTTCGTTTTATTTGAGATGTCTGAGCTGGGATTTACTTTCTAGACTACGACGAAATCGTGAGTCATTACATCGAAGAATTTTAAAGACTGTGAGGAATTTATTTGTTCTCGCCGTAGTCTAGTAGGTAGTGTGTTGGCTTATTAGACGTGAGGCCACGCTTCAAAACTCAGGCAAAACCTCTAACAAAACGAAATATGAAAAAAAAAGTATTTCTTCGGCATCTTTCACTCAGTAGATTTCTGGCAAAAAATCTGAGAGGAAGAAAAAAATAGCCATGAAAAGTTTTTCAAATATCTGTCGTTCGTAGTCGACTTTACCGATCCAGTCCCTCATGTATAAAATGTACACACACAATTGGTAGTTTCGCTGAAAGGCTCTATCTGTCCCTCCAGGATTATTGCAGAAGCTACTATGATGTGGGGGAAACGTATGCGGTCAAACACGTTTTATGCGAGTACCTTACAAGTCAGAACTGATGTCATCAGTTTTTGGGTGATAGAACGTTTAAAGACCTGGGCATTGTAGCGAACTTGCAACTAAAGTTCAAACCCACCACCTCACACTGGTTAACACCATAAGCCATCTGGCCACCGAGTGAACTTGCCTGTAAATGGCAAGCTACCCTCTAAACTAACCTAATACGCACAACATAAGTTGTGTGAGAAGCTAGGTGGTTATCCTAACTGAAGGGTTTTAATGACCACTTGTGTATCTATACGTATATGTGCTCTCTAAAGTATGACTCAAGTCTCCTCTTATTTTAATGACCCAACTAAAGTTTTGATTGATTTAAAAAGTGACTTTGCCCCTCTTTATTTTCCCTTTCATTGAGTATACTATTACATATATCAACGACATGGAGGCCTCCTCTTTATAAGCTGGTCTGCTTGCTTAAAGGCGAGAATGCCCACATGACTTGGGACCAAGCAGAGGGTAACTTTCTGTTTAGCTGAATGGCAGCTTGACTTCTGCAACGAAATGCAATTTTAGAACAATACGTCAATTTATCCAATTTGACACCAACACGTGCTGTATTTAAATTAGAGGCGGCATTGAAAAAGGAATTTCCAAAAAAGAGCAAAAAAACAAACAAAAAAAATTTTTTTAAATGATAAATCGTTTGCTTATTTGACATTAAATTTCGATTGGCAAAGAAATTTGGTTATAACTGCGTTCTGAATCAATTTTTCAGCTGAATTGGTTTCATTTAATTAAAAATTAATTTTGTTTCTTTTCTTTTCTATGGAAACCTTTCTAACATATAAAATGTAATAAATGTTATTTTAATAACCTCTCCCCCTCTCTCAATTTTATTTATTTGGTCTGTTTTAATTAAACAACATTTTTTCTGCATTTCAAAAAAAACAAATTCAACATCAATCAATACACTCATGTACATACTTTTGAGTTTTATGAAGTACTTGAGCTTCAAACATAAAAAATTTATTTGATTTACGCTTAACAATGATGTATTGAACATGAAAATACAACAACAGCAACAACAACAGCAACAGTCAAAATTAAAAATTTTTATGGTTTAAAATCTTTGCTACGATTGGCATTTAATGTTGAGCTTTACACTGAAAGAATTTTATGATCAACGTGAACGGAAAATATACTTTTAATGAATCATGTCATGAATCATGAATCTCTCAAGAGATTGCCTTTTTAGAAGCTCATTCAAGAACTCGTTTGACATACCAGGAGCGTAGTGGGATCATAAATAGGGTGTTAGACAGAAGGTGTATAGAACCTATGGTATCCAGATGGATTGTACGTAATCAGCGAAAAATTACACAGGGAATATATGTGTTAAAAAAAACTCAGGTATTCATACATAGTAGTCAGTACAACCCTTCAGTCTCGATTCCTCCTCAATTATGCTGTTACAATCTGGACTTAATTTTTGAGCGATACACAATGGCAGGTATTACAGACAACGTAGAATAACTCCTTGAGTATAGCCCCAGGATGTGTAAAGATGTCTAGTATAGACCACCTTCATGAAGAGTTCCTAATATTTTCAGTGAAGAAACATAACGAGGTACTGTCTAAACAATACCTCATATCTTGCTATCTACCCTCCCATCCCAACCATCATATAGTTATGGACGACCCAACTCCTTGCCGTATTAGAAGACGACTTCAGAACCTTCAACACGGACATCATACACCTCATACCTACAATAGTGGACCTCCAGTCAGTTAGGGAGGCACAGCGCTCCCTACACCAAACGACAATGAAAACAGCAATGGACGAACTCAGCCACAACGGGTTATCAATCAGCATCCACGACCAATCTCGGATAATGAAAGGCAGCTACCCAAGGTTATTAGAACCATCCTGGCCCAGCTAAGATCATGATGGTCGAACATCCTTAACAGCTTCTGGGCAAGGATTATTCCGGGGACCTCGGATCGCTGACCCTCATGCAATCAAACACCACATGATACGGTGCACCTCTTCGATTGCCCCGCAAATCCAACAACCCTTCGACCTATAGATTTGTGGCTGAATCCAACACTAGCAGCAGACTTTTTTGGGACTACTGATCACGTGACGACAACTACCAACATACTCAACTCACAACTCATAATTCCATCTCTTATCCATATCATCTCCAATAGAATCACATTGGCATACAATCAAGCACATAAACCTAATTTTCTTATATCCACAGGAAGATACTTACGGAGGCAACAGCAGAACTGTTACAACAACAACAACCCTTCAGTCTACATTACAACCTAGTTTCTCACACAACTTATGTTATGTGTGTTAGGTTAGCTTAGGATAGCTTAGCAGGTAGCCATTCACACTTATGTTGTGTGTGTTAATTTTATACATGAGTTCAAAATCGATTCCGAACGACAGATTTTTGTGACTGAACTGGCGTTTGAACGATATACTCACGTCTAAGCAGCTAACGCACTACCTACCTATTAGCTACGAAAGCTATATACTCTTGCCAAATAAGGACACATTTTTGTTATACGAATGATTTAAGACCGGCTCTTGGGGCATGAGCGAAAGGTTTTAATCCTAGAATGGAATATTCAAAGTGCATAAGGAAACTCGGGAGTATATTCCCAGCAGAAGTCAATGACATCGAAAGATGTGCTCAATTAAACTTGGATAGAAGGTACAAAAGACAAGATATAGCAGTACTTGATAGTCAGGCATGTCACTGATTTTCTAAGGATTAAGCCAAGTACGACAAATAGGGTTAATCTCTGCTTAGGTCATGTGGGAATATATGACAATGTGTAGGCAGATGCGCTTACACGCAGCTAATGCGACCAGAACTTTCCTGTTAAGTGTGTCGAGATATTTGGAAAGTCATACTGAATGAAAGGTAAGATAAAGGCTGACGGAGACTTTTTCTCAAACCAAACGGATTTGTGGCAATTAAAACTTTTGTTGTGAATTATAATACAGGGAGATTTAAATCATGTATCAGAACAGGAAGAACCAAAGGTTAGTAACCGGTACTATAGATTGAATTTACGATTGTTCAGAGTAGGGACTGTCCCGAACCCAATACGTAGGTTTTAAAATGATGAGAATAAATCATCAAAAAGCATACTTTGAACCTGTGAGAGATCAATAGCTTGAACTGCCAAACTTCATAACGTTCAATTGTGAACCTGAAGTGAAAGTAACCTGTATCCTCTTACAAGAAAGGCAAAGAAGCTTCCTTACTAAAAATGACTGATTTTTTTTTTTTTTTTTTTTTTCATAAAATGTTACATATCTTGAAGTCGGCGAGGTCTATTAAAGTAGCTTATTAGACGTGAAGTAGTCGCCGTAGTCTAGTAGGTAGTGTGTCGGTTTATTAGACGTATGTAAGGCCACGGTTCAAACCCCAGGTGAGACATCAAAACGAAATTTTGAAAAAAATATTTCTTCGGCGACTGCCTCTCAGCAGATTTCTGGCAAAAACTCTGAAAATAAATAAATAAACCATGAAGAGCTTCTCAAAAATCTGTCGTTCGGAATCGACT
This sequence comes from Sarcophaga caerulescens, assembly GCA_927399465.1. Lineage (NCBI taxonomy): Eukaryota > Metazoa > Arthropoda > Insecta > Diptera > Sarcophagidae > Sarcophaga > Sarcophaga caerulescens. The sequence continues at coordinate 66,840,151 of OV656868.1, forward strand.
TTAAACTGTAGGTCCGTCCCGCCATTCATGTATAAAATTAATGCACACAACATAAGTAGTGTGAGAAGTTAGGTCGTAATCCTCACTGAAGGGTTGTAATGACCAATTTATGTTTATGTATGTATTAGACGTGAGGCTCAAACTTCAGTTCAGGCATCTCCAATAAAACAAAATAAAAAAAATATTTCTTCGGTGACCTCTTTTCAGCAGATTTCTGGCAAAAACTCTGAGAGTTGAATAAAATTGCCATGAAAATTTCCAAAAAATATCGGTCGTTCGAAGTCGACTTTAAGCTGAACACACACAGAATATAAATGATGGAGAAGCTAGGTTGCTTTTCCAATTGCGGTACATAAGTGGTGTTTGAGAGTAATGACCAATTAAGTTGCGTATGTAGTATGTTGCATACCATAAATCGACTGTAAAACTTACTCTAGGCTTAGTTTCAATACTGAACTCTATTATTAATTAGCTGTAGCACCAACTAATTACACATGCTTGCTAATCATTAAATTAAAATAAGTAAACACGTCTTAATGGAAAATACAAACAAGAAATTCCCTAAAAGCATTGGAAAAGTCAAGCCTATAAATAATAATGTATTCTCTCTGGAGCATAGGACAGGAATAATTTATGTGACACCAACTTGTAACCATGCATGCGCATAAGAGTCATACAACCAGCCAACCATCCAACAATCCAAGGAATTAATGTTTGAACTAAACGCCACAACATAAATGATGACACTTGTTTTTTTGCTGTAATTTAAACGCTTCTTTGAATTTCTCTGCGTACCAAATGTTTTTTTTTAACGCGTAGTGAGCGTTAAACAGAATTACGCCCGTTTTCTTCACAACATACGATTTTATAATGGCTTTAACAAGATTCCTTTAAGTACCCCATATGAAGGCCACTTTTTTGCTGCATTTAAAATTGAATTTTTTTTTTTGCTTTTTTTTCGTTGGTACGGTTTTGTTTCTTTTGAACATATTCCGCGAATATTCATATCGAGTGGTTCATAAAATTATTATTTATGATCGAAAAACTGACATGCCTTGCAATGATTGAGTATGTAGACACACAGTGGTTTGCTTTACATTTTTTTTATTGTTCTGTATTTCAGTATTGATCTTGTAGGGAGAGGAAAAAGGAAAAAATTCTTTGAATTATGAAGAGAAATATGTTGTCAATAATGCGTTCGATAAGCTATGATGAGAAGTCAAGAACAAACTATTTCGCAGAAGCCTATAAATTGCATACAGTAGGTGTCAGTGTCAATTTTGCACAACGTAATGCTACATAAGAAAGCAAATTCTGGTCGTGAATTTGATCATGAATTTTCTATGCCAGCGTAAGTTAAGTGAAATAAAAACTAGAGTGCAGAGATTAGTGGACACCCCTCGTTATTAGCTATTGTTTTATGCTACATTTTAATTTAAAAAAATTCAAAATTATACTTGCAACATAAGAAATCATTTTAACAAGATGCTGGAGACAGTCAATATTTTCAACATTTTCTCGTTTATTATTGCTGCATACACAATATTGATACATGCAGCATACATTATAGTATAGTAGACATACGCAAAACGAAATGTGCAACAACACTAGTATTGTGGCACATAAATTTTCACATACACATTTTTGCAACATGGGGGTGCAATTGTTTCCATAGCTGCCTGTAAGTCAATGCCTTTTTTTTTCGTTTTCTTCCATTCACACTTCAAGAAAAATAAAAAATAAAAATGAAAAAAATATTGAAAACAATTCTTAGAATTATATTGTAGTGCTGCAACAGCTCTGGCAGTTGTTATTGTTGGTGTAGTTGTTTTAAAGCTTAAGGCAATTTGAACAATATTTCAATTTATTTACTCAACCGTTTCTTAACAGTCATTGTCTTTATTTATTTCTTCCATACATTTTGTTTTTATTTTAGTTTCTTCTTCTCCTCGTTTTTTTCTTTTTTTCTTGTGTTATACTTGTCGCCTTTCTTTGTTTTCCTTTTTCATACTCTACCCATTTCCATGCATATTAATGGCCACTTTAGTAGAGTAGCTCGTATAGAGTGGAAGAAATCTGTGATGTTTTGTAGAGAAGCAGTTATTGTAAGGCTCTCAACACCAGGGATGCCATTATTCAAGAAAAAGTAAGGCTTTGCAAGGCAAAACAGCAAAACTCTTTATGTTTATAATTTTTCCAACAGCCCTAGGATGTATCATTTCTGCCCATTTAAGATTTACAGGTTTTACAAGCAACAGATATTCATCAGTGCTCTTCAGTGAAGCCATTGAAACAATGGTTGACATTTTATGTCACTGTTCAGCCTACGTTAGGCTAGGTTAGGTTAGCAGGTAGCTTGCCATTCACAGGCAAGTTTACTCGGATCACTCTTTTCATGATCCGTTTGTAGTGCGTTTGAACTATTCCGAGCTCTTTATGAAACCGGGCTTCCCTTAGTGTCATGTTTGCTACCATGCCCAGATCTTCAAACGTTCCGTCATTCAAAAACAGATGACGTTTGTCCTGAAGTGCAGGGCACTCTCGTAAAAAGGTGTTGCACGAATCCATTTCTTCTACATCATGGCAGCTTCTACAGTAATTCTGGTGGTAGAGACCGAGCCAGTCCGCGAAACTGCCAATAGCACTGTCTCCCTTTAGAATTTAGTCGAAATCAAGTAGTTCCCTGGTTTTCCTGTTGTCCAGTGCTGGACACAGCAGTTTTGAAATTCGCCAACCAGATATGTCGAACCACCCAGGGTTTGTTGAATTCGACGCTGTTTTTTCCAATTTGGAAAAGTATTTCTGTGGAAGCTTATATATCCCTTCTATTGCCTCTTCCTCAGACATCTCCAATCCGTTCTGTGCCAGTTCGTCCGCCTTTCCGTTTCCCTGTATGACACAGTGGCTCGGAAGCCAGTAGAGGCGGGTGTTGTCTCGACGTATACGGTGTAGAGAGTGCATGCAACTCCTGACGCCCTTTGATTTGACGAGATGGAATCCCAGCGCTTTGATTGCTGCTTGACTATCCACACATATGATCAAGTTCGTGGGGGGTAAGTCCGCGGTTACAACTATAAGTGGAGCTTGTTCAATAGCAAAAATCTCCGCCCGAAATACGTTGGCCTGGTTAGGTAATCTGTATGACCCGTTTAGTGCCAGTTTATCTGAATAGACCCCAGATCCAGTTTCGTGTTCCATTTTTTAATGATCGGTTCAGCATTTGTTAGCTTCAGATTTTAACTTTCTAGGGAATGTGATTTACCAGACATAACCCTATTCAGAGAAGTGAACTTGAAACAGAGAAGGAATTTTATATCGGGTCTTTCATTAAGCGCTTTCTTTCTTAATAAAAAAAGCATGTGAGATATCATCGAAATTTGTTATTCGTTTGAAAGACCTGCTGATGCCATGATGTTTGGAACATCGTTCAAATATCCGCCACGGCTTCTCTGGATATAGCGTAACTGCAATGTCAAATTTTCGTAAAACCTAGCTGGATCTGACCGATGGCATGGGTTATGTTGGCTGTGAGGACCGCTGTAGTTTGCACGATCTTGGTGGCCAGTCTATATCACCTTCACGAGAGAGATGATCATGCCCTCCAATCGCTTGCGCAGAATATTCGATATTGCACCACAGCGCTATCGTGTTGAAACTACATGTGCTTGGATCACTCAATTTATGTCAAAAGAATTTCGTATTCATAATCATTTTTGCCCAGCAGTTTTTTTTAACAACTGGCGTCCCTGGCATTTAGTTTTTTTTTATATTTCACACAGAATTTTTGCACTGACTTTATTGTTTTCGTTCTTGTAGTGAAGTATTCTATGCCGGGTCTTTTTTATTTTTTGTTTCCTTTATTTTCATGTGATCATAAGAAAACTAATTTAGTTTTCCAATGAAATGGAGACAGTTGTTGTCGTTGTATAAAAGCCTGAATGCTTCAATGCATTGAGTTTGTAGGAGGATTCCTTTAGCTGTGCTGCCTTTTGATTTAAACACTCTACACTATGACCCGTAACGAAAGGTTAAATTAAAACAAATTAGTTTTCGTTAAGGAAATATAATTTAAAATGCAATTGTACAAGAAGACGATGATGATTGAAAATTGACTTGAGCATCAGTAAATAAGTTACAGAATAATTTGTAGTCCTTATATTTTTGCAAAGATACGGGAATACGTTGTAACAATTTGTATACTGGGATATACATCCTAGAGCATACAATGGTGGTACAATAAATTCAATTTAAGTTTGTAAAAAAAGGGGGGAAAGAGGGAAGAATGTTTTGAATTTTCTATGCCCTTAAGCTTCTTGTTCCTAAATATCTTCTTCGTCCTTCTCGTCTATAGATGAGAATTAAAAGCATTACCGGCAATACGACCATTAAGTAGGTTTTCAATGGGCCAAGCAAATTTTTTAACCGTAAATAAGCCCATCTAGTCTCTAGCCTTATGTAGTTTCTTGTATGGATCCAACTTTCAAGTGAACCTACGTTAATTTGATGTTGTTGATGTTGTTCATAACGGATTTTGCATTAAGCGCGTCCAATATATAAATGTAAATAAAAAAGTGAGTGCGAGATATCATAAAATTATATGTAGAATACAACATCGTTTAAATGTCCGCCACGGCTTCTCTGGGTAGAATGCCCTGATGGTGGTAGAATGTCATGATTCTGTCGCAAAAATCAGTCTAAATGTGGTCAATGATATGAGATATGTTGGCTTGAAGAGCCGCAGTAGTTTGTGACTTATTCATATAGACTTGCAGCTGAAGAAATCCCCACAAAAAAGTCTAACGGGGTCAAATATTATGAACTCGTTAGGCAGTTAACATCGTCTCCACATGTGATGACCATAACCTCAAAGTGTGCAGAAAATGCAGAACGTGCAGAATACCTAATGTAGCATGCTCTGTGTAGCACCTTACCGATGTCCTATTGCAACCACATGTCATCCACCTCAGGCCAAAACAAGTTGGTAATCAGCGACCTACAGTGCTCGACGTGGACAGTGATAGCCTGGCCAAAAACCTTTCAAAAGAAATATGTACCGATGATGGCGTCAGCTTACTTTTTCAGAATGCACTGGACGCTCTTGTGATCATGTGAATTAGAAGATAGGTAGGTAGACAGGTTGGAGTCGTAGCTCACTTGAGCACGCACAGCGGCCTGTTGTGATGGTAAGCAGAGTCTCTGTACTGACCGATTTCCATTAAACTCATCGAAGGAGTTGTTCAGCGCAGGTGCTGTACGCTAAATCACAACTCCTCCATACTGCAAACCAGCCTGAAAATTTGATAAACGAAGCTACATACATACTTGATACCAATGGATGAAATACTAACCGAATTAAACTAAGCCTATCGTAGAAGTTGGTCAGCTCAGGGGCTGCGCACTAAACCACGACTAGCCTATGCTGGAAACCAGCCTGAAAGTATAATAAACAAAGCCAAATCCTTGGATGATAACTCCGTTAAGCTGACAAGAAATTGACTTTCCATTCCCAAATCTGTACCTTGCAGGAGATGACCATTGACAAAGAAAGTGAATAACAGTTTTCTTCTCTTCAGCAGTCCCACACCCTAGGAAAAATACGTTCGATGGTAGCTGCAGTTTTTCCGCATGTCTTCCCACATCACAATGAGCTGTAAGCATGGCCACTGTGATCAAGTTTAAGCAGTTGGGTGGTAGAATATGAAGACAGGAGTACAAAGTTTTGGTGCAAGAAAACCGCCTATGTGTCTTTGTAGTTGGATCAAATATTTGCTCTTCAGCTTTGGAAATTAGCGTAAGAATGTTGGAGAATTGCTGTGAAAAGTTTCTCTAGAAATCTGAGTCATTCGGAGCCGACTTTAAATTGTAGGTCCCACCACTCATGTATAAAATTAACACACACAACATGCAAGGTGGGTGAGAAGATAGGTTGTAATCCTGACTAAAGTTAAAGTAGGCAAGTAATGTTGGACAACTGCATCTCTACGTAATATGTTGTGATTGACGCATGATTTTCTGTGCTACTTTAGCTTAAGAAGTCAACAAAGGGGAACACTGAAGGTACATATTATTATATTAGACAAGAAGGGACAAGTAGACACGATGCTTTGCCTTACAAAAAAAAAATTTTTTTTTAAATAAAACTAACATTTCATAACAACAACCAATACAAATAATCAAACAAAATCACATGATGATCGCACAAATGGGAGTATAAACCAAACTGAAGAAATAAAAAAACAACAACCTACACAATGTTGATGTATGTTTACATAGTCAAGCTGCATGCTGCCATACAAATTATATGCAACTCTACTTAGACAAAAAGACGACAGCTACCTTAACTTCATCTCTGTTATCTCAAAATAAAAATCAAACGTAAATAAGCATTGCACAGTAGTATGCTCTTTGGAGCACCACCACCTCACTCACTCGTACGGTGTGTTAAATCTAAGAAACTTTATTTCACATGTTTTTCTGTTTGTATTTCAAACTGTTTTGTTTATGTTCCTTTGTTGTTTGATGGTTTGTTTAGTAGTCATTTCTCTAATAGTTTAGCTGTCATATTCATAATAATAAGCACAAAACAACTCTTTTTTTTTCTTTCTTTTTTGACAAGATAAAATCTTAAAATATCCAGAAGAAGTGTATACGTTTGTGCTCGCGTGTGTGTAGAGTGAAAGGTAACCACCATGTGGGAAATGCTGTTGTCTGACAGTAGCTTAGCTTTAAAAAAAAACTACTCAACAAATAAACATCAAAATGTCAGACATTCAAGTCTGTCCGTTTGTTTGTTTATAACTCAACTACACAAGTTTTCTATTCCGAATTGTTTTTTTTTATGGCTAAGATTTACGAGTGATGGTTTAAAGCAATTGTTAACATTAATTTGAACAGTTTTTAGCGGTTCTCCTTAGCAGTATGCTACAGCAGCAGTTTAACTCAACATATTTTTGAAACTGTTAGGATATATTTACAGCGACGAGAGACACTTGGAGACATGAATGTGGCCATTTCGGAATAAAAAATATATCAACCACTAGTTCTGGATAAAATTAACACCCACTCTGCCAGGGGTGGTGTGAGAAGCTAGGTTGTAATCCTGACTCAACTGTTGTAAATCCCGCCACGGCTTCTCTGGCTGAAACGTATCTGAAATATCAAATTTCCCATGATTGTGGCCCAAAAATCTGGCAGAAATTTTCCCCTAGCATATGTTACATTGGGCTGGAGAAGCGTTATGATTTCGGGTTTATTCGCGTACATCTTAAAAAACTCCCACAAAAAAAAAAACAAAAACGGGGTCAAATCGTACGAACTTGTTAACGATTTCACATCGCCTACACATGAGATAGGCATGACCTCAAAACGCTTGTGCAAAATATCAAACGTGGCATAAGTTGTCCGGCACGTAGCGTCGTCCAATTGAAACCGCATTCAATTCAAGCTAAAAGAAGTTATTCATATCGTCACGCCTTTGACAGTGATGGCCTAGTTAACATCGTTCTCTAATAAATATGGACCGATGAAGCCGCCACCTAAAACACCACAACAAACAATGTTTTGTTCGGTATGTATTCAATACATTTGGAACTCATGTGGATTTTTTTTGTCTCAAATTGGACAATTTTGTTTGTGTACGTATTCATACGTTCAGAAATTGGCTTTGTACATACATACATTCATACATGATTGGTCATTACAACCCTTCAGTTAGGATTGCGACCTAGGAAGAGGAAGTTGCCGAAGAAATATTTTTTCATATTTTCATTTTGATGTCTGACCTGGGGTTTGAACCCGGACCTTACGTCTAATAAGCCAACGCACTGAAGATAATTCTTCGATGAAAACTGGGATCAGTTTCTAATTGCTACAGAGACCATTCAGCGAACCACACGTAATTTTTTATGGTCGTTTACTTTCAGTTCCTGTGGCAGTTGAATTTTGTACGACTACAGGCCCATATCACAATGCAAAAATCACCAAGTTGTGGTCTGCGAAAGGCCGGGTTCTTGTATGCTACGTAAAATTGCTTGTGTTCACACTCTCACGGGCAGTGGCATTGTTTTCCACAGATTTTGCGTTTTATCGACGGGTATTGGTCGATCATTTAGTAAACCAGTGTATTCGAATTTATCCCCAATATTGCGAATAGTCTTCTCGGTATGACGTTTCTAGAGATGTAGCAGGATAGGTTAGCGGGTAGCTTGCCATTCTCAAGCAAGTTTACTTGCGCCTATATGGCCCGATATGCTACCCAGTGTAAGGTAAGCTCCCTTTCGTTTGAAATTAACTGTGAGCTCTCCGTAATCCAGTACCTTAGAGATTAATATAATTCTCTCATTCTCCCTTATTGTTGATCCGCAATACCCTTCATAGGGTACATCGACCATAGCCTTACTGTTTATAATTTCAAAAGAGTTGTCTTGCGGAAGAAGTTTATCTCATTAAAATCTTTTTGTCAAATTTTTTATTTTCTTTGTACACACAAGTGGGTTGTTTTCTTAAAAACTTATAACGTTTGCCACTAATGGCTTCTTTTCAAGCGTGTATTGTTGTCGTGGACAACAACTTATTTAAAATCAAATTCAACTCTGTTTGTGATGTATTTTTATTTTATTTTTGTTCATTTAAATATTTTAACTCTTTTAGATAACACCGATAACAATAACAATGATTTTTTAAATAAATAACTTAACTGGAGCAAAGTGGAGTTAAATTGGTAATCAAATGATTTTTATGGGAATTTAATTTATATCGCGTTCAAGCGATGGGAAATAAAACATTTGATACGAGGGAAAGATTGTAAAATCTTTGGTAAGTTTACTCCAGCATAGAAGCTCATTTAATTACAGTTATTCTGCGGTTCAGTACAAACAAAGCATACATACACGCTTACAGAATTGGTCATTACAACCCTTTAGTCAGGATTAAAACCAAGCTTCTCACGCCACTTATGTTGTGTTCGTTAATTTTTATACATGAGTGGCGGGACCTACAGTTTAAAGTCGTTTCCGAAAGATAGATTTGTGGTGAAACTTTTCATGGCAATTTTTATTTACTCACCGAGTTTTTGCCAGAAATCTGATGAGAGGAAGTCACGGAAGAAATATTTTTTCATATCGTATTTCGCTTTGTTCGAGATGTCTGACCTGGGCTTTGTACCGTGTCCTCACATCTAATTAGCCAACATACTACTTACTACACTACGGCGATTTTATGATCTCCAATATTTTTACGCTAATTTGACGAGTTAAAGAGCAAAAATTTGAAAAGATTACAAGGACACATAGGGGGTTTTCTTGCATCAAAATTGTGTACTCCTATTTTCATATTCTACCAACCAACTAACTTAACTTGATCACAGTGATCTTGCTTACAAGTCATTGCGTTATGGGAAGACATGTGGAAAAACTGTAGCTACTATCAAACCACTTCTTCGGAGTATGAGGGTCTGCTGAAGAGATGAAAATTGTTATTCACTTTCTTTGTCAATGGCCACCTCTTGCAAGGTTCAGATTTAGGTCATAGGGCGCTCCTTTCCTTGTCAGCTTAATGGAGTTATCATTCATTGATATCAAGGATTCAGCTTCGTTTATTAAACTTTCAGGCTGCTTTTCAGCACTGGGCAGTCGTGATTTAGTGTGCAGCCCCTGTGCTGACCAACTATTTACTTAGTGGTAATTGGGTAGAACAGGGACTACGCTCAAAACTAGTCTACCTATGGCCTTAATAACCACACCGAAAATATGAATAAATTAAGTAGCAGGGAGTAACATTAAATTTAGATTGCAGTGTAGAGTTTCAAATCACATTTGTGGACAAACTTTTCATGTCAATTTTATTTTACTCTCAGAGTTTTTGCCAGAAATTGCTGAAAGGCAGTCGCCATGGAAATATTTTTTAAAATTTTGTTTTTATTGGAGGTCTGTGTTTTGAATTTACTATACTACGGCGACTTCTTACAGGACCACAAATGGAATAAAATTCCTTATTTTCGCAAATGCCAAGAGAATTTGTAAAGTTTTTTACTATTTTGGCATTAATTATGAACAAGCCTAAAGGGTTACAATGGAATTGACTTTTCAAAAACTAAATAACCATGGAAGAGTAACATAAAATAAGAACAGCATAGTAAAGCTACTTATAAAAGTCCTTCATACCACCACATATCCAAACATAAAATATTTCATTCCAAAACCATATGTTGAGATGCTTGAATTTAGCTGTCAACATGGCAACACCATTGCCATTGTCATCATCTTTGTTGACTTCTATCAAGACAAATACAACTCTTAAGTCAAGGTTTCTTTAAAAATAGTTTTTGTTTATTTGCTACCCATAAGGACCCATTCTACTCTTTTTTCCAACATCTATTGTGCAACAATGTCAGTGACATAGCCATGCGTTTGACATTGTTTTCCTACAAAAAAAGAAAAAGTGGGAGTTACCAAACAAAATGAATTTTGCACTGTGTGGAGTAACAGTTGAGGGACTTTTTCATCATGTAGATAATTTTTAATTTTTCTTTCGAATAGTAACTGGAGTAACGTATACACACAGCATTATTATTATATATAATTAGACAGAAGGAAAATTTTCTGTTTCTTAACATGACAATTTTGTTGGTGTAACTCTCTGTTGCCATGTGACTTTTGCCAAATTTATAATATATTTACAAATAGTACAATAAAGGAAACCACTAAAGGTACGCATGGATCACCTTAAAAAATAATAATAATATTGTTACGAAAATGGAAATGGTGTTCTTAAAATGATAAAAAAAAAGCTCCAAAAACAAAAATAATGGTCTTGTTTACATGATCAGCGAATAAACAAAAATATAGCAACAACATCAGTATAAAAAAAATAAGGGATCAAAATGTAAATAGGCAACAGCAAAGTGCAGTATAAAAAAAAGCAGACAAAGAAGTAAACAGGCAACAACAAAGTGCAGTATAAAAAAAAACAAGATAAACAGTAAACAGGCAACAACAACACTGCAAGCAACTTGTTTACATTTATAGAGATTTCGCAAAGACATTCTCATACAAGTGCATTCATCAGACTGCTGACCCTTGTGATAAGCGTTGCCATTTTTTTTAAAAAAAACTTTTTTTTACAAAAAAAACTTGTTTTCTACAAAAGTGCTTGTGTGTTTGTGTTTCCTTGCTTCTTTTGTCCGGTGCTAATAAAATACACAATATTTTATTTAAAAATGTATATATTTCGTGTTATTATTATTGAATTTATTGAAAAAAATTTTAAATTTAATTTTGTCGAAAAAACTTGTTTTGTTTGAAACCAAATTTAATGTGAAACAAATTGGGGGGTGGTTAATTTGTTTATAAATCTCCTTTATATCTCTTTTGAGAAAAGAGATTTATCGGAGATGTGAGTTATAATTACTCGTACGTAATTATAATTGTTGGGATGCGTTTGGAGAGGAAAGAAAAAAAAGAAATAGAATTATTTCAGTTTCTTTAAGAATTTAAAGAGAGAGAGAATAACTGTTGGTTTCTTACCTTTTCATTGCGATGGTGTAACTCTTTTCTCAGTTTTATTCCAATGAAACTTTATTAGATTTAATTATATTTCATCACTTATTCATTTATTTTTTTTCGGCAAACAAATTTTGAATAATTTAAGATTTGGATTGATACGTGTTACAATATTTAAGGTAAGTAGTTCAGGTATAGTATAATTATTTTCGGTAAGTATAACTTCATAAAGGTAATTCACTCTTTTCCTTTTATTATCGATATTTTATTATAGCATATAGGTACAATTTTGAGGTAAGTATAATTTTACTTGATTCATTTGTTCTTTTTATTTATTTTATGTAGGTATAAATTTAAGGTATGTATAAGCTTATAAGATTTAGTTCACTTTCTTTTTCTTTCTTTAATTAATTAAATTAATTTAAATTCATTTAAATTTAAAGTATAAGGTTTAAGGTATTAAATATAAGGTTTAAATGGGCTATATCCTGGACTGCTGTTTCCACAAACACATTAAATTCACGTTCGAGTGCTCTGACAGGTCTGAGCAGAGTTCCAAATGGACAGCTTTCGTGCTGAAGCAAACGAAGACACTAACATAGGCCTTCGAAGTTCTCGAATTCCGTAAGGTCGAGAGTTTAATTTCAAATGGACCAGCAAAGTCAATACCTGTGACTTGAAACGGAGGTGAAAGAGGACACCTCTCTCGGGGAAGTGGTGCCATCATCTGAGAGCAGGGCTTTTGTCTGTAAATAATACAAGTTTTGCAATTTCGTATTATTTTCTTTACTCGGGGTTTGAGACGGAAGATATAGAACTCAGTCTGTACCATACGACACATTTGACTGCATTCAGCGTGAGATAGAAAGTAATGCAGATGTTGTAAATAAAGTTGGAAAAATCGGGAGTTGCCGGGTAAAATAATGGGATAGCTTTCATTATATGGTAGGGAAGAGAGAGCCAATCTGCCATTTATTCTAAGGAGTGCATTCTCATCAAGGAAGGGTTTAAGTGTTCTGAGTGCACTCTTGTTAGATATGGCACGATTTACAGACAAAGATTCATATTCCTCTGAATAATAGATTCTCTGACATAGTATGATTAATCTGATTCTGACGAATTTTATTTCCTCGTGAGTCAAGTTACTCTGAGGCATGTGTGATTTGTTCGGCCTGAGATTCTTGCTACAATTATTGAAGAATCGAAATATATAGCATATTACACGGAAAGCTCTATTGTATGACGAGAATCGAGTTAAAATGTTAATCAGTCGGGTTTCATGAAAGGTAGGAGTTGTACTACCGCTCTATTAAATGTAGTTGAGGACCTTAGGTTGGAGCTAGATGTAAATAGTGTAGCGTTTTTAGTTCTTCTCGATCACACCAAGGCTTTCGATACAGTCAATCATAAAATATTACTGAATAAGCTCCGGAAACTGTTTAATTTTTCTAATTCTGCCGCTAGTCTAATTTTTTCTTACTTGTTGGACAGATGTCAGAAGGTTCATCTGAATGGTAATATTTCAGATTCGCGTAATATTAGTAGAGGTGTTTCCCAGGGATCAATTCTGGGGCCTCTGTTGTTCTGTATGTACATTAATGATCTACCGGATGTTTTCGTTGACTGCCGTGTTCATATGTATGCTGATGATGTGCAGATTTATACCAGTACTCGTAAGGAGAATATTGTTTCTTGTTTACACTCTGTTAACCGTGATTTGGATAGGATTAACAGTTGGGCTTCGGCAAATGGACTATGCATTAATCCCTCAAAGTCCAAATGTATAGTGCTTTCGAAAGCCAACATTTCGGTTGCCATACCGGGATTGAGTATCAGGGGAAATAAAATTGACTATGTCAAGTCTGCTACCAATCTGGGTATTGTATTTAATGACAGATTATCGTGGTCTGGCCATATAAGCGTTGTTGTTGGCAGAATATACAGCATGCTTCGGAACTTATGGGCGGTCATTGATTCAACTCCTTTTGCAATTCGTATGCAACTTGCTAAAACTTATTTAATCCCTGTGCTATTGTATGGGTGCGAAATCTTCGCAAATTGCGATAGTAATGACAACCGCAAACTAAACTTGGCATACAACAATATAGCAAGATACGTGTTTCTTAAAGGTCGCCGTGATCATATTTCTCATTTAGCGTACCAGATATCTGGTGTGAAATTTGATAATCTTCTGAAAATTAAATGCCTCATTCTATTCCATAAAATTATTAATACGGGACAGCCGGAATATTTATTGGGCCGAGTCAAGTTTGCTAGGTCATTCCGGGGCATGAAGATTATTCAACAACAGTACAGGACTCTTCTGTCACAGCGTCAGTTTTTTATACACACCACAAGTCTCTGAAATTCCCTACCGAATTACATACAAAAGTTAGGCAATGCAAATGCGTTCAAAAAGGAGTTATTTAAATTGTTCTCTTAATGAAAAGTATGTTACTTCCTTAGTATGGTTACTATATCGGTTTAATATTTATCCTTACTTTCTTACTCTGATTTTTTGTAAATATTTCTTTTTTATATTTTTATAATTCTTAATTTTTTCTTTTTTTTTAACTTTTTTAGTTATTTCTGTTTGTTTTCTAAATTGCTTGAAATTATATTTCTACTTAAATTTAATATTTTTATTAATTTGTTTCTTATATTAATTTGCAATTTTTTTTTTGGTTAATTTCTTATATTTTACAATTATTTTTATTTTTTTTTATGTTTTATATCTTATTGATCCTAAGCATAGCACTATAACTCATAAGATTAAAATCTTGTTGTGTTATGTTAATTATAATAAATAAATAAAATAAATTAAATAAATAAATTGAAAAAAAAAATGTCATCGTTTCGAACTTCCGTGTGCAATGTTTGAACCTCATTAGAGATTTGAGAGAGAAATTTAGGGATGCTAGAACATAGTGGACAAGATTTGCCAATAAAACGGCTCCATTAAGTTCCAATCGTGGGAGGCTGACTGTCTGAATTGGGGCTACCTTGGATTTTGCCAGTAACAAGCTTGAAAATGTGTTATGTGTGTTTGTTTGACACCTGACATACACTGTAGCACAATAAGCTGATTTGGAGGTATTAGCAAATCCATGAATCTGAATTATGTCCTCAGGCATATATTTGATCCACCGAGGAATTGAGATTTCCTCTATATGGGAGAGATCTTGAACGAGATTGTTCCATATTTGAAGGGATTCTGGTGAAATCTCTTCATCCCATTCTAAGCCTTCTAACCACAGCTGTTGCATGAGTATTTTTGCCCTTATTATTAAAGGAGCAAGCTAACCAGCTGGATCGAAAAGTTTTGCAACAGACGAGAGAATTTGTCTTTTAGTTATTTTCGATGTTTGAGCAATTGGTGTAAAAGTGTAGGAAAATGTATCCGTGAGAGCATTCCATTTTACACCTGGAGTTTTAGTTGTGCTCGATTCATGGAAGCGGAGGAAATCTAAGTCGTAAAGATCCTCCTTTGGTAAATGGGAAAGCAAATTAGAGTTATTTACAGTGATCTTTTTCAGAGGCAGTCCTGCGGATTTCCAGACCTGTATAAGTTGAGTTTGAGCGGATAGGGTCTTTTCTATTGAAAACCCTCCAGAAAGAATGTCGTCTACATAAGTCTCCTTACGTAAAATGGATGAAGCTTTTGGGTATTGGGACTCAGAATCATTCGCCAGTTGAAGAAGGGTGCGTATAGCGAGATAAGGGGCGCAATATAAGCCAAATGTTACCGTTTTTAACTGGCAATCTTTTATAGGGCCATCCTGTCGGGGTTGATATACAATCTTCTGATAAGATCTATCTTCGGAATGTACGAGAATTTGAAGATACATTTTCTGTATATCGCCACTGAATACAAACTTGTACTTTTTCCAATTAAGAATAACAGTAATCAAGTCACTTTGTAGAGTTGGGCCTGTATGTAAAACGTCGTTGAGAGAAAAGTTGGACTTTGTTTTCCTAGATGCGTTCGCTTAACGCTGCTCCGCTTAACGCTGTTTCAGTATTACGCTGTAGTATTGGGATTCCCCTAAATCGCACACTGTATTGATACCTGTTGTATATGTGTGCAAATGAAACGGTCATTCACCAACCAAAACGCTTTTTTGTTAGTCTGTCCAGAATAAAAATTCCAACTGTATTTTACGTGTTACGAAAATGGAAATGGTGTTGTTAAAATAATAAGCAAAAGCTCCAAAAACAACACAAAGGACTTGATCACGCATAAACAAAAGCTCCAAAAACAAAACAATGCAGTTGTTCACGTGATCAACGAATTAGTAAACATATAGCAACAAAAACAACAGACCGATGAATAAACAAAAAAAATATAGCAACAAAGTCCTTGTATAAAAAATATAGCAGAAAGACAAACAAACAAAACAACAACAACTCTGCCTGGACGAAAGTAAATAAGATACACGAACAACAAAAATGGAAACAAGTTGTTTACATTTTTGGATTGTTCCCGAAGGTCGTCATCATCCTTCAAGGGCATTCATCACACTGTTGATCGAGTGATATAAAAGGCAAGATAAAGCGAGCAACGATGATTCAGTTAGAATTCAGTCAGTCGTGTATGAAGACACGTTATTCTCGGAGTACGAGTGAAGTTAGTCGTGTGACGACGTCGCGTTGAATTGAGTGAGAATTCAACCAGTGGTGTGCGAAGTGACGAGATCGAGTTATAATCCAGTCAGACTTGTGTGCAGACAAGTTGCGTGAAGAAAACAGTTGTTAGTGTGGTGCTTACAAAAAAGGTTGTGAGCAAAGAAGAATAACTAACAAGTGTTGTTGTTGCTTATAAAAAAGGTTATAAGCAGAGAAATATCGCGAACAAGCACATATTGTGGAAATTATCATTGTATGCGTAGAATAAGTTCGAACAGTGGCACGAAAGTTGTGCAGAAAATAAAGAATTGACTTAAAATTAAACACATATTTATTTTTATTTTATTTTTTTCTTAAGTATTCCTACGAAAATGGAAATGGTGTTGTTAAAATAATAAGGAAAAGCTCCAAAAACAACACAATGGAGTTGATCACGCATAAAAACAAAAGCTCTAAAAACAAAACAATGCAGTTGTTCACGTGATCAACGAATGAGTAAGCATATAGCAACAAAAACAACAGTGCTTGTTTACAAGATCGATGAATAAACAAATATAGCAACAACGACCGCGTATAAAAAATATAGCAGAAAGACAAACAAACAAAACAACAACAACTCTGCATGGACGAAAGTAAATAAGATAAACGAACAACAAACAATGGAAACGAGTTGTTTACATTTTTGGATTGTTCCCGAAGGTCGTCATCATCCTTCAAGGGCATTCATCACACTGTTGGTCGAGTGATATAAAAGGCAAGATAACGCGAGCAACGGTGATTCAGTTAGAATTCAGTCAGTCGTGTATGAAGATACGTTATTCTCGGAGTACGAGTGAAGTTAGTCGTGTGACGACGTCGCGTTGAATTGAGTGAGAATTCAACCAGTGGTGTGCGAAGTGACGAGATCGAGTTATAATCCAGTCAGACTTGTGTGCAGACAAGTTGCGTGAAGAAAACAGTTGTTAGTGTGGTGCTTACAAAAAAAGGTTGTGAGCAAAGAAGAATAACTAACAAGTGTTGTTGTTGCTTATAAAGAAAAGGTTATAAGCAGAGAAATATCACGAACAAGCACATATTGTGGCAATTATCATTGTATGCGTAGAATAAGTTCGAACAGTGGCACGAAAGTTGTGCAGAAAATAAAGAATTGACTTAAAATTAAACACAGATTTATTTTTATTTTATTTGCAATTTACGAACTCATATTTTTAACGTTTTTAAAAGGTAAAAACGTAACAATATATATGTGTTAAGTTGCCTCGTTTAAAGCTGCTGCGTTTAGCGCTGGAACTTATTGGAACGTATCACCCGTGTTAAGCGGGGTCTTACTGTATCAAATTTTAAATCAGAGTGAATTTGACAAATGGCATGGGTCATGTTGAGTATGAGGACCACTGTGGTTTGTGACTTGTTCGTGTACATTTGCGGCTTAAGAAAACCCCACAAGAAAATATTTAACGCGGTCAAATGGAATGATCTCGATGAAAAGTTCACGACACTTCCACCATGAATATCCAATATGGCTTAAGCAATAGGGTATATCGCATTAAAATCACATGTCGTTGGTGTCCACATTATCCAATTCAGACCAAAAAAAGTTAGTAATCATCGACAAATAGCGCTCGTCGTTAACAGTGGCAGGTCTGGCCAACATGAGCTCAAAATACACATCAAACCGTAATATATTCGGGATATATTGGTTGTAGTCGCCGTAGTCAAGTAGGTAGTGTGTTGGCTTAATGAGCGTGAGGTTACGGTTAAAACTAGAGGTCAGACATTTCCTAAAAAAGGAAATACAAAAAAATATTTCTTCGGCGACTGCCACTCAGCAGTCTTGTGGTAAAAACTCTGAGAGTATATAAATAAAAATTGTCACTAATGTACAAAATTAACACACACAACATAAATGCTGTAAGAAACTAGGTCGTACGTATTGACGCTTTCTCTATTGACAAATAAACAAATGGTCACTTCCTTCATATTTAAGGATTCCTAAATGGCTCCCACCAAATTTATAAGAGCTGTCTCAGTAGATTTGCGTGCTCTAAGAACGTGTTCCATCGATAGTATTTTACCCTTTCTAATACTGCACATCTTATACTTATAGTTTTGCTTACAACTCCATCAAGTTAAGTTAAATTTAAGTTAAACCACAACCGTAAGGGCTTTCATTAATACATGAAAAAAACTCATCATTTTGTAAAACAATCATACAACGTATTATTTTCTTTGCTTCCTAAAGCTTACAGTATCTGTGGCTCATTATTCATACGTTTTATTAAAATTCATAATACAGTCGTTAAATGTTACCACTAATTCGCCAACATTACAAGCATTTAGCTTACCTTGGCTAATGACACTGGCAAACAAGTTGTTGGCCATTTATTTTACATGCCGCAGGCAAACAGAAATAACAATTGATCAACAGTAGGCATACAACATGCCATGTATGAAAGAAGTATGAGAAGCATTAGTGAAATGCAAATGTTGGATTAACAATCCTCAAACGGTTGTAATCCGTTCTAGTATGCCGTGCCGGAAAATGTTAAATGACGATTGTTTGTGTTGTGGCCAGAAATAAAAAATTGTCTTTCACTGGTCTAAGGCTAATGAAATAGCCACACATTCTTTTGTGTTCTCATGCAAGTATTCGTGATGCAAATTTGCATATCAGTTACTGGGTATGACTGTTATCGCCATCGTCATCGTCATCATTATCATTATATTGTTAGATTCGTTCGCCTGATTATGAGAATGTACATTTGCTTGCTGCTGTAGCAGGTCATACTATTTTTTTTTTTTTTTTTTTTTTTTATTTTTAACGTAATGTGAGAACTTTATATCGGGTTTTATAAAAGGGACTTAAGGACTTGACCAGTTGATAACGTCTGTATTGCTGTAATTATCTGTTTTGCAAAATCACAATGAACGTACACAGCATTCAACAACATGTGCAAATGAGCTTCAGCTACAAGGTCCATTTCTGAATGAAGTGGTCCATGAACAAACAAAGTTATAGAATTTGGACAATACCAATCCACACGATACATACCTAACTAATCATTACAATCCTCCAGTTACGATTATGACCTAGCTTTTCACATCACTTATGTTGTGTGTGTGTGTTAGAGATGAGCGATCCAGTGATTTTTGAAGAACGTTGTTCTCAGTGAACGTGATTTATTAATCACTGTTCTTTAAAACAGTGATTGTGATCACAGTATTCCAATAATACAATAACGTATTTTATTAAGTCGTAAGAAAGAGACAACTAAATACTTACTACGAAAAGACTACTAAACAAAATCAGTGTTGCCGTTTTTAGTTATTTCTAACCAAAATTGGTTATTTTTTTGTTCAATGTGTAGATGTGTAGATTTCTCCGGGTTTGGTTATTTATTTTTCTTATAAATAGAGCTTTTGTTTTGTTTGTAGAAATGTATTAATTAGTAAGACTAAAATTTTATTTTGTTATTTTTTGTTTCTTTTCTTACTCTGTTGTATTAATTATAATTTATATTTGAAAAAAATAAAATAAAAAAACTGCGAATTTAGTTTTGGTTATATTTTTTCTTATTTGTTTATATTTTTCACAAATGTTGGTTACAATATTTTTTTTCGTGGCAACACTGGTGAAGGGAAACGAAAGTTTGACGTTTACTAAAATTTTGTGAAAGGGACAGCATATATTACCAACAAGTATTTCTGTCCCTGTCTGATTCTTTCTTTTTTGTTTATTTATGTTTGTTAAATATTAGGGGGTTTTTATTTTCTATTTTGTTAGAATCTGATGATATTTTTGTAGAATAATAGAATAGTTTTGAAAGGAAATGAACTGTTGTATTGGGGAAACATAATACGGAACTAATGTATTTGGTGACACATTTCATCGATTGTTACTAACTTAGTATTTAACCAATTGAGAGGTATATTCACAAACTCCTGAAACAAAAAGTTATGAGTATATATTTCGTTATATTTTTCTTTTTACTTATCTTTTACACACAGAACTTATTTCATTGTGAAGAGAAATTGCTAAGAGTTCGATTAATAATAAAAAAATTGCCGAATTTTAATGTTTTCATTCAAGAAATTAATAAATACTAGTAATATACACAAAGTTCTGCAAGAAAAAAATCTTATGAGCAATATGTCTTATTTGATCTTGATATATTTAGTTTCTTACTTACCTTTTGCACAAGAAATTATATTCATTGCGACCAAAGACCACATACATTTCGATTAATAATTAAATATTTAAGAATCTTTTAACTTTTCATTGAAGAAATTAAAAATATACCAAATTTTCCCTTTTTTAACACAAAATCAATGTTTGTTTACATTTAATTTTTCAACTTTATCCGCCAGTTTTCAGTCTGTATATCTGTTGCTTCTAACACATTTGCTTTGCAAAACTTATAATTCATTTTTTTTCTCCCTCTAAATATTTTAGTAAACAAAACAAAATGAATCAAATTTGAGTATGTAACAATTTTGAAAGAACGACATTATTAGAACCTGTTATTTGGCAATTTCAATCACTGTAGTTACCAGTGAATTATCAATCACCGTGATTAAATCACAGTTTTGAAAATATCGCTCATCTCTAT
>OV656868.1:66861084-66977983 GCA_927399465.1 Sarcophaga caerulescens
GCAAATTTGCATATAGGCTTGCCAGACGTACTGTTTTCAGCAGTACGCGTACTTTTTTTTAGTTTTTGTACTTTTAACTGCATAACCCCTAAAGAAGTACGCAATTGTACTTCTTTTTAGTATCTGTACTTCTTTTTGTACTTTTTTAGAGGTAAACATGTCCTGTTCGATCTCCACAGATGCTTCTAACAAAGGTAATATTAAAACGTTTCTTATTGTTGTGAGATATTTCAATAAAGAAAATGGAGTCTGTACAAAAATTTAAGTTTTTATAGCTCTGACTCCGAATTATCACTTGATATTTCAATTTCTTTAAAATATAAATTGGAGAGTCAAAAACTGAGTTTAGAAAACATTACAAGCTTTTGCGCAGACAATGCCAACGTAAATTTTGGAAATAAAAAAAGTGTATTTGTTGAGCTTAAAAAAGCAAATTCGAATATAATAGGTATTGGATGCCTTTGTCACGTATTAAAATGCATTCAAAAATTCTTTAAAAATTTTAAAATTTGATTTAGAAAATATTGTAATGAAAGTTTTTAATGAATTTTCTACATCAACAAAAAAAGAACTGCAAATCTGAAAGAAATGATTGAATTTTGCGTTTTGGAATGGTCTGAAATGCTCCGTCATGTACCAACTAGATGGCTTTCCATAACACCCGCTGTGGAGAGATTTTTAAAAAATATCCTGCTATTAAGGCTTATTTTTTGTCGGAAGATTGTTGTTCCCCTGTTTTACGCCAATTTTTCGAAAATGAAATTTCTGAAGCATACCTCGTTTTTGTCCATAAGATAGGAAATACAATAATATCTGCTATTAAAAAGTTAGAAGAAAATAACAGCCTTGTAATAATTGATATGTTTCAAATAATAAAACAGTTAAATGACAAATTTGAACAACAGCACGATGAAAAATTCTATGGGTTTTTAGACGAACGTATATGTAGCAGTTGCAATAATCAGCAAGAGATTTGTTTTTTTAAAAAACGTGCAGCAGAGTTTTTATCGAATATAAGTACTTATATAAAAGGTCGTTTCAATTTATAAAATAATAAGTTTGAAAAACTTTAAATTTTCCTTCTTAATTCAAACATTCCTTTTCATGAATTTGTGGAAATAATTACATTATTTTCAATCAAAAATATTGATTTAGATCAACTTTTTGACGAATTTATATCTTTAAAAACATTTGATGAAAAAAGAAAAATAAAAATCTGCAGATAAAAATGGAAAGAATTCTTAAATAGTGGATCATTTCCTACTTTTGAAAAGATTTGTTGCTTCGTCTTTTCAATTTCTCATTCTAATGCTGCCAGTGAACGAATTTTTAGTTTAATGTTTAATTTTTGGAGGAAGGAACGAAATAAACTTTTAATAGAAAATTTGGAAAGCGAGTTAATAATAAAAACAAACTTTGAATACAGTAGTACTGAGTTTTTCAATTTTTTTTAAAAACCGAAAAAGGTAAAAATGAAATTGTAAATCAAATACAAAAAAGTTATAATTATTTATAATTTATTTAAATGTATCAGTAAATTTTAAAGTCAATAACCATTAAAATTATTTTTTGTTAAACTAATTTTAAAGTATTAAACAATGAAAATTTGTTTTTGAGTTTTTATTCAGATAAATTAAAAATCCAAAAATACTATCATAATATAATACATTGATTTTTAGTCTAGTCTGATTTAAATTAATTTAAATTTTATGTTCATTTTTTTATATTAAATACAAATAGTTATGATCTCTTTTTTTATGGTCTTCATTGCTACTGTTTTTAACTATTTTTTGTTAGTTTTTTTTATTGAATTAAATAAATTTTGAAAATAAACAATTGTACTTCTTTTTACTCAATTGTACTGCTTTTTTAACTTCGATGTACGTTTTTTGACGATTTCAAATCTGGCAAGCCTATTTGCATATCAGTTACTGGGTATGACTGTTATCGCCATCATCATCATTATATTGTCAGACTCGTTCGATTCATTAGAAGATTTATTTTCTATGGCAATGTACACTTTTTTACTTTTACAGAGGGAAGGCATCCGTATCATTTATTTGTAGCAGGTCATACTATTTTTTGTTTTTTAACAAAATATGAGAACTTTATATCGATGTTTTTTAAAAGGGACTTAGGGACTTTAACAGTTGATAACGTCTGTATTGCTGAAGTTATCTGTTTTGCAAAACCACAATGGACATATGAAGTCGCCGTAGTCTAGCAGGTAGTGTGTTTGCTTATTAGACGTAAAGCGCGGGTTCGTATCAAAGGTCGGGCATCAAAACGAAATATGAAAAGAAATATTTCTTCGGCGATTTCCTCTCTGTATATTTCTGGCAAAAACTCTGAGTAAATATACCTGCCATTTAAAAGTTTCTCAAAAATCTATCGTTCAGAGTCGACGTTAAACTGTAGGTCCCGCCACTCTCGTATAAAATGAACACACACAACATGAGTGGTGTGAGAAGCTAGGCCGTAATCCTGACTGAAGGGTTGTAATGGCCAATTATGTATGTATGTATGCACAAGACATTCTGCTAGCTTACCCTTCACCGAATGCAATACTGTATTGTACTCTTCTTCTGTTGCTCTTGATTTTATGAGTGCACTGAAATGTGTATTTCTCATTTATTCAATGTTTACAACAGCACTCGTTTGTCTGTGAAGTAACGGAACTATGCTTTGTGTTGTAAGAGCATATTTTACTACTGAAGCTACATTTTCAGTATTGCCATATTGAAAAATATGTGTACATAAGTGTTTCTATACATTCTTTGCTTTCGCCATAAACTCATAAAAAAGGTTTTTCCCCGAAATAAAAAGTTTAAAAAAGTTACTGGCAATGCTGGCGTCGACGAAGATGTTCGGTTCCCGAGAGCAAAACATTCTGATCTTTCTTATTCATTGTTGTTAAAAAACAAAAACAAACAACAACAAATGCACGTTGTGACACTATGAAGAGAACAATAATTTTGCACTCTTCACACAACTATCTTTTTTACTGTTGTACAATGGTTTACGAGTGCAGTTGTTTTTTTTCTTCTCTATCTTTGCTTCACACTTATTTATATTGGCAGCTACAATCAATATTCGGTCTTGGAAAAATGCAATACTGTGCAATTTTATATGTCTTGTGCACACCTCTAGTATGTACAATGGACGTATACAGCATTGAACAACATGTGTTGGAATTTGGAACGATACCAATCCACACGAGGATCACGAGCTTCCAATACATACCTAATTGATCATTACAATCCTCCAGTTATGATTACGACCTGGTTTCTCGCAACACTTATGTTGTGTGTGTGTTAATTTTATACATGAGTGGCAGAACCTATAGTTTAAAGTTGACTCCGAATGACAGATATTTTCATGTGGCAATTTTATTTGATTTCTAATTTCCTTTGGTGTCCTGCAGCTGCACCTTCACAATATTCAACTGACACCCAGGAACTGAACATTAACTACCATAAATAATGCGAGTGTTCCCTGGATGGGTACTGAAGCAATTTTTCAGTTTGAAAGAAAAATTATCTTCAGCAATGAGATTCATTTCTGAATGAATGTATACGTAAACAAATAACATTTTTGAAGTTGGGACAACATCAATTCGCATGATATCGATGAGCAATCAGTACATATGTACATACGTACATAACTTGTTATCACAATCCTTCAGTCAGAATTGCATTTGTTTTTGCCAGAAGACTGCTGAGGGGAAGTCGCCGAAAAAAAGATGTTCTTCTTGTTGGTTTTGCCTGAACTGGGGTTTGAAATGTAGCCTCACGTCTAATAAGCCACAACACTACCTACTAGACTACGGCAATGGCTAATATTGTGAAGAAAATGTTTTTTCTTACTTTTCCTTTAAAAAAGTCATTTCATATCGTAACCTCTTGTACATCAACCCCAGTAGTCTTCCTTTGCTTAGCCAAAAGCCAATGAAATTTGGAGAGGGGGCCTTAAGAGACAAGCCAATATGAATTTAAAGCATACAAATTTGTCTCGAATAATTGACGTTATGACCCTCCAAAACACAAAACATTTAAACATCAATTCGTTTAGAATACAGCAATACAGGGGGAGAGCGTTTGACTTTTTGTTTGGCTTTTAATGATTTACACTGTTCAAGTATTTTTGTAATGAACAGCCTAGCTGGCTGTCTATGACTATTTGTGTGTGGTATTCGACTGTGTTTTTGTAGTCAATTTTGTTTAATTTATTGCCAGTGTTAGATAATTTATGTTGAATATTAAATTTATTTAATACAGCGTCGCATACACCATACATAGTCAGTTAAACTTCTGTTTTAAAAATTATACTCGTATGTAATAAATAGTGTCGTGTAATAACACTGATGGATTAATAAGGTGGCATGAAATTCTAGAATAGAATTTTTAGAATAGGTTTGCTAGGGTAAAAAGCTAGCTAGGTTAAGACAAAACTAAAGAAACAAGTTAAGAGATAAACACTCAAACAGTGTTAACTACCATACTGCAAACATGGAAATTATTACCACCCTAATATTTATTTATATTTCACTGTTCAATACCTTAGAGAGCTTTA
Source organism: Sarcophaga caerulescens (assembly GCA_927399465.1). NCBI lineage: Eukaryota > Metazoa > Arthropoda > Insecta > Diptera > Sarcophagidae > Sarcophaga > Sarcophaga caerulescens. Next base: position 66,865,657 of record OV656868.1, read on the forward strand.
ATTGCATGGCTTATTCAAAATTTATGACATTGTCATGTCAATTGTTAATGTGGCGCCAATGTGTCATCATTACTTACGTACGTTCATTTATACGTTCAAAAACTTATTCATTGATTTGTAGCCGTTTAAACGTTTAAATAATACGTTTAAATCTATAATTTCGAATTCTGCTTTAAACTTAGACATGAATTTACTAAAATTCTTAACGTTAAGCAACTTCTAAGCATTTGGAAATCAATTTCATTCACTTGGTATGCGATTAACCAACGTAACGTATGTCAACTGCAACTTACTTTGAAACTCTGTTAAGACACAAACAAAAGGAGAGAGAAAGTATTGACATTTGGTGAGTGTATACGAGCAGTGAGTACATTCGTTTAGAACAGCCATGCACAACCCGCGGCCCGCGGGCCACATGCGGCCCTATTTAACATTTCCTGCGGCCCTAAACTATTATAATTTGCTAACATCTTTAAATAAAAATAATTTTTTTTTTATATTTTTTTATAATAAATTATTTACTATGCTAAGAAAAAAATAAATATGTTTTTCAAAAAACATAAAAGAATAAGTATATAATTAATTATGAAATTATAGAAATACATTCCCTTAATTCTCATATTCACTTGTTTCAATTTATTTACTTGTTTAAGTGTTTAAATTTGAATCTCAGTATGCCATGGACCACAACATTTTTTACATGGAATTATAGAGATTTCAAATTAACATTAGGAGTTATTCTTACTTTTCAGTTTGAGTTTGTACTTTGACAAAGTAACTTTGTAGTTTGTTTAGTTTTACTCAGTTTTTTTTTAATTTATGTATAATATGTCGGTATCAAAACAACTTAAGAAACGGAAGTTAGAAGATAAAAACGAGTTTTCCAAGAGCATTGGACTGAAAAGTTTTGTTTTATCAAACATAAAGGAAACATTATTTGTTTAATTTGTAAAGCAACAATTGCAGTGCTGAAAGATTATAACTTAAAAAAACATTTTCAAAGTAAACATTCTGATTTTGATGAAAAGTATTCTGGTGCTTTAAGAACACAAAAAATTAATTCAATGGTCTAATTATTACAAGTACAACAAGATATATTTAAAAAGTGCAATGAATCTGCAGAGCAAGCAGTTGAAGTAAGTTTTGATATTGCGAATTTAATAGCAATCGTCTCGACCGTATACCGATGGTGATTTTGTAAAGAACTGCTTAATCGTAGCATCAAAAAAATTATGTTGTACAAAATGCACCTCGAAATTTGAAGTACTAAGTTTAAACCGAATGACAATACAACGGCCTATCACCGATATTTCTGCCAATATCGTGACTAAATTTTCAAGAATATTCACAAATTCTATCAAGTTTTCATTAGCTGTTGATGAATCTACCGATATAACTTCCATTGCTCAATTGAGTATATATGCCCGTTGTATAACATCAGATTATGAGATTTTTGAAGAATTTGTTAAACTCTATCCAATAAAAGATCAAACAAGAGGATCGGATTTATTGCAGGCATTATTGTCTAGCATGCAGAAGCATAATGTTGATTTATCAAAGCTTTCTGGTATAGTGACTGCTCCTTCAATGTTTGGTCCTAAAATCGATGTGACAACTCTTTTACCCGAACATATGAAGCAAAAAGGAATACATACGGATTTAATGAAGTATCACTGCATTATACACCAACAAAATTTAATTGGCAAAAATCTGGGTTTCGACCTTGTTATGAAAAAAGTTGTGAAAGCAGTAAATTTCATCCGATCACGTGGATTAAATCATAGACAATTTAAGGAATTTCTTAATGAAATTGAATGCGAATATGGTGGTGTTTTGTACTATAGTGAAGTTCGTTGGTTAAGTAGAGGCAAAGTTCTGCAACGTTTCCTTAACCTTATTGAAGAAATTAAAATGTTTTTAAATCAAAAAAGTCAGCCAGTGGATTATTTGGAAGATTCAAAATGGATATGTGACCTCGCGTTTTTAACAGATATATGCGGCCAAATGATGATCTGAATCTTAAAATTCAAGGAAAATCTCAATTAATCACGACAATACATGGTGACGTATCAGCTCTTCGAATCAAGTTATCATTGTTCCATTCCCAAATAACCAATAATAATACTTGTCACTTTCCCAACTGCGATAAAATATTTAAAAAATACAAGATGAACAGTAATCAATATGGTATTTATATTCAACAACTGCAGCAATCTTTCAATGAACGATTTGAAGACTTTGGCCGGTACAAAATACAGTTCAGAACATTTGCTAATCCTTTTGAAGCATCACATGAAAATGCTGAATCAAAACTCCAACTTGAGCTTATTGACATTCAACGCAACGAAGAATTGAAGTCCACATTTAAGGAAGGAGACTTAATGAACTTCTACAGATGTCTTCCTACAGAAAACTTTCCACATTTACGACAAAATGCAGCGCTTTGTGGAAGTTTATTCGGAAGTACGTACATTTGTGAGCAAACTTTTTCAATAACGAATTTTATTGTTTCTGTAATAAAGTATATATGTAATAATAACTGTTTCTAGAGTTCAAAGAAACCGACTTACAAATGAAAACCTAAACGCCGTGGTAAAAGTAGCTACTACAAATATTACTCCGGATGTAAAAAAGTTAGCATCAAATATGCAACTACAAAAAACTCATTAAAATTAATTTGTTTTTGATTAAGTAACTATAATATTTTGAATGTGAATTTTCATGTTTCTGTAATAAAGTATATATGTATGTAATAATAACTGTTTCTAGAGTTTAAGTTTTTGTGATTGCCCAATTAATAATTTTCTAATGCGGCCCCCATTCAATTATTAACTTTCTAATGCGGCCCACAGCGATGAAAAGGTTGTGCATGGCTGGTTTAGAATCTGTCGCCACCTACAGAATGCAGGCCAAGCAAAACAACTGCATATGCTGTTAAAAATTTATGGGGAGCATATGCATTATTGAAGCGCAAATATGTTGCACAAAAACCCCAAATGCAATACGTATTGAGCATGTATGGTCAAACAAAATAGTTCATCATATCTACAAAATAAGTGGCACAATTCATCAGTAACACAAAATTTATGAAGAAATGAAAACTAGTGTCTAAAAATTCAAAAAGCAATACAACTTATGCGAACCTGTTTCTTACTTACCTGATTGGGTGTTATAAACCTTCAGGCTGGACTACAACCTAGCTCCTCACACCAATTATGTTCTGTACGGTAATTATATACTTGAGTGGCGGGACCTACAGTTTAAGTCGATTCCGAACGACAGATTTTTTAGAAAAGCTTTTCACGGCAAATTTATTTGGCTCTCAGAAGGTTGCTGTGTGAAAGTCGCAGAAGAAATGTCTGACCTTGTGTTTGAACCACAGTCTCACGTCAAATAAGCCAATACTGTTTCTTACTTACCTGATTGGGTATTACAAACCTCTAGTCAGGATTACAACTTACCCCTGTTGTGTGTGTTAATTTTATACATGAGAGGCGGAACCAACACTTTAAAGTCGACTCCGAACTAAAGTTTCTTTGAGAAACATTTTGATGGCAATTTTATTTGACTCTCAGAGTTTTGTCCGAAATATGCTGAGAGGAAGTCGCCAAAGAAATAGTTTTTTTTTCGTTTTTTTGAGATGTCTGAGCTGGGATTTGAACCACATACTACTTACTAGACTACGACGATTCTACTGTGCAGAGAGGAAGCCGCCGAACGTATATTTTTATATATTCCGTGTAGTTCGAGATGTCTGACCTAGGGTTTGAACAAGCCAACACACTACCTACTAGACTACGGCGACTTCAATAATAGTATCTATCGGCCCAAAACTTACGTGGAAATCAGTTACAATTGAATATATGTAGACAAAAATGAATTAATCTAGGCAATGAGCCGCATTCTCACGTTTCGTTGGGAGGCGTGGACTACCCCAAAGGGTAGTAACTGACAATGGTCGCAATTTTCTCGGAGCAAGCAGAGCACTCGAACGTGAATTTAATATGTTTGTGGAAACAGCAGCCCAGGATACAGCCCAGAGATACATAACATATGGCTTTGAATGGAAATTTATTCCTCCTCATGCTCCACACATGGGCGGCTTATGGGAAGCTGCCGTAAAAAGTTTCAAATTTCATTTGAAGCGAATTGCTGGTGCTCAGAAGTTTACCTTTGAGGAATTTTCAACTATTCTAGCTCGAATTGAAGGAATTTTGAACTCACGCCCATTATCTGCACTATCCGAAGACCCATCCGATTTGGCAGCGTTAACTCCGGGTCATTTCCTAAGGGGTGCCCCTCTAATGGCTTTCCCGGAACAAAAGTGGCAGGAAATGTCTCTAATCAACAGATGGGAAAAGCTGAAGGCACTTCACCACCAATTCTCAATTCGGTGGAAGGAGGATTATTTAAGATCACTCCAGAGGAGGTACAAATGGAAATCCTCTGTTTCTAATATCCAGGTAGGAGATCTCGTGGTTGTAATGGACGATTTACAACCACCCTATGAATGGCGATTGGGAAGGATTGAGACTACATACCCGGGACTGGATAAGAATATTCGCACGGCGGATATTCGCACATCGTCAGGAGTTCTCACTAGACCTATAGTCAAGCTATGTCGTCTTCCATTTCTCAAGGATGAGAGTTCTAATTCGAATTAAATTCTAAAACACCATTAAATCCTCAATACAATTTACCCTTTTCTCGAATCACTAATATTTCCTAACTACTCAATTTCTCACTACTTCCAACATAATCTTTCTACTTTCACTAATACTCATAATTTATTCCTTAGAACTAATCGCAAAGTAATCATCATCCGTCGGAACACCAATAGACGTCGCGTAGGCAAGGATCGCCATCCAAGACCAAGAGTAGACCCAGACATTTATGAGTGCAAAGTATGTCGGAAATTTCATGCGCTAAGGTTTTGCCGAAGATTCCTGAAAATGTCAGTCAACGAAAGGCAGGAAATCGTCGATAGGTATCGATACTGTGAGAATTGCCTAGCCAGGAGTCATGACCTACGTTCCTGCACGTCACTGGACATGTGTAAGCGATGCGACAAATTCCATCACACATTGCTGCATCCAACCCGTGAAAGGACTAAAGGAAATGAAGTAGTTCAACGAAAAACGTTTAAAAGGACGAAAAGAAATAAGGCAGTTCTACAAAAGAAGTCAACGAACGAAACATCATCATCCACTTTGTCCACAACTCCAGATGCCAATATTATTGCCCAAGCCATAAAGTCATTGGCACAAGTGTTGTGTACCACACCTCAGGGCGAGAGGTCATCTTAAGTTAACCCCAGGGCCGGCGATATGTTCAAACGAGGTTTGAACACAAAATAATTCCAAGATTTCCATCAAACCGAGAGAGCGTCTCCACCTTTTCTTTATTTTTTACACAATTGGAATGTCTCCACTCTTTCTTTGGAACATAATTGGAATGCCTCCAAATGTGCCGTTAACACGGCTGATTAAGGCAAAATAGAAGTTAGATGGAAGTCAAAAAATACAAACAGCCTCACTTTACTTCTGACTTTCAAGAACATCACCAGCTTCAAGTGCTCTCAAAGTAAAAAAAAAAGGAAATAAAGTGCAAATAAAATCTAATTACTACATTGTAAACCAAACTAAATGTGGGTGAAATTATATGGAATTAAATTAAAATTTTCTATAATTAATATTTTAAACCTTATACATATTTAAACTTAAATGAATTAAATTAATTTAATTAATTATATAAAACAAAAGAAAGTGAACTAAATATTATAAGCTTATTCGTACCTTAAATTTATATCTACACAAAATAAATAAAAGGAGGAAATTAATCAAGCAAAATTATAATTACCTAAAATTATACTTACCAAAATTATGCGTACCTAAAATCATACTTACCTAAATTGTGTGCCGAAAAGGAAATCTAGAATGAAATTATACTTACCAAAATTGTGCCCATATTGAAGTATCGATATCATATAAATATATTGTAAATCCATTTGAGAAAAAAAACCAGAAAAGGATTTATTTCACAGCTGGAAAAAAGGTAAGAATCTCAGCTCTTTCTCTTAATTCTCTTAAGAAAATTGAAATAACTATATTTCTTTTCCCTTTTTTTCTCACCACACGCGTCCCAATAATTATAATTACTCGTACGAGTAATTATAATTAACATCTCCTGTAGATCTCTTCTCTTAAAAGAGATTTAAAGGAGATTTAAAAACAAATTTCATCCCCAATTTGTTTCAAACTGGTTATTAAGTTATTAAGTTTATCACGCAGTCTCCCAATTAAGACCATAAGTGGTTAAGCGCTTATTAGGCTCTTTACTAGAATGATTAGAAAAACTCATTTTTACAATTTTAATTGTGCATCATTTCCTGTAACAAAAAAGATTGTTTGCTTGCCTTCCTTGTGAATTGCATGTGACTTTTTTTCTATCTTGAGCATGCTGAAGTACCCGTTCAGCAATAAATATTTATTGGCCGTTAAAAGCAAACAACGTTAATCCCTTTAAAACGATCATTAAAATAATTTCTTTTTTTTTTTCTTCCCTTCGAGTTTTTGAAATGTCAAAAAGATACTTTAAAGAGTTTTTCTATCCGCAACTAGTGTAACAAAATAGTGTGGCCAGCGACACAATCTGCTAGCTCAACAGAACGTGACCCTTGCATTTTACGCACAATTACGTGTTGTTTTTCATGCGAGTGACTGACTGACTGAATGAGTGAATGGTGTGCAATAGCCAGGGAAGGAGTTGCCACAGCAGAGACCATTTCTAATAGTAAGTGTTGAACCTTTTTGTTGAAATTTTTAAGCTGCCATGGCAAATCGTAGGCACGTGCGCGATTTTAAATTTTAGAAAAACAAATGATTTTTCATTGCTTTGTGATGTTTGAATCGCCAATACATTACTATGTTACAAATGTCAGCCGGCAACTAAAAAGCGTGAATTGATATTAAAAAGTATCAAGGAAGTCGCCGTAGGCTAGTAAGTAATGTGTTGGCTTATTAGACGAGAGCAGGTGGTTCAACCCGTGGCTTCGACATCTCAAACAAAATGAAATTTCATACGGCAACTTCCTCAACAGTCTTCTGGCAAAAACTCTGACAGTAAAACAAAATTTGCTATTAAAAGTTTGTCAGCAAAATCTGTCGTTCTGAGTCGACATTAAACTGTAGGCAACGCCACTTATGAATAAAATTAACACACCACATGGGTGATGTGAGAGACTAGGTTGTAATCCTTACTAAGGGTAATGATCAATCAGGTGAGTAACTAACAAGTTCGTAGCAGTTGTGTTCTTTAATTTTTGGACACCAATTATCAGCGCAGATAGTGACCGTAGTCTAGTAGGGTGTGTGTTGCCTTATTAGATGTGAGACTACGGTTCAAACCCCAGCTCAAATGTGTATGTGAATATTTCTTCGACCACTTCCATACAGCAACCTCCTGAGAGCCAAATAAATTTTCCTTGGAATGTGCCTTAAAAATCTATCTAAAAACGTTGAAACCAAATTTTGCGTTAAAACCACTCAGTGTGAAAACACTATTATACATATATAATGTCTCCTCCAAGCCAATTGTCCTAACAAGCTACAGGATGATCCTAGAAGTCAATAATGCCCAGCATGTGATATGCAAACAAGTGTTTCTTTCTCGTATGCTTTAATACCTGACAGTTTTCAAGAATACGTTCCGATGATTCATTCCCATTGTCACAGAATTTTTTGGATGGAGGTAACCCTTATTCAGAATAAGTGTACTCTGAGTCTACAGCGCCCTGTTAAAAGACCAGTTACCAACCTCAGTTTATTCCTGGATGTTCTGATGCATGACTCCGATCTCCTTTTATTGTAATTTCCTTTACAAATTTCTGTCCCCGCTCCACAGAATGGTTCTGGCTTTATCGGTAGCGTGAATTCATAAGAATCCTTTTAATTTTGAGTTTAACACACTGGGAATATGCAAATGAAAATGATTCAAAATTCTCATGAAATTTACGCTTAAATAACTCTTAACACCTACAAAAACAAATAACAACAAAAAAAGTAATATCAACAACAATAAACATATTTGATATGTATTTATAATTAAGACTCTCTTAGTTATTAAGATCTCTTAGTATTAAGTTCTCTCTATTATGTATTATTACGTAGCATAAGGTTTACAATGTAATAATGTCAATAATAAAAGCAGTCTTTAAGTAGAACTCAACCACGGTGGTTTCAATTGTAACATTGGCGACGAGGATAAAAAAAAATAAATACTCGTAAATGGTTAAAGAGGAAAAAGACAATGCAGTAAATAAAGAGCAAATGGCAAAATTTATTGGTACTGCTGAACCCTTTGTATTAGGGGAAGATTTTGATTTATATATCAGAAGATTAGAGCATCTGTTTAAATTAAACTCTATTAAAGACACAGAGAAAACTGGATATTTATGCAGTTTTGGTGGTGCAGAGTTGTATAAAATTATTGTTGCCTTAACAACTCCTAAAACAGAGAATGACTTTGCATATGCTGATTTGGTGAATAAATTAAAAACACATTTGAAGCCAAAACGTAATATTATTGCTGAGTGTTACAAATTTTTTAAAACAAATAGAACTGTGGGTCAAAAATTGCCAGATTTTGTTATCGAGCTAAAGCAACAAGCACAGTATTGTGAATTTGGAGAATTTTTAAACAAGGCATTGCTTATACAATTTGTTTGTGGAGTCGGAGACGGGAAAATACAACAAAAATTGCTAAGTGAATGTAATCTGGACAAATTTGAGAAGGCAATAGAATTAGCAAATGCAGTCGAATTAACAACAACAAACGTAGAAATGATTAAAGACGAAGAAGAACTTGTGGAACTTAACGTTGTGAGGAAAATAAACTATGGAACAACAAAAAGAGACGAGGCGCAGTAGCAAATAAACCTGATAGTACTTACAATAGAAAAGCGTGGGCAGCAAATAACGGAAAACAAAATTCTTATAAAAATATTGTTTGTTTCTATTGTGGTAAGCAAGGTCATATACAAAGATTTTGTAAAGAGAAAAGAAGTCAACTGAAGTTAAAGAGCTTAGACGAAGAGTCGGAAGAAGAACAAAGTAGCTTTAATTGTATTAATAATATATCTTCTCTTAAGAATAAGTCTCTTAAAATTGAATTATGTATTGAAGATAAAAATATTGAGTTTGAAATCGATTCAGGAGCGGTAGTTACTGTAATTCATAGGGATGATTTTTATAAATATTTTGTTAATAGTAAGTTGACAAATGGTGGGAAATTTTATGGACTAATTTCTGGGGAAAGTGTTAGAACTCTTGGTGAATTTATGGTTAATGTAAAATTTAAAAATTTGGGATTTTATCTAAAATTAATTGTTTTGAATATTGATGCATATTTTGGCCCATTGTTAGGAAGAAATTGGTTAGACCAAATTTTTAGTGGATGGAAGAAGTTTTTTACTGACTATGAATATGGTAATAATGTTGATACAATTATGAATGATTCTGAATTAAACCCTAGAATGGTGAATTATGGTAATTGGAACGCAACAATGATTGAATCTAAATTAATATTTAATAAAATGAAGTTTTTGGAAAAGTATAATGCTATTTTTACTAAATCAAATAATTCTGTTATAAAGAATTTTAAAGCGGAAATAGTGTTGAAAAATGATTCGTATCCAATTTTTTGTAAAGCCAACACTGTACCTTATGGATTAAGACCTAAAGTGGAACGGGAGATTCAAAGGTTATGTGATGAGGGTGTGCTAGTGCCAGTGACCAGAAGTAATTGGGCCAGTCCGATTGTGATTGTTAACAAGGGGGATGGTTCAATTAGATTATGTGTGAATTGCAAAAGAACAGTTAATAAGTTTGTGGAAATGGAGCATAGCGCAATACCACGTATAGATGATATATTGGCTTCAATGGCAGGATGGAAAATTTTTACTAAACTTGATTTAACGGGCGCGTATTTACAAGTTGCTGTTTCTGAGCGTTCGAGGGAGCTTCTGACTATCAATACGCATATTGGCCTTTTCCAATTTACTAGGCTAGTTTTCGGTCTTAGGACAGCGCCTCAAATATTTTGTTCTATAATTGACCGAATATTACGTGGTATTGAAAACGTGCAAGTCTATTTTGATGACATTTTGATAGGTGGGAGCTCTGAGGATGATTGTAAAAACAACTTAACTACAGTTTTGGATAGGTTATTGCAATATAATGTTAAAGTGAATATAGACAAATGTGAATTTTTTAAATCGGAAATTGATTATTTGGGTTACAGAATTAATGAAACTGGTATAACACCAAGTGCACAAAAAGTTGATGCCGTTGTCAGTGCCCCTGAGCCATGTAATAAAACTCAGTTAAAATCTTATCTGGGGATGATAAATTACTACAATAAATGTATTCCCAACCTGTCAAGTGAACTTCAATGTTTATATGATCTAACAAAAGAAAATGTATCGTGGATTTGGAAAAAACAACACAGTGAGTGTTTTCAACGTAGTAAGAGTTTAGTGAATAACATTAATATACTAACACACTATGATCCTAAAAAGCCAATTATTATATCTGCAGATGCTAGTCCATATGGAGTTGGGGGTGTGTTGTCCCACATTATAAATGGTGTAGAACATCCAGTAATGTTTGCCTCGAGTACGTTGAATGCGGCCGAACGTAACTACTCACAATTACACAGAGAGGCACTTGCTATAATATTTGCTGTGAGGAAATTTCATAAATATATATTCGGACTTCATTTTACAATTCAGAGCGACCATCAACCTCTACGCACAATTTTTGGTGAAAAGAAAGATGTTTCGGGTGTAGCAGCAAATCGGTTGCAACGATGGGCTATTTACTTATCTATGTACTCATACGATATAAAATATAGAAAGGCAAAAGATATGGCGAATGCAGATGCGTTGTCAAGACTACCTTTGGGTAATGAGACAGGTATTGAAGATGATAGTATAAATAATTTGAATGCTGTAAAATTTCCCTTGTGCACTGAGGATATAGCTAGAGCAATGAAAGATGACGATGACATAACTCAAGCTTATAACTCTATTGTTACGGGTAAGTGGCCGGCCAAAATGACTACAGAAATTCAAAAATATTACATGAAGAGGAATTCTTTAGCTTCGGAAAATGGTTGTTTATTTTATGGAGAACGAATCGTGATCCCTAATGGAATGCGTGATGATGTTTTAAAATTATTACATGAACAACATATAGGAATAGTCAGAAGTAGAGCTTTGGCAAGAACGGTAGTATGGTGGCCCGGGATAGACCAGGACATAGAAGGTTATAATGCCAAATGTCACCAGTGTCAGTCAACTCGGAAGGCAAAACCAACTAATTTATCAAATTGGACGGAAGTAACATATCCTTTTGAGAGAATTCATATTGATTTTTGTTCATTAATTGGTAAACAGATATTGATCATTTATGACGCATATTCAAGATGGATGGAAGCTATTTATCTTACTGCAACGACGGCCACTATGGTAATAGGGAAACTAAGGTCGTTATTTTCCATTTTTGGATTACCAACTTACGTAGTAAGTGATAATGGACCTCCATTTAGTTCTAGAGAATTTGTAGAGTTTTGCAAATCAAATGGTATAACGGTACTAAAATCTCCGCCATATCATCCACAGTCAAACGGCAGTGCGGAAAGGGCAGTACAAACTTTTAAAAATGGGTTACGGAAATCTCTTTTGGACAGTAAGGAACGGAAAACACCCTTACAAATACGAATTGATAGATTTTTATTAAAGTATCGAACAACTCCGACTTTATCAACTGGCCTAACTCCAGCGGATATGATTTTTCAATACAAACCCCGAACTTTGCTCACAACTTTAACTTTTAATAAATCAGATTTAACATTTGGGAAAATTCAGAGTCAGTCAAACAGAGTAGTTAAACGGAAATTACCATGTTTTAAGGAGGGGGAAGAGGTATGGTACAGGAATGTTTATTCAAATTTAGTAAAATGGGTGAAGGGAAAGGTCATAAAGAAACTGAGTAGTTATAGGTATATGGTGTTGATTAATGGCGTGTTGAGGCAGGCGCACACGGATCAGTTAAGGAACTATTCTATTCAGAGTAGGGATATTATATTAGTACCGTCAGGCGAATGTGAGGCTGTGGAAAAGAAGAATTTGAGTGATGAGGAGGATAGAAGGGTGGTTACGCGTAGTATGGCTAGGAAGAAGAACATGTTAGGGGGGAGTGAATTTATTTAAGTTGGGAGGAATGATATGTATTTATAATTAAGACTCTCTTAGTTATTAAGATCTCTTAGTATTAAGTTCTCTCTATTATGTATTATTACGTAGCATAAGGTTTACAATGTAATAATGTCAATAATAAAAGCAGTCTTTAAGTAGAACTCAACCACGGTGGTTTCAATTGTAACAATATTGTATTTAGAAGCTGAAAAGGAGTTCAAAAATGAAACACTACGCATTTAATATTCGTCTTATTATGTACAGGCAAAGTTAAGCGTGAACACACTAGTGGGCATTCACTCGCAAGCATGTAAGATTTTCAGAAATGGTAGTGTGACCACACACTGTATTCTTCTGATGGCAATCAAGCAGAAGCCAAAAATCAAAGAAAAGTTAACGCAATTTAAAGGATATCAGGGTTAAGCAAAGATTAGGCAGCAGTTTATTTTTGAAGACGTGTTTCTAGGAAAGTGCGGTTGTTGTGACTGTTGATAACAGCCACCATTACTACCACCATTACATGTCATTGATTCAGTCTGTTTTGCCCAACCAACATGGACAGAAATTGCATGCAATAACGCATACAATAAAAAAAATTTAAGAAACTAGGAGCTCTGTATGGCCAACAAAAAACGCGTATCATCCAGTTTATGATTGTCATAATTGTCTTACCGAAAATATTATTCACAGTGTGGTGGATAAATACGAGTCCATTGGTTGTGTAAACAATCGCCCAACATCCGTAGGAAACAAAAAATCTGAAGAAAACATCACCGTGAGAGTGAGAGTGTGCATTAGATTTCAATACTGTCGGCCTTTCGCAGATCCTAATTTCATGGATTTTGTGTCGTGACTTTAAGACTTACTTACTTACTTACTTAATTGGCTACTAACAACCCGCTTATTGAATTTCGGCCTGCCTTAACACATCCAATTCCAATACTTCGCGTGCGCCTTCGCCAGTTGGCCACAACAATCGATGACAAGGCTTCCTCGATTTGATCATTCCGACGCAAACAAGGTCATTATCTTCAACGGTTTCCGCAAATCCATGGATTTAATACCCATCTCACCGAGCCAGCGCTGCCGCTGGATGTTAATACGCTACACAACGAAATGTTGGATCTGATGCGGAAATCATCGCCAACTTGCACTGGACTGAAGATTTTACGTAGGATTTTTCTTTCGAATACTCTCAACGCTACTGCATCAGTGCTTAATAGCACCCATGTCTCTGCACCGTAGTCAATAAGTAGTGTGTGAATTAATTAGACGTGATATCGTGGTCAAACCTCTGTCCACACATCTCGAACAAAAAGGAAGAAGAAAATTAATTCTTCGGCTACTGCCGCTCAGCAGATTTCTGGTAAAAAGTCTGAGAATATATAAAAAATTGTCATGAAAAGTTTCTCAAAAAAAAAAATCTGTTGTTCGGAGTCGATTTTAAACTGTAGATGCCGCCACTCATGCATAAAATTAACACATACAACATAAGTGGCGTGAGAAGCTAGATCGTAATCCTGATTGAAATGTTGTAATGATCAATCAGGTTTGTATGTATGCATGTATGTAATCGAAGATTCCTAAAATTTCTGAAGGTCTTCCACATTGTTCGATAAAGTTTTTCCAAGCGTTCTTTTCGATTTTCTCTGAGCATTCGTAAAGTTATTGATCGTTACCGTATCCTTTGGCTTGGCTTTTGGTTTGACTGTAATTAATAACCAAGTGCGAAAAAATGATTGCCCACTACAATAATCATGACAAATATTGATACAGCTTTCTAAAGCTGTTTCACATGTGTATGTTCCTTAAATTTTGTCACCGAATAACTTACGTGTGAGTATAATTTAGAAAGAAAAACAAAAAAAAAGGTTTTTAAACACTTTTAAACTCCAAAAGGAATTAAATATGTCTCGGTGTTTGTGTATTTCTACGAAATAAATACGAAAAGTGAAACACAATAATGCCATCATCATCATCGTCATTATAATCGTACTCGTACGGGTCGCATTATTTCATTCAATTTTATCCACACACTTGATATTTTGCATCTTAAAATTCATATTTTTTGTTGGTATTTTCTTAAGTACCTTTAGAGCAAATAAGCTTTCTTTACATATACGTATGTTTGTGTGTTTGATAGTATGTCTGAATGTTGTCACGTATGTATATTTCTAATAAATAATCAAAAAGATGGCAATAAAATCAACAGGGCCCCTAAAAAAATCAAGTTAAGCAAATTTGTATGAAAGTTAAGGAAGAAGTCACAAACCAAATTAAACAAAAACATCAACAAAATACAAGCAACAACAACAACAATATGAAAGGAATAAATCCTAATATCCTAATCCTAATATATATTATAAATCTTTCTGTAAGTCTGTTTTTTTGTTTGTTTGTTTGTTTGTTTGTTGGTTTGTTTGTTAGCCAATCACGCCTGAACGCCTGGACCGATTTTCTTGAAATTTGGGATATAGATCGAGCCACTGCCGGTGCAGGTTATAGGCTACAAATCTTTTCAAAATTTTGACCAAAAGGGGGAAAAAAATGGGACAAAGGGAGAAAAAATGGGCAAAAATTAGTACTTTTATGCATAAAATCTGTATTTTATCTGTTTTAAAGGTATTTTTTTACGATTTAGCTTTGTTAAGTTTCCCAAATAGCTATTGGAGGTGTTCCATTTCTAAAGTTGAACCAAAAGGGGTCAAAAAAGGGGGAAAGGGGCCAAAAACGGGCAAATTGAGTGTATAGCCAATCACGCCTGAACCGATTTTCTTGAAATTTGGGATATTGATCGAACTTTTGTCGGTGCAGGTTATAGGCAATAAATCTTTTCAAAATTTTGACCCAAAGGGGGAAAAAATGGGTCAAAGGGAAGAAAAAATGGGCAAAAATTAGTACTTTATGAATAAATGCTGTATTTTATCTGTTTTAAAGGTATTTTTTTACGATTTAGATTGGTTAAGTTTCTCAAATAGCTATTGGAGGTGTTCCGTTTCTAAAGTTGGACCAAAAGGGGTCCAAAAAGGGGGAAAGGGGCGAAAAACGGGCAAATTGAGTGCATTTATATTTAGGACTTAGAGTATTCAAAAAACTGGGTTGTTTGTTAAACCGGTTTCCGAATAATTTAAAATATTTGATTTTTTAACCCTTATCCTGTACTTCAAAAATAAAACGCACATGACATTAGTGGGTCAAATTTGCCCAATACAAAAACTTATAATATTTATTCAGTTTTTTTATTTTTTTTACATTCATTACATACAATATTGGTATCAGAATGCTTTTTGCAAATAAATTTTTGACATTCGGAACATTTATTTGCATATTTGGTGCTGTTAGAACGATTTGGACAAAAGTAACAACTTCCCCTTTTTAAATTTTTTGTTTGCGGGACTTCAGCAGAATCCTTTTAAAGGCTTTTTACGACTGCGTTAGCAGGACTACTTTGTAGCATGTTCGGTCTACGAGATATTTCTCCGCTTATGAGATCCATGCCTAAGTCTTTCAAGAATATCCAGTATACACCTGTAAAGACCATGCATAATTTGTTTCTACATCATACAACACCCAAATTTTTTTACCATTTTTTTCTGGTTTTGATGGTATGTATTGCTTGAATGGGCATCGTCCACGATACGTTACGAGCTGCTCATGCTCTGTCACACTCGCCAGGATGAAATATATTTCGTAGATTCGTTTCCCAATGGTTCCAAAAATCTCTTATTGGAGTAAGTTTGTCACGGAATCGTCTTTCGCTCCTGTCTGACTTTTTATCAAACCGTATCACTCGAGATATATTTTGAAATCGGCGCAAACTCTTGGTGGTGACTAGTGGTCTGCTTTACGGTCGTCCCATAGAGATTCTAGAGCTTCGCCATGAGATCTAAATACATCCGCTAACAAAAGTAGCCCGAAATATGCTTCAATTGTTCTGCCGTCTATAGCAATCCAATAATTTCCAAATACAGATTGAACCGATTGAATAACTTTTACTCTTATAAGTCACCTTGTAAATTAGTCATATCAACAACTAATTTCATAATATCACTGGGCATAAATAAATGAAAAAAAGATTTTATACTATCAGCTCTTGAAATAGCATAACGCGTTGACCAGGAGTCAAATTTATTATGTCCTGTTTAGAAAATCTTCCAATTTTGTTTATTGTTGATCTTTTTGACCATAAATATTTCCCATTTTTGGACGGATACATTAAAACTTCATCCGTATTTTGATCGAGAATTTCGGAAATGTCCATGCTAGCGCCTGACGAAGAGTTGGGGTCACAGTCAGATGCAAGTTCAGTAACGAGATCGTTTTCATCTTCACTTGATGTGTCCTGGGGGCTTTCATCGTCTGAATCAGATTGCGTAAGAAAAGTTCCTATCTCTTCTGGTTCCATTGTTCCAAAATAAGTAAAGATTTTGTCACTTATATTCAATTCAAAAACTCATAAACGAATGAAATATTTACACAACTTATTCTCTTTTTTTGGGTTTGTTGCAGTTTGTAATACCGTTATAAAAAACAAAAAACACTTGTGTGTTATTATCAAATATCTGCGTCTTTACTTATTTTTTTGGTTTGTTGCTAGTTATGATGTTGTCAAGGCGCACAAAGTTGTTACTAAGGTCGTATCACATGCGTAAATTGATTTTGTTGCATTGGGCAATTTTGACCCAAAAGTACCATTTGCGTAAGTTTTTTTACATACGCTTTGTGAAACGATCTACAAAAATTATATTTTAAATTTTAATAGTATTCACTAAAATAATAATTGTACAAAAGTTTCAAAAAAATCCGCTGAGTATTTAAAGAATAAATGAGCAATAAAAGCTGTTTGGGCAATTTTGACCCATTAATACAGGATAAGGGTTAAGAAACCGGTTTTGAAAACCGATAAACCGGTTTTTTATTTATTGTTATTTTTAATGCAAAAATTACCCAATAATAATTTTTTTTAATTTTTTAAACTAATCCAAACTACATAACCCGCGCAACGCCGGGTACAATCTGCTAGTATATATTATAAATCTTTCTGTAAGTCTGTTTTTTGTTTGTTTGTTGGTTTGTTTGTTAGCCAATCACGCCTGAACGCCTGGACCGATTTTCTTGAAATTTGGGATATAGATCGAGCCATTGCCGGTGCAGGTTATAGGCTATAAATCTTTTCAAAATTTTGACCCAAAGGGGGAAAAAATGGGTCAAAGGGGAGAAAAAATGGGCAAAAATTAGTACTTTATGCATAAATGCTGTATTTTATCTGTTTTACAGGTAATTTTTTACGATTTAGTTTGGTTAAGTTTCCCAAATAGCTATTGGAGGTGTTCCGTTTCTAAAGTTGATCCAAAAGGGGTCCAAAAAGGGGAAAGGGGCGAAAAACGGGCAAATTGAGTGCATTTATATTTAGGACTTAGAGTATTCAAAAAACTGGGTTGTTTGTTGAACCGGTTTCCGAATAATTTGAAAAATTGCATTTTTTAAGAAACTGGTTTCAAAACCGGTTTCAAATAATCAGTTTTTTTTTTTAATTTAAAAACATTTTTCATTTTTTAAACTAATCCAAACTACATAACCCGCGCAACGCCGGGTACAATCTGCTAGTATTTAAATAAAATAGTTAGGGTAACCAAAAAAACAACATGTTTTCATTTTACGGCGGCTGGGCATTTTACTTCAATTTTGTGTTTAAACATTTTAATTCTAAATTTGACTTAAGTTGAGACCAGACATCAGCAAAGAATCGTTTTTTCGCTACTCATAAGCAATCATGAAATTTTGAATATATGTATGCGAGTCAGCAATATTGAAATTTAAGTATTCTGATTCATTCATACTCACTACAATCTTGATTTATAAGTATAAGTACAATGAGTATGAGTATAACGTTGACATCGAACTCATACCATTCGAAATATGTTTGATTCATAAGCCTACTTATTTAGATTCATAACTTTAGAAAAATACTTATAATACTCATAAATGATTCGAGTGATTCGAAGGTTCCATTATATTAAAATAAGTATGAATGCGTATAAGTATCAGAAATTATGGGTAAGACTTGAATCTACTCATCGTTTTAAATACTCATTGCTGATCTCTGGTTGAGACTCATCTAAGCCCGGAATTGGGACATCATGAGCCAAACATCATTGAATTGATATTTTTTTGCCTCAAAATATTTATATGTTCTCTAAAGAGAACATTTACTGTAAAGGACTATAAACACATACAAAGATTTAAAGATTTATTTTGGTTCCGAACACGTGGGGCATTCCTTAGTTGAGACATCTGAAAGACAACGAAATTTTGAAAAAATATTTCTTCAGCAACTTTCTGGCAAAAACTATGAGAGCCAAATAAAGTTGTCATGAAGTCTATCAAAAATCTGTAGGTCCCGCCACTCATGTATAAAACTAACGCACACAACATGGGTAGTGTAAGCAACTAGGTCGTAATCCTGACTAAAGGGTTGTAATGAGTTACTTACTTATCATGCATTGGTAATATCTACAAGGCATCTGAACATATTCAGTTGGAAGGAATGTATAGAAGATTAATACTATGTTCAGACAGGCACTTTTATTGCGTAAATCGCAATAAACGCCATTATTGAGCTCAATATTTCATATAAAGTTTTAATTAATTATTGCGCAATAAATACGCAAATTGTTATAATATTGAATAAAACTTAAAATACAGCACTGTCATAAGTACATTCAGTGAGTATATTACAATTTTCCGAACACTTTAAATTGATATTTGACAACTCAAATGTCAACAACTACAAATAAAAAAAAAAAAAAAAAAACAAAAAAAACAACCTAACAAAAAATCAAAATGAAAACAATGTTGTTGAAACAACCAGCTGTTTTGTTTACCACTGTCAAATAAATATTGCATATATTATGTGTCTGAACACTTAAAATATTGTACTCAAATAAACGAATATTGACTCAATAAAAGTGCCTGTCTGAACATATTATAAAGAAGATTTTAACGACTGTAGTGGAGTCCTTTGGTATGATAACTGCTTTGATTGTTCCTTTGTCGACGGATGTTGTATGTATGCATTATCGAAAAACTTCCCTTCAGTCGTATTTACATAACCATTGGAAACATTAAGGGAAATATCCCCCTCAGAAATTTGCTGTAAATCGAGTTAAAAATGATGTTCCCTATGGCAGGAGAAGAAAATGTGTGCATAAATGCCTCGCCAAATATAAAGGGAAGAACTTCTACTGATTATCGATTTATTGTAGATTTGCTGTGCGGCAATGTAAATTTACTCCCCTCTAATGAACGGAAAATGCTAGTTCAGCATATGAGACCAAATACCCAGCTGAAGACCTATCCTCAGTTGCTACTCCTCCTCTATAGTTGTTCTCTTGTCTAAGGATGGATATGTGAGGCCAATAGCCTGTCAATTCCACTGCTGGGTTAATAAATGATGAAATGGTGGTTTCTTTCAGTAAAAAGTAAGGTTGTTGTTGTTGGTAAGGTGAAGAAGAGGCTAACTGTGACTATCTCTATTCAATGAGGCGCGCAATCCGCATTGTCCTCAGCAAACGCTTCCCGTAAGGAGAAACTCATAAAAAGTCCTAGATCCGACGAGGGGCATCCCTCTAGATCCTAATGTCTGAAAGACGTCATTTTCGTTAAAGAAAGTTAATGATCGAATTTGTGTAGAAAAATTTCATCTGAAAGATCGGAGCTCGTTGAAACAAGGCTCACTGAAGTCATGATAAAAAAAGTTGTATACTCAGATGGTCATACCGGAAGTCAAAGTTTTGACTAGAGAATGACAGTTCCTCGTTGACAGTTCCGCCTTGATGAACTTTGGCGCGGATGGTGGTGATTTCTCAATCCCTCCTTCTGTGACGGCCAATAGTTTCTCGCTTCTGCGATAGAATATGTAAACAACGTTCTGAAACTTATTGGGATTCAAAACGATGGGTTTAACAGCAGCTTGTGGAAGATGGTCAATACACTGACTGATACAGGAAAGGAGTGATTTTATGCGGGGTGGCAAATTTTATGATCCGATATATGAACTCGGAAGGTACTAAATTCCTAGAAGAGGCAAGGAGTTGTACAGATTAATCTGTATCATTGTGGAGATATCCCCTTATGGCGGTGGACTTTAAGGCTGATCTTATTCAAACACCGTAAATCCTCTGGAATAGGATTATGTGCGATTGCAATTGTAAGTTGTTTGTTCAGACACATCAGGTAAGTCCTGGCCTCGAATTGATGCTGTTATCAACCTACATATATGCTCTATGGGTATGCATATCCATCGGGAATTTTTTTTCTGCTGAAGGAGGATAAGATGCCGCCTTGCCATGAGCTGTCATGCTAATACCCAATACTTTCTACTTAAAATCCGGATAAACTTGTTTGCAACCAACCACCCTAATAAACATTAAATTGTTTTTGCATACCTTTGAATGTGAAAATAGCTAATTTGCACAAGTTTTTCCTTAAAGGCCATAGTTGTCTTCTTCTTGATTTATATACTCTATGGAAACATTAAAATCAAACGATTTTTTTTCAACCCAAAAAGTAAAATTTCTTCTAACGAAAATGCGGAAATACTCACACCTATTTATTTGTCAGTGGTTGAAGTCGGTTGCGTTTTTCTTTTGCTCTGAGAAATTATCTTTTTTATATAATATAAAGGTGCTTAATTGAATTTTTTTGTGTAAAATCGGGATCGCACTAGTTTTCTATCCTAAATTATTGAACTGGTGCTGACAGTTATAATTTGTTTTTAATAAATATAAGAACTTTATCTTATTTTTACTAAACTACGAAAGTACATACACATATCCTCACACAAAAAAATAATAATAAAAAAACACAAAAATTAACAACAATCACAAAAATATAAATACATATAAGAATAATAACATTTACAATAAAGTAATCCAACGACGACAATTTCAACACTAACAAAAAAAAAAAAAAAAAAAAAAAAAAAAAAAAAAAAAAAAAAAAAACAAGAACCACAGTTTAACATTTACAACAACTCTGTAACATAAACATAAAACAGCTGTTTCCATCAACTAGAAGTGCTTGCACAGGGTGGCATAAATTAAATATTTTTACTTACACTGAGAAAAATAATCTTACTTAAAGAATAACTTAAAAACAATTTTATCAATTTATTAACGAGAAAAACACTACTATTTGCTGCAATATTTAAAATTCAATTTTAATAAGATACAAACACCGTTTAATGTACAACTTGAGAAGACGTAGTAAGGGTAAAGTAAATACTAATAATAATATGAAAAAGGGACGTAGTAACGATACAATGCAGTGTTCCGACAATATCTGTACATTCTCGAATACACCGACGAATAACCGTTTAGGGGATGTTCTTCAGAGCTCTGTTGGAGATTCCCCATTTAAATTGCTAAACTGCATGGATAAGCGACTAGATAAATTCATGGAACAAATCATGCATAAGATTGATTTGAAGTTTAGAGAATTTAGGGAAGTACTTTTTCACGACATGCTTAAAAAATATAAAGTTTTGGAAGGCGAACTGATCGCAATCGACAAACGAATTACAGTCCTGGAGAAAAAATCTAATGAAATTCAGAATATGCAGGAAGAAATACGAACATTAAGGACAAGGATTAAACATCAGGAAAATTCCTCAGTTTCATCTGAACTTCGGATTAATGAAATTCCATATAGGGAAAATGAGGATCTCACAGACATTTTCCGAAGTATCTGTAATAAAATCGGTACTCCCTTACCAAAAATAAGGTCGATCCATCGGTTGCAAAATCCGATCAACAAGCACGGGGTAAACACAGTTGATGGCGCTATTATTGTGAAGTTGCAGTCAGCACTCGACAGAAGTCAATTCCTTAAATCCTTATCAGAACACAGGAAACTTAACCGGAACTTCGCTTTCTATCTGAGGGATGTCGGCATCAGCTCTGACAAAAAATTTTATGTAAATGAAAATCTAACCCTGCCTAATTTTAGAATTTTACGAGCTGCTACTCGACTGAAAAAAAGAAAGATCATACACAATGCTTTCACCAAGCGGGGATTTGTATTCATCAAAGTGTCTTTAAGTGATGATCTTATACAAGTAGATGAAATGAGTCAACTCATGCGGTTATTTCCTGGCCATAATGACCTACTTGTTTCCGAGCAGAATCATACACCGACAGCTGTCACTTCCTAAATCGACCAATTATACCTATCTTAACATATCTTTTATACTTTCTCTAAATTTTTCTGTAATTTCTTTCTTCTTTAATTCTTTATTTCTAATTCTATTACTTGCAAAACAATATTACACATTTACATTATTCAGTCAGTCATTTTTTTGTTATAATTTCGATAGTGAAAAACCACCTTGCGTTGCTAACTATATTGTTAATGTTTCTGGGTGATAGTTTTGGTTCCAATGACAGTGCTTTTAATATGCTTCGGGTCTTAGCTAGGCAGAGAGAAGGATTGAATATTGTTCATATGAATGCACAGAGTTTGCATTGCAAGTTGGATGAATTTAGATATCTGTTTGCCTCTTCTGGTATTGACATAATTTGCGTATCTGAAACCTGGTTTCACATGGATATTGATGACTCTTTTTATGAGTTAATTGGCTTCAGGTTATATCGTTCTGACAGGCTAATTATAGCTGATGGAATGGAAACTCAGGCGAGAGGAGGCGGTGTTGCAATTTATATTAGATGTGGTATCAATTCTTCTGTTAAGCTTAAGTCGACTGCCGGTAGTGAAATTGAGTTTTTGTTAATGGAGGTGAATGCGGGACTGAATAGGAAGATTCTGGTAGGGTGTTGTTATAAACCTCATAGGAGCATTCCCGTCGAGTCTTTTATTGACATTTTGGGGCATAATTCTGTCCAATATAGTGACGTTGTCATTCTTGGAGATTTCAATAGTAACTTGCTAGCGTACAATCCTCTGATTGATCCTATGACCTCTTTGGGTTTGACACCTGTGAATACGGTTACACCGACACATTTCCACGGACAAGCGAATAGTCTAATAGATATTGTATTTGTGAACGATAAATCTAAGGTGCTTCTCTATGACCAGATATCTTTGTCTGCCTTTTCGAATCATGACCTATTGTTTGTGACATACGACCTTTATGTAGCTAGGGGACCAGTTCATTACACTTTCCGGGACATACGTAACATAAATCGTACACTCTTGGATCAGTATTCGGAGCGGATTAACTGGAATCGGATTTATTATCTTGAGGACGTAAATGATCAATTGAATTTTTTACAGAATAACGTGAATAGTTTGTATGAGGTGTGTATACCCTTGAAAACTAGGCGGATAAAACCAAATCGGCAACCATGGTTTACATCCGATATTGAGGATTTTATTAGGATTCGTAATGTTGCCTACTCAAGATGGAAAAGGTTTAGAACTGACGAGCTCTATAGGGAATTTCAATCTCGTAGAAGAGATGTCGTTAGGAGTATTAAAAGGGCTAAATGCTTGTACTACTGTAGAAAATTCTCTTCTGCAATTGATAACAAGTCGAAATGGAGGGAAATTCGGGGAATTGGAATTGGGCGGAAGGTCACTCCTCCTCACGATGTTAATGTAGATATTGATGAATTGAATTATAACTTTTTGAACATAGATATTCCTCAACCGGGGCACAATGTATATGAGAATATGTGTTCAGTATCTATTGAGACGAAATTTAGCTTTCGTTGTGTAAGTCATATTGAGGTTTTAGAGAGTTTTTCTGCTGTAAAATCGAGGGCGACTGGAATGGATGGGCTGGATCCAACATTTATTGTAATTTTATTGCCTACAATTTTGCCGTTTTTAACACACTTGTGCAACACAGTCCTGACAAAATCAGTGTTTCCGGATGGATGGAAACTGTCGAAAATTATTCCTATTCCGAAGGGGAACAACGAGTTTAGGCCCATTGCGATTCTTCCCTTTTTGTCTAAGGTAATGGAGAATATAATGAGTAGACAGATTAATGAATATCTTAGGCAACGGAATTTATTATCTGGTGTACAATCAGGATTTGTGAAAGGGAGATCCTGCATTACGGCTCTTACGGATGTAGTAGAGAATCTGAGGTGTAATATTGACAAGGGAATGGTGTCGTTTTTGGTACTACTTGATCACAGCAAGGCATTCGACACAGTAGACCACCAAATATTGACGAAAAAACTAGAGAAACTATTTTATTTTTCTCCAACAGCCTGTAATCTCATTCGCACGTATCTTACAGGACGATCTCAAACAGTTTTATACAATGACAAATATTCAGGGACTCTTAATATAGACCGTGGTGTTCCGCAGGGATCGATTCTTGGACCTCTTCTTTTTTGTATCTATATAAATGATTTACCGAATGTGATTGAGCATTGTGGAGTTCAAATGTATGCTGACGATGTGCAGATTTATAGTAGTTGTGAATTTAATATGGTTTCTCAGTGTGTTGACAACATCAACTCTGACTTAGCTAGGATTAACGAGTGGGCAATTAACAACGGGCTGCGTATCAATCCTACTAAATCGAAGTGCATTTTTCTCAATAGAAATAATAGGATTCTTAATAATGATATTGTGGTGAAAATAAATGATGATATTATTCAGTTTGTAAGCTCTTGCAAAAATTTAGGTGTCATATTTGATGATAAACTCTCCTGGTCTGGCCATATAACAGCCGTTGTTGGTCGTGTTTACGGAATACTAAGGAATCTTTGGGCTGTAAAATATTCAACTCCACTGGAAATTCGTTCTTTGCTTGCCAAAACGTACCTAATTCCAGTCCTATTATATGGTTGTGAGATTTTTGCGTTTTGTACAAGATCCGACTTTAATAAGCTAAGAGTTGCATATAATAATATTGCGAGATATATTTATGATAGAGGTCGGCGCGACTCAATTTCCTGCTTCTCGTATAGGATATATCATATGACCTTTGAGAACCTATTAAAGTTTCGTAGCCTAATTTTATTACATAAGATTATGACTACCCAACAACCTAATTATCTCTTTGGAGTATTGAGGTTTGGTAGATCAACACGAGGTAGGAAACTAATACAGCAAAGATATAGGAGCACTTTTTCACAGCGACAATTTTTCATTTATTGCACCAGTCTTTGGAACGAATTACCGAATCGGATTCAGAATATCAGCAGCGCAAAGCGGTTTAAACTTGATCTTCGTGAATACTTGTCTGGATAATGTAAATGCATATATTTTTTTTTTCTTCTTTTTTGATTGTTTTATATATATCTAAATTTCCTCTTTTTCTCTTACTTTATAATTATATAATTCATTTCTACATATGTTTTTTTTTTCTTCAATCTTCTTCGATCTACATTGTATTTTAATTTAATAATTCTCTGTAATTTATTTATCTTTTTTTTTCTCTTTCTTAAATTATAATTATAATCTATTAAATTTGTAATCTCACTAGCACTTTAAATTATAAGATTTTTAGTCTCGTTGTGCTAGAATCAATATAATTAAATAAAAAAAAAAAAAAAAAAAAAAAAAAAAAAACATTCGCCCAATTTCCGTTACTTGTAATGCCATTTCCCTGTCAGTAAATTTATGCAAGATGTCCTTGCTGCTGGCTATTCCTGTTTTTGTGACTAGTAAAGTATGGTGATGAATTTCTGTTGTAGTTGTTGTTGCTGTTGCATAATAAATTATTTCCCTTTTTAAGTTGTTTTTTTTTATTAAATTTTTTGGGACAACATATGTAGGAGGCAACAATAATATTTTGATTTCATTTATTATTTGGCCTCGTAAAGTTATGGAGGGTGCATATATTGTCAAAAAATTAACTGTTTGGGCACTATATTCTATCGGTAAATAAAATTAAAGTACAAAAACAACAGATAATTTCAAAAGAAATACTTATAAAATGATACCTTTGCCTAAAAGGAATTAAGGCTCATTTATTTCGAAGGAATTGTTTCGCTTAAGTTTTCAAAAATAATCTTAAAAATCCAAGTTCTCCACAGAGATAACCAATAAAACTTTGCATTCGATGTTCCAACATGGGCTTCCTAACAACTAATAACAGCAACTTTGTTGAAGCTACATTTGTCTTATTCAGTTAGGATTACAAATTTAATTTCTCACACCACTTATGTTGGGTGTGCCTTGAAAAGTTTCTCAAAAATGTGTCGTTTGGAGTCGACTTTAAACTGTAGGTCCCACCTCTCATGTATAAAATTAACACACAACATGAGTGATGTGAGAAGCTAGACCGTAATCCTGACTGAAGGGTTGTAATGGCCAATTATGTATGTATGTTTGTTAACTCACAGTGGACGGATATAGCACCCAACAACACATGCAAATAATAGAATGGTTTTTATCACAATGCGTGCTCTATTCGGGCAACCTATTGCGCGCTGCTATCATTTCACGATCGCCATAACCATACAAAGACGACTATCCCTAGTGTAGGGGATAACCTCAAATTCACTGGCTTAGCAAACGGTTAACCAATACCCTTATGTCAATAAAGCAGACGATAACCATTCTGCAGAGAAAACTATTCCGAATGTTGTGAATAAACTCCTGGCCATTGGTTTAGCAAGCGATCGCCCAATACAATATTGCATCACTCACATGTATTCGACCTATTGTGGACAAAGATTTGTTGAATTTTTATGTCGTGTGATTGACCTGCACTATATAGACCACGAAGTGTGTTCGCTGAAAGGACTAATACATACATACATAATTGGTCATTACAACTCCTCAGTCAGGATTATGGACCCAGTTTCTCACACCATTTATGTTGTGTGTGTTTGTTTTTATACATGAGTAGCTGGATCTAGAATTTAAAGCCGACACCGGACGAATTTTGAGTTTTTATGTCGTGTGATTGACCTGCACTATATAGACCACGAAGTGTGTTCGCTGAAAGGACTCAGGAGACGTAATTTGTATTGAAAAACCAATTTCAGTCATGAGGTCATTTCGATATAAATGGGTAGGTGTACAAACAAAATTATAGAATTTGAGATGATACCAATCCAAAGGTATCTACTGCATTCCAAAAAAGGCGTGGAGACGTCATCGGCGTTGGCTAATATCGTCATTGTCTACAGCGAGCACTATAGTTACAAGGATCATATGAAGCCTTTCTTTCAAACTTTGCAAATTTTGCAAGATTTTGCCCTTCATAGCCTAGGTACGTTTGAAAGAAATTTCTGTCTTAGAATCTGGGAGTATTTCCTGGATACTGGCGAATGGATACTGACGACAGGATAATCACAAGTTGTGACCTATTTAGGAGGAATCATTCAGTTGTCCAAGTAATTTCTACATTTTTTCCACGACAAAGTTTTCAATTACTCCTTGGATGAGTTATTGAGTGTATGTATTGGATTTTAAAGAAAATATTGTTACAAAAATGGAAACGGTGTAACATCATTTAACATTAAAATGATAAACAACAGCTACAAAAACAAAAACAATGAACTTGTTTACATGATCAACGAATAAACAAAAATATAGCAACAACATCAGTATTAAAAAAAGGGGGATAAACAAGTAAATAAGAAGCAACAACAGACATTCCCAGAATAAATGTAAACAAAATACACAAACAACAATGAAACGGCGATGTTTACGTTTACAGAGATTTCGAGAACGCGAAGTCATTCTCCTTCAAGAGCATCCATCAGACTGTTTACCCTGCGATACAAAAGGTAAGACAAAGGCAATGGAGTCAGTAAAATTCAGTCAGTCTTGTGTGAAGACGCGTTGCGTGTGAAGAGAATAATTGTGGTTTGAAGATCTCCGCTATAAAGATCGGTCGAACAATTGTTATTGTTTACGCAAACGAATGTAAAGCAGAATAATAAACAAAGAAATTGTTGTTGTTACATCAAGTTGTGAACAGTGGCACACAGAATTGTACGAACAATAAAGAAATTAATTAAAACTGAACACAAATTCATTTTTATTTTTTATTGCAATCTACGAGCTCATATTTCAAACGTTTTTAAAAGGTCAAAACGTAACAATATGTAGGATCCGATGGTGGTATTCTATAATTTATATGTAAGCGTATTATCTTAATTTAAGTTCTTATAATTTAGAGGTTATTAATTAAGTTGGTATTAATTATCGATTTTTTCTCTCATTATTAGCTTTGTGAGGACCAATCTTGCGGCGGTAGATGTCAAGACTAAGTTAATCCACGTAAGATAGCTTTGTTGCTCTGTGTTGTTATAAGAACATGATGAGGTGGGAGATGTATACAAAGAAATTATTTACAAGAGGTGACTGCAGGCAGTACTTGCCTTCACTTATTAATTAATTTTAATTATAATTATATTCAACTACTTAAAGGAATTAAAGTAGGATATCTGAAAGCCTCTATAACCGACTCTAAATTCCTATATTATTTGGATTTTTTTTTGTTTCTTTAAAACATTTCTTATGACAAAAAAAATGTACTGCCACTTGATGTCAATTCTGATTATTTATTATTTTGTTTCCCCTTTATTTACTTCGTTTCTTTCTACTTACTTTCTTGCAATAGCAACAGTTTCATAAAATGTTGTTTATTTTCTTTCATTGCTTTTATTGTCCTTTACAAGAAAACTTTGTATTTTTTTCCATATTTTTTCGTCGACCCTAAATTCTTTTATTGGCTGCGTTATTATTATGCTCATCGTATACAAAAAATATAATTTTTGTTTTTGCTTCTATTTTTTGAACCTTAAAAAAAATATTAAAAAAAGGATGCTTTTGGCACAATTCCCCTTATTCATTGTAAACCTTTTCGTATATGCTTGTTGGCTTTTACAAGTACCAGCATGAAATTTAAGAAAAAACGTAAAATTTTTGAATTTTTAAAAGGAAAAGAGTTGAAGTACTTGTCCTACTATTTGGCAACGCACTTCAGAAAGTTTTTTTCAGAAGTTTTTTTTTATTATTTATTTCTTATTAAAAACAACAATACGAACCTTTCGAGTGCGTATATTTAGTTTTTTTTTGGACAAAACAAGCAATTGAAAATATGAACAGGGTCACGGTTGACCACTAGATACACTCTTTAATTTATTTGACACAGATTATGCAAGTAAAGTAGCCCCTAAAATTTAGTGCGACATCCTGGCATATCATAAGCCACTGATTTCGGAACTACCCACCTAAAGTAGACCGTAGGATATCTCTCCGTTGCCATAAATAATCATAAACTACCCTGTGGAACTGATCCTGTGTAACTACTCCCATTTATATCGTTTTTAACAGCTAAGTGGTTACCATATCGTACCATATTCAAGTCTAAAGCATCTGCAGCGATTATCTTGTTTAAGTCTCCCGAAAATTTTGTTTCAGTCTCATAGAGTAGACACACAAACAGTCTCGAATAGGTTGTAGATATTTAGATTAGGTGAGGTTAGGTAGCGGATCCCATCGAAGGATGAGGTCCCACTTACTCCAGCATGTAGGCCTGTTGTGATACCACAATTAATTCTATCCGGTGGTCAACCATTCGCTATAGAAAACCATTTCCGAGTCTAAAATAAATTTTGCTATTTCAGCAATCTTCAGATTAGAAAGCTCGGTCAACGACGTCAGAAAATGAGTGGTCAATCACCTCCGTCACTTAATAAAAAAAGCTGGGCACTAACACATAATCTGAATGAGAGTCTTTGCATCGTCCTCAGACCCACAGCTCCTGCAAAAGTCATTAGTTGGAATGCCGAATCTTTCAGAATGCCTACTAAAAGGACAATGGCACGTAAGGATCGCTATTTAAGGACAGATGTGAGTCAGTCGTCTTCTAGAGTTTGGCTAGTTCGTCAGAAATGTAATTTCCCAAATGTAATCTCCCAGAACCCATGTAAGTGTTACCTTTGAATGATGATTTTGAATGAAATTTCCCCAATCCTTGGCGTTCATGGACATGGAAGGACGTTGAAATTACGTTCGTTA
Organism: Sarcophaga caerulescens; assembly: GCA_927399465.1. Taxonomy (NCBI): domain Eukaryota; kingdom Metazoa; phylum Arthropoda; class Insecta; order Diptera; family Sarcophagidae; genus Sarcophaga; species Sarcophaga caerulescens. The sequence goes on from OV656868.1 coordinate 66,895,877, forward strand.
AGCGTTTAATTGCAGTTTGACTATCAGAGTAAATCAAGAGATTTAAGGGAAACCTCTGTTTGGAAAGACTGCAGTGATCAAGCAACACAACCTGCCGCTCATCTTTGAGTCAACAGTGTAAACTTCAAGGTTCCCATTGCGAACCTGCGGTAGTTCAGATTAATTATAGATTTTTAGTTAGACTCAGAATGCTACCATTTGACACATTTTTCTTCGGTACTTCAACTCGGAATTCTTTGGAAAATATAATGTGACGTTTTATGATAGAATGATTCCTACGAAATGTTTGTCGTATTATGGATTATGTAACTTAATTTCGTTGGCATTCGCTGTCATTGTTTAATTCTTGAAAGTATTGGTTTTAAGGTCCTGCAAAACCTTTTTATCTTTTCTTTTGTAAATTGTTTCATCCTTGACTAGGCCTTTCACTATTTTACTTACAATTATTCGTATGAGTATATCAAATACAAACTCCTATGTACACAGCAATTGAAGTACAGCCAAATCAATAATAAAGACATCTTTTAACCATTCTTGACCCACTTAAAGAAACTGCTTTTGTACGGAAAAACTACTCACATTCGGCTGAGATGTTCACATCACTTTATTTACCTCATTTAGTTGTCGATTCAGCGTTAGCGTTTTTGTTTTTTTTTTTATTTTTTCTTAATTTTCTGCTTCTTTGCTTTGCCACGTAATTAAGAAAGTAATGCTTAAGCGGCCGCAGCACTGTCCAACACAACATCTTCAGTCTTAAAAATTAAAATTTAATAAACGATGCGACAAATTTATATTTTTTTTTCCTTAAATTTTTGGTCCACGAGAAGTTGAGTTTTTTATTCTCCTTATCGTTGCGGTATTGTAGCAGTTTGGTTAGTAGTTCCTTGCAGTACGAGTATTGTTTGAGAAATTATAATCTGTAGCAAGAGAAAGGTATGAATGTGTTAAAGACGATAATAAATAGGATCCCAAGTCATACAGTAATTCGTAGTAAAGAACAGACATATGAGCACGCGAAGAGAAAGCATCCGCTCTGCTGAAAAAGCCAGAAACTTGCTGTGGAGGGAACACAAATGTTTGTAAAGGTATACTCAATGAAATGGAAGAACCATATGGATTTGAGGCAATCAAAACTTTTGTAAGCCAAGATTTGTAAAGATTTGAGTCAAGAACAAGACTATCCAGAAGTCGCCGCAGTCTAGCAGACAGTGTGTTAAATCGTTAGACAACAGCCTGTAGTTCAAATTCCAGCTCAGGTACTCTAACAAAACGAAAAACATTTCTTTCGGTGTCTTCCTGGCCGTAAATAAATTTTTCAGAAAAATTTTCTCAAAACTATCGTCCGAAGGCGATTTTAAAATATAAGTACATGCCGCTATTACATACATACATAATTGGTCATTACAACCCTTCAGTCAGGATTTCGACCTAGCTTCTCACACCACTTATGTTGTGTGCGTTAATTTTTTTATACATGAGTGGCGGGACCTACAGTTTAAAGTCGACTCTGAACGACAGATTTTTGAGAAGCTCTTCATGGCAATTTTATTTACTCTCAGAGTTTTTGCCAGAAATCTGCTGAGAGGCAGTCGCCGAAGAAATATTTTTTTTCATATTTCGTTTTGATGTCTGACCTGGGATACGAACACGAGCTTTACGTCTAATAAGCCAACACACGGCGACTGTACGTGCCGCTATTAGTGTGTGAAAATAAACTCCCACATCATGTGTGGTGTGAGAAGCTAGTTTGTAATCCTGATTAAATGGTTGTAATGACAAATTAAGGATATAATAAAACTATACAGGAATAATCTGTGGTTAGTAAACGGATGAAGTCACCGTAGTCTAGTAGGCAGTGAATTGGCTTATTAGGCGTGAGGCCACGTTTCAAACCCAAGGTCAGACATATTGGCTACTGCCTTTCAACAGATTTCTGGCAAATACTCTGAGTGTTAAATAAAATTACCACGAAAAGTTTCTCAAAATTCCGTCGATCGGAGTCGACTTTAAACTGTAGGTCCCTCCGCTCACGCACAAAATTAACACACACACAACGTAAGTGGTTGTAATACTGACTGAAGGGTGTTATGAGCTGTTATGTATGTATGTGTGTAGCAACCAGACATTTTACTTGGCACTGTAGACACAAGGTAGCCTTGTTCTAAATTGGGATCGCCTCGAAACTAACAGCTATATTCTGTGATATTGAGAATAAATCATCAGAACACATTACTTGTACCTGTTAGTCAATAATGCATACGAGTGCATAATGAGTGCATATCAGGTGCTGAACAGGGCTTAGAGCAGCATCCTGAAGATTGTCAATGCAATAGGCATGGAGAAGACATTACAGTGACACCTTATATAGTTTGTGAGGCATCTCCTTATTAGCCAAATTGACTAAGAAAATTTTTCTTCAACCCTCGTATGTGAAATACGTTCTTTATTCTGTGTTAAATATTTTCTTTTTTTAATTTTTTCATTTCCTCCGACAAAAAAAAAAAACAAACGAACTGTGAGTCTATTAACCAGTTTCATTCACTCATTTCATCTCCATCTTTACGAGTAGAATTTTCGATTTCAGTTGCATCCTTTTCAGCTCTTATTTCCTGTGTATTTCTAGGTAATTTTGTGTGTCTGCTTATTTTCGTTTCCATTTTCATTCCTTTACTTACGTTTTAATGAGCTTAAAGGAAATACAAAAAAATCCTTTTCTAAGAGTGTGAGGGGGTACATTCGTTTGTTCTTCTCTTTTTTCTGACACAATTTTTCTTTCTTTACGTTCATTGCAGATCGTTTGGCATTGAGAAACGTAGGGTGAGAATGGGAATGAGAGAGTAAACGCTAGCTTGTAAAGGCAGTTCAAGTGTAAAATACCTTTTCATGGTTAAATTTAAGAATGTCTGTCGGACTGTCTGTCTGTCTGTATTGTCGTAAGGAAGTAATTGTTATATATGTACGTACACAACCTTCCATACACCATATTCCATACAAATAAGTACTAATCATACAGCTACATTTATCCACTTAAACTTTAATTATTTTTCATTTGAACGTTCTCTTTTGTTGTTGTCTGGCTATGCTTTTTCCACAGTTCTTGTGGTTTTTGTTATATTTCAATGACAATATCAACAATCAAGTCGAAGGATAAAAATCAAAAAAGTTTTAAACGCCAAACAATTTTAGAATTTTCACTTTACAGAGACAAGTTTGGAAAAGTATAAAAAGAATTCCGATTAAAAATTACAAATATACGCATATGCCCTAGGACTGGATAGTCCTGGCTGGATAGTCCTAGTGCCAAGGATTCCAAAATAGTGAGAAAGTTAATATAGGTGCTGAAACTAATATCTTTATCATCGACCTAAAATGTACATAAGTCATCGGCCAAAGAAGTGCAAGTCATTGGCCAAAAATGCAAGTTATGAACCAAAAAATGCATATCACAGACCAGAAAAATTGCAAGCCAACGTCCAAAAAATACAAATCATCGTCCAAAAAAATGCAAGTCATTAACCAAAAATATTCAAGTCGTCGACAGAAAAACGCAAATCATTGGTCAAAAAAATGTTAGTCATCGACCAAAAAAGTCCAAGTCATCGACCCAAAAATGCAAGTCATTGATCAAAAGAAGCCAGTCATCGTCCAGGCCATGTAACAAAAAATCCAAGTCGTCTACCGAAAAATGCCTGTCATCGTCCAAAAAAATGCAAGTCATCCAACCAAAAAATGCAAATCCAAATCGTCAATCAAAAAATTGCATGCCATCAACCAAAAATTCATGAAATCGATCAAGTAATGCGAGTCATCTACCAAAGAAATTCAAAAATAAATTTTGTAACATCCATTATAAATGCATATTAACTCAATGAGAATTATATAAAATTTTTAAGTCCATTTCCTAACAATTTCATTTTTATTCGTATGCTGTTGGCTATCGTCACCTTCGCTGATGTTGGCTATCGTCACCTTCGCCTCTGTTTTTCCGTGGACGGTGGCAGACTCTCCAGTAGCTGTCCGAAGTCTTACATTGCTAAGTGTTTCACACTTTCCCTTCACTACATCTGGTGTGATGATGGATTGCGTTGCCCCGGTATCTATAGTGAGGGTGTGACGTCTGCCGTTTATGTACCAGCACGCCGTAAGATTGTTGTTGTTCTGCTGCATCACTGATATTGAGATTGTGGGGCCCTCGCTTGTGGGAGCCAGCACTTGCCCCTTAGTGCTAGCTCGTTTTAGTTTAACGGGGACTCTTTTGAAGATGGTTGGTAGTACGCACGTTTCTTATTCCTTGATGGTGAGGCGGATCTTGATCTTTTGAGCACAGCTCCCGCTTATGCTCATCGCCGAATTTCCGCTGTAAGGCCACCATTAAGTCGTTATAGTTGTTTCTACTGCTGGCTGGCATGGTCTCTAGTATCTCGGCTGCTACACCTTTTAATGCCATCGTCCAAGCCGTTTCTGCTGGCTACTGTCACAAATTGGAATTTGCAGACGGATAGGGGTGAGCTTCCATCAAAGCAAGGTGTTCTTATCCTGCTGGTACTTTCAGATACGCCTCTCCCTGGTTCCGGTCGCTGGCTCTGGAGGTTGTTGATTTTTTCCTCCATCATTACGAGTTTTCCGTCAAAATTCTTTTCCAAATCGGACACCTTTACCTCGACACTGGTAATTCTTTTGCTAAATGACTCACGTATTTCCTGCAGCTTCTCTGTCGTTGCTTCAAATAGCTTTTGGTTTACTGCTTGCATTTTTTCCATCATTCGTGCACTATCTTTTCGCGACTCAGCCAGAAGTTACTGATTTTCGGCTCTAGAAGCTTCTTGTACCTCAGCCAGAAGTTTTACCTCAGCAAATAGATTCTTGTTCGCTTCTTGCATTTTCTGATTTTCGGCTCTAGAATTTTCTTGTACATCAGCAAGAATTTTCTGGTTTGCTGCTTGAATTTTCTCATTTTCGCCTCTAGAAGCTTCGAATAGCTTTTTGATCTCTTCTTTTCGGGAAGCTTCTTGTTTATCAGCTAATACTTGCATTTTTTCCATCATAGAGGCTAGCAACGAATTTATGTCTATACCGCAAGGGGTTGCAGGGGCCTGTGACTTTCGTTCCTCTTCATCCTCGAACTCGTAGGATTTGATGTCGATGCCCTGAAGCTGAAGTGTTTCTCTTAACCGCCTCTGCAGTTCATTCTTCGTGCCCGTTGTTGGCTGCTCTAGTTTACCCAGCTCTCGCTTAAGCCGGTCCACTCTTAATTCGGAGAGTTTCATTTTATTTATTTATTTTCACTTTTGGATTTTGCAATCCCACTTCTGACACCAATTGTTACGTTTTTACCTTTTTAAAAACGTTTAAATATGAGCTCGTTGATTGCAAACCAAGTAAAAACAAATATGTGTTTTATTTTAATGAAACTCTTATTATTTATCACACTACTTTTGTGCCACTGTTCACACTTAACCGATACAACAATAATTACTACAATTTATTGCTTGTTCACTATTATTCACACACAACTATTCGCTATACTGCTCACAACGGATATCTTCGAACCGCGACTGATTAGTTCACACGCAACTTCACTCAAGACTGACTCAATTACAACCAGCGTTGCCACGACCAAAAAAATTTTATAACCAAAATTAAAATAAAAAATAACCAAATAAGGAAAAAAATAACCAAAAAATTTTTTATATAAATGTATTTGTTTTTAACAAATTTAAGGTTTAATACAAAAATTTTATTTTTTTCTGTATAGTTAACCTCTCATGTCCGAATTAAAACGAAAGTAGCTAAAATTTTTTTGAGTAGACATATAAGATAGAGTTGACCTCAATATCAACTGACAAAAATTTCAATGTCCTAGGTGTCCTGGTTCAAGAGCTACAGGATGTTGCGTATAGGCAACATTGGGCAATGGTGTTATAAATTTAAATACAAGTTGATTTTTTTTTTCAAAAGTCGTTTATTTCAATATATGTATGCAAGGATACAAAACTATTTTTTTGAGGATTGGAGCAGAAGTGCACATTGCATCTGCTGCATTTACAGGCTTTCCAAAGTCTACATCTGCCCCTTGTTCCCCATTCCGCCTAATGATTATAACCATCAAATCGTAGGGATTTTGCAGGCTGTGCAACATGTCCTCTTTTATAGGGAATTGATTCAGAACCCGTAGAAGGAGCTGGTGATGACGGGGTCGATGGAGAAGGTGATGAAGTTCCTGGATTCATTGTCAAATTGTCAAAAGCAGTGATGATGGACAACCTCTCTTTTTTGCGACAACTATAGTTTGACTTGTACAATTCAAGCATCATGTCCGCAAGATCAACATCTCCCATGTGCTTGTTGTAGCATTCTACTATACCTGGCAACTTCTTGTCTTTGCGGTACCATCTCTTGCATTCACTTGCATTCTTACTTGCATAGTTTGAAACTAGTTGTACCCTCTTATTACATCTTCTTCTTCTCCATTTTCCTCGTCAGCCGAATCATCCCAATCAAATTTTTCAATTTCATCCTGTGTCAGATTGTTTGGGCGCATCTTAGAATGTGAATACCAAAATAAGTTTTTATTTTTCGAAACTTACCATAATACGCATATACGCAACACTACATTTATAAAATTATTACAGACAAACTAAATAATATTTTCAAACCGGGTTTTTTTAACACGTTGACCGCCGCGGCAGTTTTCAAAAAACTATCCAAAAACGACAACTTGATTTTTTTCACATTAGTGAGTACGAGATAACTCGTAGTTTGGCTCCCTAGAAGGGAACGCAATCTACGAGTTATCTCGTAGTCGGCAGTCAACGTGTTAAATTACTCACCTACCTTTCATTATTTAGTTGTCGAACTTGGTTTTAGGATGACTTAATTGTATTAATGTGTTTTAACACCTTTTAAAATAAGGTTTATTTTGCAAAATGAATTTGTCAGTTTCGCTCTCGGGAGAATAACTACAAAGTGAGCACGTGGACAGCCTTTCAGGGTGAGAAGTAAGAAAAAGTTCGCAAGTGTTATTGTGGTGCCCTAAAGTAATTGAGCGTGTCGTAACACACTTTCTGGAATTGTGTGGCTGGAACGGTGAAGCCAAAGGGACTTCTATACAATGAAGTCGTCAGCAAGCAGCAATATCACTATACTTCCTTCGAAGTCCTGAACAGACCCACTCTTTCTGCCTTTGAACTTCTATCATATAAAGTACATCTTAAATTAATTGAATATTACGCATATTTGGCGAGCATAACTGTTAAAGTGTTTTTTTAGAAATAGTAGAAATTTTAAAAAAAAACTTACAATTTAAGACGGATACAATTTAAGACGTATAAAAACATAATTTATGAACCTTACATTGGACTTAATTGTTTCCATTTGGATGCAAACAAATTTATATCAAACCTCTAGTTATTCACTTTAATTTATTTCAAACATCATTTCACTTTATTCTGCAAATCCATATCTGTCCTGTTGCAACTAATATTTTATCAAATATGCACTTGCATTTGAATGTGTTTGAATTTCATGTACCAAAACACATTTAAAACCTGTTAAAAACATTTCGAAAGTTAAAAAAACTATTGAATAAAGGGAACACTAACGCCTGTGTTCAAAACGACTCATACATACGTTCTCTCATACTAACGGAATTGTACAGTTTTTTTATTTTTAAAATTTTTCTACATTTTCCCCAATTTTCTATTGACCATTCAATTTCATTCATTATGCTGTCACTACACAATCATACAATAGTTAGTGATATTTGGCGCACAGGATTTCGTGCATCTACTTTGTCAGGACACCGCTACAATATCGTCCAATTCCAGAATTTGGGCAATGCCGTCGCGAATGTTTATGTTTTATGTTCACAATGTTTTTTTTTTATTTCTTTTTGTTACAATTTTGTTGGATTATTTATGGCACGTGAACTTGTTGGTTACCAGGGTATATACTTTTATAAAAATGTGCACAATTCATGAACAGTTTATAGTATTTGGAGGTGTTATTTGTATGGTAGATCCAGATCAAATTTAAAAAAGTACCTTTAGAGCAGTGTGGCTAATATCTTTTGAAGTAAATAAGGGACAACAGAAGTCACCGTAGCGAGGCCACGTTTCATCAGATTAGACGCGAGGCCTGGTCATCAGACATCTCCAACAAAACGAAGCATGAATAAACATGTCTTCGGCGACTGCCTCTCAGGAGATTGCTGGCAAAATTTCTGAGAATAAATAAATAATTTCCATGAAAAAGTTTCTCAAGAATCTGTAGAAACTGTAGGTCGCTCACGTAAAGAGTGAATGCATGTAACATAAGTGGTGTGAGAAGATAGGTCGTAATCCTGACTAAAGTGTTGTAATGATCAATTATTTTATGTATGTAGGGGACAACCAGAACATAAAAAAATACACCACTTGCACTACCTATGTATTCACCAAATTATATGCGTGACAGTAAAGATTTTAAACAATATATATAGTAGCCTCCGGTCTAAGTCCACCATTGGTGATAAAATTCAGCCTCAAACTGGAAACTAGACTGATCTTTAGTGCACCGAAAAGATATATACGGGAGTTCGGTACAGAGTTGTAGGCTTCAATTTCATTCAGAGTTATAAAAAGGACCATTGGCTACACCAGATTTAGTAATGAAGGGACCTCTCACATCTTTTCTCCGTTCGGATAAAAAAGTAAGGATTTGCGGTCCGTTATGATACCACATGAAGCTGTGCCTCCAATACTGATTAACCGGTCACCAATAGGACTTCACATTTAAAGCATATCTCTCTAGCAATCAAGTTGAAAACAAGCCTGAAAGTGCAACGAATTTAGTGCTAGTTCCGAAACTCCCTTCTTTAGACTATTGAAAAAGTGCGAGCCAAATTGAAGAAGTTTGTGTCGAGGCAAAGACGAACAATGCTCTCGTTTACCCCAATCGATCGTCTCAATATCGACAGCAGTCATTAGCAGACAAAGATAGTCTCTTTGCATGCGTACCTTATACATACGTAATGATTTTTTTCCGACTTGAAGAGGATTTACTTAAAATTTCTTCGGGACTCGTCCAATTTTGATCGAAGTTAAGACTCTAAGGTAATATACACATCCTAAAAATCTACACAATTTATTAGAATCCTAAGCTCTTTCTTGAAAAGCTCATCAGCAGTAGTAACGATCGATGCTGTTCTCAGTTCACATTTCAAACCAAAATCAGTGTGTCCAACGAATGTATAGAGCCCACCTTTTTATTTGGAGATGAAACACGACATAACGTATTCAGGTGTTTAAAAAAACAAAGGAATGGACTTTGAATCAGTTGGCATCTGCCCCTTATATTAATCGTCAGTGATTTGGTCCATTTCTGAAAGAATGGGTACTTAAACAAGCAAACTTCATTCAAGAAAAAGTCTCTGTTTGATATGGCTTTCGACTGGCACCTCATCGGTCGATATTACTTTGAGAACGATGTTATCCAAGCTGTTGCTGTCAATTGCAAACACAATACGCCAATGAATACCAACTTTTTGCCTGAATTAGATAATCTTTATAGCAACGACATGTAGCAGCAATAGGATGGCTTAACTTGCCACACAGCCGCATTGGACGTTCTTTACGAAGGATTTGTGGGCATACATATTTCACGTGAAGGTTATTTGAAGTCGCCTTTAAGATGAAGCGATTTGACCCCATCAGACTTCTTCTTATACGGGTTTCTTAAGTCACAGGTGTATGCGAATAAGCTACATGCCATAACTGTGCTCGAAGCCAACATAACGAACAGTAGACGCCGTAGTCTAATGGGTAGTGTGTTGGCTCATTATATATGAGACCACTATTCAAACCCCAGTTGAGACGTTTACGACAAACTTAAATATGAAAAAAATATTTCTTCTGTGACTTCCTTTCAGCAGATTTCTGGCAAAGACCCTGAGTTTAAACTGTAGGTCCAGCCGCCACTCATGTATAACATCACACATCATGTATAATATCACACACAACACGAGTGATGTGAGAAGCTAGGTTGTAATCCTGACTGATTATTGTCTTTCAAACGGACAAAAAAAAAATCCGATGATATCTCACACACATTTTGTTTGACAGAAAACGTAAGAGGTACTGATAAGTGGTCGCAGATGAATGTTGTAAGCTTGTTAAGCTTCCATAGTCAATATAGTTTTGATTAACAACGCAAGTCGTTTGAGGTTGCCAGTACTTCATACTTATCTTAGTATGAAGTCTCTATGTCTACAACCAAGCTGACACTGAGCCCATTGATGTAATAAAAAGTGGAACTAATGTTAAAGCCGCAACACATCTATTCTTGTAAAAAAATTCTATCATTCGTCATAAGATTTTGTCTCAAAAATAACATCAAATTACACAAAATTTCATCAAACTTGTATTGAACCCAGCTTGTACGTCTGTCTATTTGCCACATATTTGATACATGCTGTGAGAACAATTCGCAAAACAAATGCTTTAGAAATCCATTTAAACATAACATGGAAACATATGTACATACGTACATATATACTCAAACATTGATGCACATATGATGCTGCTATTGCAGCAGGTGCCCTTTTGCGTTAATATTTTCGTTTTTTTTTTAGTAAACCCCGGTTATAAAAATATTGTGTGTCTGGCATCAGGTAGGGAGACGATAACACGAGCAACACGTACTCCTTAGCTGTAGACCAGATTTTTATTTTATGCTGTCATCAAACCGGCATGCTATTAGGATTACTTTTTCTTTTTTATTTTTGCAACCAAAAAAACATGTTTTTTTTTGTCTCTTCCTTCATCACCAGCAATAAATATCTTGTGGCTTTAAATATACGGGATCACGTTCCATGATTCCATGATGACAAATGCTGAAAAGGTAGATAAAAACCGTACGTTGGCCGTTGGTCCGTTGATGGGCATGCATATGGACAATTTAGTGTATTAGTGACAAGGGACTTGTGCCAGGACTAAGCGATTTTTACTACATTTGTTAACCTTCGTGAGTGAATATTTGAAAATTGTTAGCCGAATTCCATGTAGGCTGGCTTATAGGCTGTAGGTTGGCTGAACGTTTCGAAGACGGATGAGTTGATTTAATAAATAGCGAGTAGCAGATGGTCATGGCAATTTTTTAATGGTATTAAACAGGTTTGAATAAAAAATTGGTGGTTGCAACAAAAAAAAAAAAAAATTTGGAAAGAAATGGAAAATATCCTGAAATTTTTTGAGAGCAAAACCGCAAGAGTGGCAATTTTCATCAAACATTTTTAATGAGACTCAAAGAAAATAACAATTCTTATGAATTCATTTTAATTTAATTTTAAAAATAAAATAAAAACCACTGAATAAAATTGTTCCTTCGTGCATAGAAAACAGAAATCGCTTAGACTATATTCGATATGTAAAATTTTCCCCCATTTTGACTCATAAAGCAGACTAAAATTAGCCGATTGCATGGTTATGTTGGTTTTGAAAACCTCTATGGTTTGCACCTTTTGCACATACACCTGCGACTTAAGAAAACTCGACAAGAAAAACGGCAAACTGGGTAAAATGCACGATCTTGCTGTCCAGTTCATATCACTTCCTCGTGAGATAACCATGCCCTCAAATGACTCCTGCAGAACTTCCAATATGGCATGAGTTGTATGAAACATAGCGCCGGTTTGTTAACCGCTTATCGTTAGTGTCCAGTTCATCAGGTTCAGGCCAAAAGAAGATGGAAGTCGTCGACCTATAGTGCTTGCTGTTGACTGTGATGACCTTGCAAAAATCTCAAAGGAATACGCGACGATGATGCCGCCAAATTGTAACTCTTAGGGATTGGCATTGTCCCAAAATAACAATTATTTTTTTTTTGGTCAAGAACCAATTCATCTAGAAATGGACCTCTTAGTAGAAATTGAATGAATTGTTCGCAAATCGCCCTCGGCAAGACCTGGTTTGCCACTAAATTCTGGCTACTCAAGAATTCTTCTTCTCAGATTCCCAACGAAAACAGAAAAGATTTTCTATGGTAATCACTTCTTCCTAGTCGTTGCAGCTTCTACTGTAGTTGTTATGAGGTATTCTCAGTCTCCTGGCGTGAAAACCCAGAGGCCAATATCACGATTCCTTTAGTGGAAGCTTGATAGGGTCGGTGCAAATTTCGTTCTCCATATATCCATGATGTGCCAGAACTGTCTAGGGTCTCTATATGTGGGTCCATTATCTCATCTTAACTTTGGCAATAAATGCAATTTTTGTGAGCCCATTTTTTAGACTCTCTGCAGAGGAACTTCAACTCATGTAGGAATTCATTTGAACTTTGTGATGTCAGCTTTAGCAAGTGTTTAGCCTTGATCTGTCTGCTATCTCTACAAGTGATGTCTCACAACTCTATCTTATCGTTGCCAATGAATGGAGTTTTTTTGAAACGATTTGTTTGCCACTCTGTAGAGGAACTCCAAGCTTATGTAGGAATTCAGTTAAATGTCCTGAGATGACAGCTTTAGCAAGTGCATCGGTCTTATAGTAAAGTCGCCGTAGTCCAATAGGTAGTGTGTTAGCTTATCAGACGTGTGGCCATCGTTCAAACCGAAATGTGAAGAAATATTTCTTCGGCGACTTCCTCTTAGCAGATTTGTGGCAGTAACTCTGAGAGTTAACAAAATTGCCACGAAAAGTGTCTCAAAAATCTGTCGTCCGCAGTCGACTTTAAACTGTAGGTCCCTGCCACTCATGTACAAAATTAACACACACACAGCATACATAAGTCGTAATCCTGATGGTAAAATTGTAATGACCAATTATGTATGGCCAATAATGTATCGGCCTTGTTGTTGCCCTCGATGTTGCCGTGCCCATAAGTACAAGTAATTGCATACGTCGAATGTCTCGCTATCTTCTCCAGAGTCAACCGGCATTCTTGGACAATTTTAGATGTGATATACACATACGCTATGGCTTTATTTGGTAGCTTTACTGTCGCTAAATATGCGTCTATCAACATACGATATGCTCTGATACCGAATTCGCATGACGGCTATTTTAATAGACAGGATTTCAGACTGAAAAATATTAGAATAATCTGGTAGTAGGAGGGACAACATAATGTTCAGTTGTTCTGAAAAGATTTCACATCCGAATTTGTAGCGCGATCTGGATTTATCAATGAAAACCTGAATGATATTTCCTGTAACTCATTATCTGCGTCGCAAATCCGAGATAAAAAGCAGGCTCAAGTATCATGTAGTGCATATAGCTTTGTAATTCCATGCTCTTGTGATGCTCAGTATGATTGCCGCGATTTGTAGCCACTTGTTTCGCTAACTTGTTTGGTGGTAGCCAGCTAAGGATGGTAAACAATGGCTTGAATTTGTTGCGAGTTGAAAATCAAAATTTGAGTCTCAAAATAGCTTTTAATATTCTTTTCCATTGTTAAGTTTTTGATGGTACCTAAAAATTTTAACAGTCTTTCAATATATATTTTGTACACTTCCCACCCCTGTAGTAATTGATTTGATAATAATTTCGATCAGCTGTGTGTTACACATGGCTCTCATGTAGAAAGTTTTTTGTAATTTTTATTTTTTAATTACACTTCAAAGGTCACATACAACAGTTTCAAAGGGAAAAACTAAAAAAAAAAAATTAAATTAAAAAAAAAACAGACAAAACAGAACAAAATTTTCATTTCAATGATTTTAAAATCACGCGACAATGGCCATTGAATGTATTGAAATGGAAAACAATTGAAACAAAAAAAAAATAAGACAAAAAAATAATAAATAAAGCATCACAGGCATTTAAACGAGGCAAACCGAAAAGTTCACTCAGACCCAACATGAAATGGTCAGAAGAGATTCATTTGAGTGCCACAATAAATTGAAAAAAAAAAAACAATTCAAAAGTCATGTGTGAAAAGTTTGTTATTTTTACCAAACATTTCATTTCATTTGTTTTCGTATTTTTATTCAAATAAAATGAAATTAAATAAGAGAGTGGAAGTTATCCCCAATAAAGCGAAATAAGAAAAAATTTCTTCGGAGACTTCCACCCCACCAGATTTTTGGCAAAAACTCTGACAGGAAATACAAAATTGCCATGAAGTTGTAAATCTGGAATTCAATACAACATAAGTGGTGTGAGAAACTTGGTCGTAATCCTGACTGAAGGGTTGTAATGACCAATTATGTATGTACGTGTGAGTGGGAAAGACTATATCGTTACGTTTCTACCTTTTAAAAATGTTTAAAATATGAGCTCGTAGATTGCAAATAAAATAAAAATAAGATTATGTTTAGTTTTAATTAAAATTCTTTATTATTCGCACAATTCTGTGTGCCACTGTTCACAACTTGATGTAACAAACACAATTGATTTGTTTGTTATTCCTCTTTGCACTCTTTTGCATAAACAATAACAATTACTAGTTAATTGTTCGACTGATCTTTGTAACGGAGATCTTCAAACACATCGCGTCTTTACCCAAGACTGACTGAACTTCACTAACTCTCTCTCCTGCTTTGCCTTGCATTGCCTTTATATGGCATGGTAAATAGTATGATTAATGTTCTTGAAGACGAATTTTCGCGGCTTCGCCTTCTCCAGATCTCTGTAAATGTAAACATCATTGTTTCATTATTATTGTTTGTGTATTTTGTTTACATTTATTCTTGTAGTGTTTGTTGTTGTATTTTTGTTTACTTGTTTACCATATTACGCAGTGCGATAATTTGTAAAGAAGTTCATTGTTTTTGTTTATAATTTTAATTAAACGATGTAAAAGCAAAACACCAGTATCTATATTTTTCCATTTTCGTAACAATATATAAGTTCTGTAGTTTGTTTTTTCGCAGGAATGATTGCGATCATCACTTTAGGCATTCTTTACAATCTATAGTTTGCTACCAGCACCACTCTTAAGTGAAATGAATGTGAATACATCCATTAAATACACGATACTTGAACCCGCTGGTAGATGCTGTATACCCCGCCGTTAGATGCTGAATACCGGATACTTTTATGATAATGGTTTACACCTACCACAGGATATCATTAAGGTACTCACTGAAGGATACAGATTACGCAATAAAGTCAATGGTGGCATCTTATATCAGAAAATATTATTGACTTGGATAAAAGTGGCCATTAGGCCCATAGAGAGTGTGTACGCTATATCTAGGATTGTCTACAAAACGCTGTGAAATAGTGAGACATACAAACATAACAACAAAACCGTCAAACTTTTAAGGGCTGATAGAGCGTAAAATATTGTTGAATTAAATAAGTGGCGTTTTACGCAAACTATTGACGTTTGCAAAGAAAGCATGGAACAAAGGACATATTTGCAGAGATATTAGATATTTACAGAACAAAATTTACATTAAACCATCCAGAGTCCATCTCAGGAACTTCGGGCAGTTGTAGTGAGACAAAGGCCTCTGGAAAATTCTTTTAAATACAGACGTGATGTCTTAAACAAACTATACTCTTTTATACTCGTTATATTATATATAACGAAATATACTCGTTTGCGAAGAAAGTATGGGATATGCAAAGAGATACGATAATTACCGAAAAAATTTTCAATTAAATCTGTCCAGAGCCCATCTCAGGAATCTCGTACCAGTTGTAATGAAACACTAGCCTCTGCTTGTTGCATATCTCACTACAACTTTCACACAAGCTGCAATGAAGATCGCTTCTGCGCAAAAGTGAATTCTATAGAATTCGTACAGACATATTGAGACGACAGGAAGATGATAGCCAAGATCAGTAGTTGTTTTACAGAACAAAATTTACCGAACAAAACGTGCATTAAACCTGTCCAAAGTTCACCTCAGGATCCTCGTAGCAACTGTAACGAAACACTGTCTTCTGGGTGCAGCATATCTCACTACAACTTCCACAGAAGCTGTAATGAACGAGAACGAGGAACAAAAAGAGAAAACAAAACATCTTCTCTATCATTGGCCAGTACTTAGAAGTCCGTGGGGAAGGTTTCTTGAAAGAATTTATTAACAGAACGTTTCAAAGCAAAAGTGATTTCGATAGAACAGCATGAATGTGGCTGCGCATCCATATCGGTATGACTGAGAGATGATAACCAAGAGCTTTAGTTGTACAGGTACATCCAGTGTTAAAATGGGACCTGTTAGGACACAAATGAAGTCGCCGTATTCTAGATGGTAGTATGTTGGTGTATTAGACTCAGGACACGATTTAAATCCCAGGTCAGACATCTCGAGCAAAATATGAAAACAAATATTTCTTTGGTGAGTTCCTCTTAACGGTAATCTGGCCAAAACTCTGATAGTAAAATAAAATTACCATGAAAAATTTTTCTAAAAATCCCATCGTCCCACTGCTCACGTATAGAACAAGCACACATAATACGAGTGGTGTGAGAAGCTAGGTTGTAATCCTGGCTAAATGGTTACAATAACCAATTATGTAAGTAAGATGGGTAAGTAAGCTGTGAGCTTTGTGGCGAAACATGTGTTTTATTGAAAAAGTCACAGATGAACTTAGTTTAAAGCCACTGTACTTTAGCAAACCAAATATGATTTTATTGCTGCTCAAAGAGTAAAACTTTAAAAGATTGATTGAGACTTGTAAATCGCTTTAATTAGACAAATTAAAAATCTTTACAACATAATTAAAGAATTTGAATACAAATATTATTTTTCATCGTTTAACGCTTAAACGAATTAATCAATGGAGGTTTAAATCAGTGGATGCCTAAACCTTTTCCTCCAACAACAAGCCTCAATCAAATTATTTAAATTTAACAATACAAACCAACTCTTCTTCTAGACTAGAATTACATCAATTAGATGACAACAATAACAATACATAATTTAAAATAAATGCCTTTAAGATACATCTTTTTAATAGAAAAATAATAGAAAACAAATTAAAAACTCATACAAACTCTTTCCAAAAAAAAAAAAGAAGAGGAAAAAATGCTCGTAAAAGCGATGTTAAAAATACAATCAAATTGAACAAACGAACGAAACAACCTTCCTTTCTTTTCTTGATTTTTTCAAATACCCTGATTAAAAGACATAAAGTTTTTAAAGCTATCTAGATACACTATCTAAATGTGTGGTCGCTAGGTCTATAAAAAAAAAATATCTGTCGCATACCCTCTCTCATTTGCTGCACACATTTTAAGGCCAAACCAGACAGAAAAAAAGGTTCCTAAATAATCATCATCATACCCACCCATACTGAAGCGCAATCATTAATTTCTTAATGTAAGGCTCCAAAAAAGAAATGACATTTAAAAGAAAAGAAAAATAATAAACAGCAAGAGACAATATAATAAGGCTAGAGGGACAGACATCGACCGCAAGAACAATGGCAATCAAATGGAGCAAATAAATAACAAAATGCGACAAGTAATATAAAATAACTTCATTTATTTCGTTATTTCTACTCCTCTACACTGGTTTTCTTTTATTTATTTTTTTTTTTTTTTGTAATTTTTAGAATATTTTTTTTAAATTTAAATTTAAAGAAACATTTCAAATTAATTATAGGAAACGAGGCTATATTTTAAGCGCCTTTTATTGTTTCACATTGTTTCGTTTGAAACCAAAAAGTCAAAAAAAATTCGAAAATTTTTGTTCAAAATATACTTGAACTCTACATTATTAATTGCTACATATCATCAGATATGTGACATAAATTTCCCAGTTGAAAAAACCAGCTTAACTTTTCGGAATATCTAAAGTTAGTTGCCTTGGCACAGGTTGAAATTACGAAATGCTTGCATAGGTCACAATCTATCTGTTGATTCGAAGCTTCTCTTACAAAAAAATAAACTCTTAAAAAGGGTTATTAAACTACACTTGAAGTCGTCATAGTCTAGTAGGTAGTGCATTGGCTTATTAGACGTGAGGTCACAGTTCAAAACCCCAGGTCGGACATCAAAACGAAAATATGAAAATATTTCTTCGGCGACTTTCTTTCAGCAGATTTCTGGGAAAAACTCTGAGAGTAAAATAAAATTACCATGAAAAGTTTATCATAAAAATCTGTTATTCGAAGTCGACTTTAAACTGCTAATCCCGCTACCCCTCATGTATAAAATTAACACACACAACATAAGTGGTGTGAGAAGCTAGGTTGTAATCCTCACTGAAGGGTTGTAATGATGTATACATATATGTATGTGTGTATTTAATTTTATAAGAATCTCTATGATGTTCCCAGCTTAGGCAGAAAGTTTTCTGGCGTTGTTCAATGTGATGAGGATGAGGACCGATAGAATTCAGTTTTTATATTCTGTGTGGAAAGCCCCATAATTCCCTATGTACTTACTTACTTACTTACTTAATTGATCATTATGTACATTCATTTAGCCAGGATTACAACCACCCATGTTCTCTGTATTAATTTTATCCCTGACCTACAGGTTACTCCGACTGACAGATTTCTTAAACTTTAGATGGCAATTTTTTTACTCCCAAAGTTTTGTCAGAAGGCTGGTGTAGGATTTCGCAGAAAGAAATATGTTTGTTCGCGATATCTTAGCTAAGATTGCAATCACTGGGTCTCACCTTATAAGTCAATATATTACCTATTAGACTATTTTTACGTCAGTAAGGCACCACAATGTATCATCACATTGTCATATTTTATGTGTTATTCTCTTAAGGCCTATTAACAACCTGCATGAAAAAGCCTGTATGGCTTAATTGCTCTTTCTTAAGTTCATTACTTTACTTATCAGCTTTAATCTACTAAAGCAAAAGTTTTTTGACAGACACTTGATTTTAAGTTTTGGCTAAATGGAACAGGGAAGCATAACAAGGACTTGCTTGTATTCTCACCAAATGGAATTCATTTTCTTTACACGTAAGTTTAAGATACTTAGCTTCGGCATACCATCTGACATGACGTACTCACTGAAAGTGTTAAATGCCTCGCCACAATTTTGCTTAACAAGCTAAGCGGTAGACAGGACATTACAGAGTTTAGTTAGGACTACAGCCTAGTTCCTCACGGCAGCCATGTAGTGTGTGTTAATTTTATTTATATGTGACGGTACCTATATTTTAATGTCGACATGATAAACTTTTCCTGGCAATTATTTTGTGCCCAGGGTTTTTGCCAGCAAACAGGAAGTCGTTGAAAGAAATATTTTTTCATATTTCGTTCTGTTCGGGGTGTCCGATACGAGTTTTGAATCGCCATCTCTCGTAAGATAAGGCAACACAATATTTACTAGACTTCGACGATGCCAACTGCTCCAAAATCTTATCTGTGAACTCTTGCTATTAGCTATTGTCGTTTACACTCTGTTCCCAGATCAGGACTGGACGCATGCAGACCTAAGTTAAGAGTCTTTGTGAGCGACTGCACCTGATTCTGCTGACCGCTCTCTCGGATCTTTTACGCCGATCTTGCGTTTCGTCGACGTATGGTTGTTGATCGATCGTTTAATAAGGGAGAGGACTGAAACTTATCCACCACAAGCCGAATAGTCCTGTCGATAGGACGATTTTGGTGATCCGCATTTTGATAAAACAATTTTATTATTTGCACGTGTTTTTTAATGCTAAATCCCTTAATGGTGGTTTTGCAAAACAGACTGAGTATATGACAAGTAATTCGACAGATGTAGCTTTAACAAGCCATTATAAACAGTCAAAGTTCGGACGTTCCAATTTGAAGAATTTTTTGAAAACTTTGCTATCAAGCAGGGCATCACATAAGCCAGGGCTTCTTAAACTTTTTTTTATAGCGACCCCCCTCAAGCTTACTCAATTTTAAACGACCCCCTCCTCCATATAATGAAATATATATTTACCGTAGATATAGATGTAATATCGCACTATTTTACAATGTAAATAAATTAAGGATTAAAGAATACGTACCCATTCATTTCACATATATATAATTGGAAACGTTGATGGGATATCGGTCGTAATAAAACCCACTAAATAGAATGACATAAAACTATATATATATTTATTCAATAGAAAAAATAAACTCTTGTAACAATTTTTTTAATAAAAACATATTATTAATATCAAACAATATTAATGTGACGGATGTGATTGTTTATTTTTACACAAATAATTAAATCGAGGCTCAATTTGAGTTAGCGCAGGACGTAATAAATTTTCAACGTTTATTAAAGTTGAACGGTATTTTGATTTTATATAAGTTAATGTGGAAAAGGCTGATTCACATAAATATGTTGTACAAAATGGCAGTAATTTATTCATTGCCATTTCCGATAGTAGGGGATATTCTGATTTGACTCCTATCAAAAATTCATGCACAGGCACTTGAGAAAATCTCAGTCGCAAGGTAGTATCACTTGTTAATTCGGCAAATTCTTCTTGTGCTTTTAAGTTTAAAAAATTAATTTCTTCCATTTCAATTGAAAATGGATTGCAAATCCATTGTTGTGTATCGATATCATTTGGAAAATACCTATGCATGTAAACTTCCATATCCTTCAAATGATTAACTATAATTTTTGTTATAGGAGTATCTTTTTTTGAAATATTGTTACTAATTATATACTCGTCAGTAAATGGAAACATTTCGAGAGATCCACTTTCCACTCTGTTCTTCCATATAAGAATTTTGTTAACAAAGGCCTCAAGTTTATTTTTTAACATAAACATATTAACGCAGACTCCCTGCATTGCTAAATTCATATCATTGGAAAAGGTTAAAATTCGGTAATTTTGTCATTATTAATCGAACTCTTAGCAATTTCTCTTTAGTTATAATAAAACTACAATAGTATTTTGTATAAATTTTATTTGTACGTAGTGTGTATACTAATTTAAAAATTTTATTTATAATGATTGAAAAGTATCAGATCTTTGCGACCCCGTTTCAGTTGCCTCGCGACCCCCCTGGGGGTCGCGACCCACAGTTTAAGAAGCCCTGACATAAGCAACATTAACCGACGAATTATTGTTTGTTTGTTTTTTCAATTCTTGTTTTCTTTTGAAAACCACAAACAAAACTTTATTTTTATGTGAACAAATTAACCTGCTATGCTGCACAACAATCAAGCAATGAATTAACAAGAATTGAATGATTTAGTTGACACTCCCAATGAAATGTTAAAAAATTAATGCCTTTTTGGGAAAATGAAAGACGATAAAAAAAATTTCAAAATTGATTTAAAGAACCACAAAAGAATGTAATTTTTGGCACTAAAACTGAAAAGTATACCACACACAAGGGCGTATAGTAACAAAATTAAAGTTTCAGTTTAAAATCAGGATTCTCAGATTCTCAATTTTAAGTTACACTCAACAAAAAGAAATATAGAAGGAGCTGAAGGCTCTTTTGGAAACAAAAAGATTTAAGATAATCTGCATATCTGAGTTGAGTAATTACAATAGAATGATATTGGAATAAGAGTAACTTGAAGTTAGTAACCGCCTTTGGTCAAGGCAGTGAAGAGTCAGAGCACTCTGAACAATCTGTAGATACTTTGATGATAAGAAAGAATCATGGAACCTGTATGACATTAATGCCTTCGAGAAGGAAGCACCTGTTAGGCAGGAAATTCTCCTTGTTCACATCGAGCAGCATCTTGCAGAAGTTTGTCAAGCCAATAGGATTGAAAGAAATATTCTAGGGAAGCTTTATATAGATTGAAGACATAGCATGATTGCAGTAATAAGGCACCTTTACTCGACAATTATAATAACGAAAAGAGGAGAAATGTATACAATTTTTTCGCTAGTAGTCGCCGCAGATGACTAGTAGCCGCATTTTAGTTGTCGCCGTAGTCTAGTAGTTGCCGTAGTCTAGTAGCCGCCGTAGTCTAGTAGTCGCCGTAGTCTAGTAGTTGCCGTAGTCTAGTAGTCGCCGTAGTCTAGTAGTTGCCGTAGTCTAGTAGTCGCCGTAGTCTAGTAGTTCCCGTAGTGTAGTAGTTCCCGTAGTGTAGTAGTCGCCGTCGTCTAGTAGTCGCCGTAGTCTAGTAGTTGCCGTAGTCTTGTAGTCGCCGTAGTCTAGTAGTTCCCGTAGTCTAGTAGTCGCCGTAGTCTAGTAGTTGCCGTAGTCTAGTAGTCGCCGTAGTCTAGTAGTTGCCGTAGTCTAGTAGTCGCCGTAGTCTAGTAGGTAGTGTTATTAGACGAAAGGCCCAGGTTCAAACCCCAGGTCAGACATCAAAACCAAAATATAAAAAAAAAATATTTCTTCGGCAACTTCCTCTCAGCAGATTTCTGGTAAAAACTCTGAGAGTAAATAAAATTGCCATGTAAAGTTTATCAAAAACTGTCGTTCGGAATCGACTTTAAACTGTAGGTCCCGCCACTCATGTATAAAATTAACACACACAACATGAGTGGTGAGAGAAGCAAGGCCGTAATCGAAATGAACGTTTAAGAAAGAAAAAAATGCAACAACAGCCAAAGTAATAAATGAAATAAAACACGGCAGCAGAAAGCATAGGGTACCTTTTGTAAGCGCTTCCTATTTTTAAAGGAAGATATTATCGGAATTTTTTATTTGTTTAAAACTCCTATTGATGCCATAGTGTATGAAATTTAATATCGTACCAATGTTAGCCGCTGTTTCTCTGGGTAGAGCGCATTTGGAACGTCCAATTTGCCTTGACATTTACTCATAAATCTGATTAAATTTGGCCGATGGCATGTGTTATGTTAGCTTTGAAAACCCATATGGTATGTAGCTTATTCGCATACACCGGCCACGAATTTTCTGGGCGGTGTACATCCGGTGTACTTCCAATTTGACTTGATTTTGCTTCATATACATATGAGACTAATTTTGGCGGATGGCATGGGTTATGTTGACTTTGAAGTACGCAATAGGTTATAACGACTTAGGAAAACTCCACAAAAAAATCTAACGTAGTCAAATCGTGCGATCTCGTTATCTCTACATAAGACGATCATGGACTGAAATCGCTCGTGCGATTATCCAATCTGGCAAGAACTATATGGCACGTCACGCCGTCTTTTGAAACCACATGTCGTTGGTGTCCAGAGCATCAGGTTGAGGCCAAAAGAACTTTTCGTAGAGTCATAGAGCTATATACAGTGAACGCCTGGCCAACGTCGTTCTCAAATAAAAATGAACCGCCACCTTAAAATCCACACTAACAGTAACTTTGAAAAATTATCTTGCAGTTTGATGGTCCAACAGATGCAGAAAATGTAATTTTGGATTTTTTTTTTCTAAAAAAACTTTAGAACATTACGGTTTTTATAAATTTGTAGGTCATTTACCTTTGTCAAGGATAACTATCCTAACACAGTTTAATCTTTAAAGAAGTTCATTTAAAATCTCATGGATAAAGTAAGCGCCAGATGTTATTGCACTCTCTACATTAAACAGCATTAAAATCGTTGTTTGTATTGTTACGAAAATGGAAAAATCTATAATCGTTTAACATTAAAAGTATAAACAAAAGCTACAAAAAAATCAAAAAAACAAAGACCTTGTTTACAAAATACCGCACTGCGTAATATAACAACAAACACCAGCATAAAAAACTGATAAACAAAAATATACCAACAACCACAACAAACACTACAAAAATAAATGTAAACAAAATACACAAACAACAATAATAAAATAACAACGATGTTTACATTTATAGAGATCTCGAGAAGGCAGAGTCTGAAACATTCGCCTTCAAGAACATTCATCAGACTGTTTACGTACCATATAAAAGACAAAGCTATGCAGGCAACTTAGTTCAGTCAGTCTTGTGTGAAGACGCGGTGCGTTTGAAGAGAGTAATCGAGGTTTGAAGATCTCCGTTACAAAGATCTGTCGAACAATTGTATAGTAATTCTTATTGTTTATGCAAAGGACGTAAACAGAGAAATAACAAACAAAACAATTATTGGCGTTTACATCAAGTTGTAAACAGTGGCACATAGAATTGTGCGAATAATAAAGAATTTATTTTTATTTTATTTGCAATCTACGAGCTCATATTTTAAACGTTTTTAAAATGTAAAAACTTAACAGTATTATTTGTAGGAAGCACATGACCTGTCGTTGTAAGGTGCTTGGGAACTTAAGAAGTAGAGTTCATGGACACCCAGAATTTTGTGACAAAACATGTCTATGCAAGGGTCATTTGAGAGAAATTCATAAGACTTTCGGTATGGTTGAGACATAAAAACCAGGAGCTATAATTATGTAACGAAATAGGTAATATCGGTGTTTCAAAGGACACCTTGAGAGTTCCGAGTAAGCTGTGTCCAGTGAGGCGGCTGACAGTTTAAGTTAACCTAACCTATCTCCCTGTGCAACCAAACTCTGTTTTGATTTGATTAACTCTCAGTCTATATTCCAAAATTTCCGAAAAAAATGTTCAACTCTTTTTCTAAAGTCTCCGAAAAAGAGAGATCTTCAGATGCAGGTGATAGGATAGCAAGCTAGCAAAATTTGTGCCAGCGATTTTATAGAGCACGATACAATCGAATTTGATCTGCCCTATGTTTGATTGCATTTCTATTTTGCTTTTTAAGAGTTTTTGATTCCTGTAAATATTTTTTAAAATATTTTGATTTTGAATTTTTTTGTGTATTTTTTGTTTTGCATTTCCTGTTATTGTTGTTTTATTCGTTTTGTTTTTATTGGCACACAATCGTGGCATATGCCTCAGTTGAAACGATCCAAATCCTCTTTAAATGCTGAGAGATTAAAATCAAAAACTAAAAAACTGATTTAAAAATGCTGATAAAAAAACAGCAGTTTGTTTAAATGGTTTGTACAAATGTTTGTAACCAATGCTGGGGATATTTTTTTTTTTTAATTCTTAGGAATATTTTTAGTTTGTTTTTTGGGGCGTCAGTTCATTGGACTTTTTTGAAACAGAAGTCAACAAAAAAAAAAAATAAAAAAACAGCCATCATATGCCATTATTTTTTAAGTGGATTTTATTGTAATTTTATTCTGTCTCCTAAGATTCATTTTTTATTTTATTTTTTGCTTTCTTTTTTATTTTTTATTTCTTCTTTTCTTTACCTGCGTCAACAATTGTTTTTGAGAACGTTTTTTTTTTGGAACTGCTAACCTGTGTTATATGATTTTGTATGTCTGTCTCATGATATAAAAATGTGATAATAATTCCCTCTTTTGATTCGATGTTTATTTGTAGAACTGATTGTGTATGTGTTACCTTGGTATGCTATAAAGATTCTGTCATCAGATTTGAATTTCTTAAAGTAACATTTAAATTTCCTTTTCTTACCTTCATTTCCCCTGTATACACTTGTTCAATAAAAACAATTCTTTGTCGAAAATTTTTCGAAATTGATGTCACAAGTCAATAAAGATTACTTAGGCAGAGGCTGTTATTGGAAATCTTTTAAAAATCATTGTCATTATGGTCGAAGATAAATGTCCTGCCCTGCCCTGAAGATTAAAACGATGACGATTTTCGTGGGTAGACAGGCAACAGGTAACAGGAGTCACAATTTGACTTTTCTTAAATACGTTACAAATAATTCCGTTAATTTCATATTTAAATTGGGTTCAACAACAATAATGAAGCGGTCACTTTAAATGTTGCAACATGTCTACGTAATGAATTGTTTGGTGTGTTGAATATAACCATGATGAAAAAGGTCCCGACATTCTTACAAGACTGGACAATGGCCTGGATCAGATACTGGTCACTCGAGTATTCTGGGGAAATTTAAGATTGTCGGGGATTTTCTCAATGAAATTCAGCGTGACCATTCCGTGTAAAGGGGTCTAGGGAAATGATGCTGTGCACCTCATAAAGCACTCCATTCAAATCTTCACTGATGGACTCAAGCTAAGAGGAACTGTTGGCAGCGGAATTTACTCGGAGCCAATCGGTATAGCCGAATCTATAAGGCTACCGGATTAAGTCGGAGTGGTAGCTCTGATATCAAAAAGCTCACTTGAGCACGCATGCAGGCTACCGGATTACTGCAGCGTTTTCCAGGCGGAAGTGTTTTTTGCTTCTTTTGTAACCAAGTTTTTTTAAAACTTGACAAATCTAACCAGTCGAGTCTTTTGTAACGAGAGCTCCGTTGTAGACACACAATTAAGGTATGTGTTTACCTACAACCTTTTCCCAATAGATGTCCAGACCGCCATGTTGGCAATACAGGCTGCGGTTACGATTATTTGGGATACGAATGTCCCCAATAGAAACATCATCATACTCTGCGATAGGGCCCTGGGCTCCAATATGATGAATTCCAGGACAGTATATGGCTTTCGAAAACACCTGAACATGGTGGCGGAAAGATATAATGTATACAACATTTGGGTTCCGTGTCACAATGATATCCCGGGCAACTGCAGAGCGAATGAACTGGCCAGACACGGAACGAGCATTGAACGCTCTGAAAAATTTTTGACTATTGGAGTCCCTTTGGAGGCTTGCAAACTCATGATTGACAGCGCGGACACAGACTCCGCCAACCGCAAGTTGGCGGCTTCGAATACGGGCAGAACGGCGTCCAAGATCTAGCCGAGGTAGGACAGAGAGCACACTGCAAGGCTGCTTAAACTCCAAAGAAGCATGCTCAGTACCGTTGTCGGAGTTGTAACGGGGCATTGCATTATGGGTATGCACGCTAAGCACATTGGTCTGGGACAGCTCGCAAATGATTTCTGTAGAAGCTACTGATAAAATAAAGTTAACTTTTTCAAAAATATGGCAGTGCCGGAGGAATGTCGATAACATTATCTCAATGAAACAAGTTTTTTTAAACGCAGTGGCAATTACGTTCTACTTTTTTTGTATTTAATGACTTTGTTTATTTTTGAAGTTGCCATATTGAAAATAATATATGATATGGCAAGTTGAGACATAAACTTAACTTTAAAAGTTATCGGTAGGATGATCCTCCTTTTAGCTTAATGCTCAGTTCTAGCTTATTGTCCACTTATAATAATGAAAACCAATTTATCTGCCCGTTAAAATCCTCCCTTTAGTTAACGGCAAGTTGTAATAATGGCCCTTGGAGTTTTTGCCAGAGGACTGCTGAATGGAAGATATCTGCGATGAGGTTTGAACAACCTGTTCTCGTCTATGAAGGCAATACACTACCTCTAGACTACCGCGAACAATCCTAAAAATTTATTCGTCACAAATTGCGTTGCTTTTCCAGGCATTGAAATCCTCAGTTCAAATCTTTTCTTTTGGTGCTACCTGACCTATCACATTAAGGCCAATTAACTTGTAATCCCTATGGTAGCATACTGATTTTATTAGTGGCCTTTTGTATAAAAATGTTCTCTTTTTATTATTATTTATTAAACAACTTAAATGTTTTTGATAAAAAAAATTCCTGATTTTTTATGTTCTCTTCTTGTTATTGTTTTTGTCATTATTATCTTATCTACATACCTAGCTACCAATTTAGCATAATTAATTTACTTAAGGCATCTTCATCTCATAAACCCACAAAAAACTGACATTAAGATCGTGTTGATAAATTTTGAAATATTTTATAGCTCCAGTAGAGTTTTTGGAAACGGTCTGTTCGAAAGAATTCTCATAACAGATACACTCCATCGAGGAGAGAAAAAACATTTCTACTTCTTATCAATTTATAATGAAGTTATAAATGTTGAAATTAATTTAAAAACAAAGAAAAAAATCTTAAAAACAAAACAAAAAAAATTTAAATCAAGCCACCTGCCTAATCAAGACATCAAAGTAAAACTCAAGGGGTTCAAATCAAATTCACACACAGTTGGTTGAGCCTAAGAAATAGGAGAAGGAAACTATAAAAATTAAAATTACAACAAAAGAAAAAACAAAACGTAAACAATGACAACAAAGAATAACGAAAGAATAGAAGAAAGAATTTAAAACCGTAATCCTTTTAATAGATGCTATTAACGTAGTGCAGGTTCGCTTATCTTCAAAGATGAGAAGAAAGCAAAACAGAAAGAAAGGATGTAATGGTATAGGGTTCATCGAAAAAAAGTGTTTCCTTTAGTACATAAGATTTCATGTACTACTGAAGCAGGCATCATGGTAGGTAGTTGAGCAATTGGCATTCTGGTTCGCATTCCAAGTAAAATATCTCTAAGACAACCAAACATATCTGGGTTCTTCTAACAGGGATCTTCTCATCTTGTTGAAGCAACAACTGTCATATCAATTCTCACTTATTACGCATGGGCTTGGGGTAGTTCGTATCGCAAAATCAATTTCAGCTATAAAGCCCATTGCTGGAGGAATGGATTTGTAAACAAACAAAATTCTAGAGTTTGAGACGTTGCCAATCAACATAAGTTCCAAGAGCATCCAATGCCTTCCCAAAAACTCCCTGTTTCATGTGGATTTTGAACCGACGGTGTAATTGGTTTATATTTCATTAACAACGACGTTCTTTAACGACATTGATCGAAGTCGCCGTAGTCTAGTAGGTAGCGTGTTGGCTTATTAGACGGTTCATATACCAAGTCACACATTTCCAACAAAATGAAACTTGAAAAAATTATTCTTTCGGTGACTTCCTCTCATCAGATTTGTGGCAAAAACTCTAATAAAATGGCCAAGAAAAGTTTCTCAAAAATCTGTCGTCCGGAGTCGACTTTAAACTGTAGGTTCCGACACTCGTTGATAAAATTAACACCCACAACATAAGTGTTGTGAGAAGCTACGGTGGTAATCGTGACTGAAGGCTTGTAATGACCAATTATGCTATGTACGTATGTATGTATTGATTAGGTCAACGGTGAGCACAATCATATGATGATTATCAACTTATTTTGGCCACAATTAAATTATCTGGACACCAACGAAATGTGGTTTCAACAGGACATCTCTATTTACCACAAAGTTCATACCACATTGGATACTTTGCACGAGGGATTGGAGGACATTATCATCTCACGTTGAGGTAATGTCAATTGGCCACCGAAATCGTACGATTTCATTTCTTTAGACTTTTTTGTGGGGTTTTCTTAACTCGCAGGAGTAGATGAATGAACCTCAAACCACAGAGGTCCTTAAACCCTTTGCAATCGGACAAATTCAATCCAATTTATGGGCCAGACTCATGAAAAATTGAACATTTCATATACATACATACATAATTGGTCATTACAGCCCTTCAGTCAGGATTTCGACATAGCTTCTCACACCACTTATGTTGTGTGCGTTAATTTTATACATGTGTGGCGGGACCTACAGTTTAAAGTCGACTCCGAACGACAGATTTTTGAGAAGCTCTTCATGGCAATTTTATTTACTCTCAGAGTTTTTTGCCAGAAATCTGCTGAGAGGCAGTCGCCGAACAAATATTTTTTTTTTCATATTTCGTTTTGATGCCTGACCTGGGATACGAACCCGGGCCTTACGTCTAATAAGCCAACACGCTACCTACTAGACTACGGCGATGACATTTCATATACGCTTCACCCAAAGAAATTTAGAGACAAGAAGCGCTTAAGAAAAGACCCTATACATGTCTTATACACTTGACCATATGAAACGAACAATATTTCAAACACTATCTGGACTTTCAAAGCTATAAACGTGATGCTCTTCAGGCTATATGCTAAATAGATCAGAGTTACGAACTACATGGTTCACTCGAACAGAACAATTTTTGACTATTTCTTTCAATAAATCTAGCCATATGGCATCAATGGTGGCTTGAATATTGGCTTCCAATGCTTTACGAGTTGTTAGTTTATTGGAATGGAACCATGACATATCCTAGCCCCTCATAAAGTAATCCAGAAGCAATTACTTCGCCTCAAATGTCGTTGATGTTTCGTTGATTAATTCTTAAAACAAAAATTCAGTCAACATAGCCTATTAGGCCTCACCATTCATAGAAACCGGAGCTCTTTGGTCATTGCAAAAGAAATAAGTACCGCTGGCGGCCTTAAGTCAGCGTGTAAACTGCATCAAACAGTGAATTTTAATTCCTGTACACCCTGTTATTTACAATTTCTTTCCTCCTTAGTTTCTCCAGCATAAAAATAAACACAAAACAATTCTTATAGTTGAGCTAACAAACAAAAAAACAAAAACCTGTGACAAATGCCATCGTTTTTATTATCTTTACCCACGGCTAAATGAAGTTAATCGCTGTGATTGGAAGAGTTTGTTTTGTTTGAGTAAAGAACCGACACCACCAACGCTAAAGAGAAAATATAAAATTCAAAAGAAGCTGCAATGAAAATCATAGAAAATGCTCATCAACAACACAGTTTTTTAAAACTCTTGATTCATGACGTCTAGCAAACAGACAACAGGTATCACCATCAGGCAGGTTTGAGTTTGAAGAAATAAAACGTAACAGAGCGGCATGAAATCAAATCAATTTCAGAAAAAAGAGAAAGAGAAGCAATAAATACGGAGAGAAAAAACGAAACAAAATCAAAAGAGATTGTACGACTATTTATGTGAACGTTATTAATCGACGAAGGACTATAAATTGATAACAAAGAAAACAGTGATGGAGTTGAGTGATTTCAAAATGTATATTCAAACAAGCAAAGGTTGTTGATAGCTTTAAATATGGTAGCTTCAAGCCATAACTACCGTGATAGAAGGCAAACAATCACTAGGAAAGCGCTATTCGAAGTAAAGTGCTTGAAAAAAAAAAGGTTTTAATTGAAGAATTTATTTCAATAATTATATTGTTATCCGTTATTCGGAATCCTCTTTACATAAACAGACCTCCACACTTTTTATCATAGACCCAGAGAAACCTTTATAGCCGCTTGGAGCATATTCGAACTATAGGTCAAGTTTACGTATCAAGTGTAAAGTCTTTGGTAATAACCTGTCCATTGCCATGAAAAAAAATCTCAAAAAAATCTGTGGACTTTAAACTGTTGGTCCCGTCACTACGTTGTAATCCTAAGTGAAGGGTTGTAATAACCAAAAATGTATGTATTGTTAAGTTTTTACACTTTTAAAAACATTTAAAATATGAGTTCGTGGATTGTAAACAAAATAAAATTAAATTTGTGTTTAGTTTTAATTAAGATACTTTATTGTTCGCACAATACTGTGTGCCACTGTTCACAACTTGATGTAAACAACAACAATTGCTTTGCTAGTAATTATTCTTTACACTCTTTTGCGTAAATACTAACAATTGCTCGGCAGATCTTTGTAACGGAAATCTTCAAACCACGATTATTCTCTTCACAACCACCGCGTCTTCACTGACTGAATTTTTACTGACTCCATTGCCTGCTTTGTCTTGCCTTTTATATGCCAACATAAACAGTGTGATGAATGATCTTGAAGTCGAATGTTCGTGGCTTTGCCTTCTCGAGATCTTCATAAATGTAAACATCGTTGTTTCATTGTTGTTTGTGTATTTTGTTTACATTGTTTGTTGTTGCATTTTTGTTTACTTGTTTATCCCCTTTTTTTAAACTGATGTTGTAGGTATACTTTTGTTTTTGTAGCTTTTGTTTATCATTTTAATGTTAAACGATGTAAGATCATTTCCATTTTCGTAACAGTATGTTGGAGAAAAAGTACCCGAACTTTCTTTAGTTCTTTCTGTTTTTCGCAATCGACTTTAATTACTTTTAGCTTTTGTCGGAATCTCCAAAATTAGCATTTAATCTCCGACACCATAATGTTCTTGGCCTACCTACATACCCTTGGATTCAAGTTCAATGCCTGTTTGGAAGTTCGTCTGGTGATATGCGTACTGTATAGCGCAATTTCATTTCCATTTGCAATGTGTTTGAAGCCACATTAACTCTGCATTACACCTGCGCAGAAGCTTCGAAGTCGAGGCAATTCTTGGCCACTATACCTCCAGTATATTAAGGGCCTTTTAAGTCCGCCGATGATTTTGTCTATTCGAATTGATAACCTTTGTTATTGGTTTGAAATAGGAGGTTAACCATCTTTTCTGGAAACGTCCTGTATATCCTAAAGGAGGTATTCTGTGGACTTTATACCTAGCAGCCAGAAGATCTTCTTAAGAAAGGGCCCAGCTATTTTCTCCGTTTATTAGCTATTAGATCGGCTGTAGGATTAAATGAATGAATGGAAGAATCCATGCTCTATCTGATATTAACAGTTGCTGAATGACAAAGCTTCTGAAGTGTTTAAATTCGATACCTAACATCGGTTTCGTTCAAAACTGTCTTGTCATGGTAAAGAGTTGGCCACTGAAACATAAGTTGAAAAATGCTCTTCAATCTCTTCGCCCGATAAGGCACTGCAGTGGTCATGCAGCCTATACGAAACCCTAATGTCAGAGCCTTTAATGTGTATACAATAAACTATTCTACCCAGTAGTTTGAAGCCGCTGGGGTGTCTTATGGGTATTTTCGGGAATCCTCTGGTCTGCTTTTTTTCCTCCTCATTACGTTCTCCATCCAGGAAAATTTGAAAACCAAAATAAACCCCAGATGTTTTTCCCCCATGGATAAAGAGAGATTAGCGTCTTTGAGTATCGGAACCGCTCCACGTACATATATGAAAGTCTATTCGTCAAAATCTTCACAATGTTTCCTAACAAACAGGTTAATAAAGTCTCTACTCGGTTAGCGAAAGAATTTAGAATAACGTCCTCTATCTTGAGGAAGTTCCGTTGATCTGCATAAAGAAAATGATATGCACGAGGGAATGTAGGTATGTTTAGCATTTGTCAGGTCACTTGTTACGGCTGTGCTCATGTACCAAACTGATAGGACAACATACAAATTTTCACTTGATCGTCTGTATTTCAATTACCTCTTAAGAAATGTCTGGGAAATCAATTACTTTTGTACGAAGGATGAATTGAATGCTAAGATTAATAAGTTAAATGTTGTGTTTTACTCCTTTTTCGAATTACCTTTCGAAGCTGATTAGATGTTGTTCGATACCATTACCATGGAATCATTACTAAGATTTAGTGTAGGGTTTATGCAAGTGCCTAATGTACCGCCAAACTTCTTTGTAAATCACTACATTGCTTAACTGATTCATTTTCAAAAAAAGTCTTTCATTCTCTGACTCTTTGCCGTTTTAATGGGTTTATTTTTTTTGTTATCTTTAAAGCCAGTCTTAAAGCACCTTTAATTTCTTTTTCCTCTTTTCTTGTTGGCTTCTGTTGTTTTATCAACGCATTAAATATTTAATTTAACGATAATCATTTATTTTATAGAGCCCAGTCATTGTCTGAGCCTATAATACTTTTTCTCTCTTCACACTACCCGCAGAAGCAACAACAGATGTAGCAGTACCTGCATATTTACGTTGGCTTTGATTATTTCACCTTGAAATGGTTTTAATTCAGTTAATTTATCTTAATCCCAACGAAGACTATTTATTTTCATACTTTTTCTTATTTTTCTTCTTCTATTTTATCATTAACGAACGGAAGCTTACGGGTCAGCAGCGTAATAAAAATGAAAAGAGTTTCTCTTTCTATTAAAATCTATGGAAGCGAATGGATTGGTGGCAGGCAGACTGTATTCATAGTATATTTTAATTTTGTCAGTTTATTATCACGTTTTAATGAAAAAAATAAAAAATATATTAAAGGTCCTTTAAGTCTGACTTTAAGGCATCCTACAGTACAAAAAATGTTGTTAGAAAAGTTAACAACAGTGATGAGTTAAAAAATTTGCGAAAAATCCACAAACTAACGACAGCAAAGATAAAATTAAACGAAACTTTTTCTTATCCTTGTTACTCGAACTTGATCGTAACGTCATTACGATCACAGCGTCCATGCTTACAGGTTATTGTGTTATGAGAAACAGGCAGAAAGAATGCAACGATTTCTGCTGTAGGCGCAGATCCGCTGAGGAAGAGGAGACTGTTATCCACTTTCTTTGTCAATGTCCATCTCTTACGAGCTGCAGTTTTATGTTATTTGGTTCTCCAATCCTTGTCAGCTTGACGAAGCTATCATCATTGATATTCTATCACTCATTTTCGTTCTAGTTTCCCAGCGCTGACCAACTTCTTCCCTGGCTTGGTGGAACACTGTCAGTGCAGGGACTGTGTTTACCAGTGGCATCAGCTTTTGGTATCAAAGCTGCCACTCCAACCTACCTACCAACCTAACTTTTACTATTCTTTCAATACCAATTTGGGAACCTGCGGCATTTTATTTTATTTATTTATTTGTTTTTTATTTATTGCAACGATCATGTTTACCACCTTCTCCTTTTGTTTTTGACAGCGAATTGAAATTCATTATTTTGGTTCAGCATCACATTAGCTTCGTCCATAATTCGTTACATGGAATATAGAAGATACTCTTGAGGATACCAATTGTCAGCATATGCTTCTCCTCTAAGCATGGTTGGAAATACCTGAACTTTTCTTGTACACCATCCACTGGAATACGTGAACATGGATCTTGAACTTAAAGTGGAAAACTCATACACAATTGGTCATTACAACCCTTTAGTAAGCCTAGCGACCTAGCTTCTCACACCACTTATGCTGTGTGTGCTAATTTTATCAATAAGTTAAGTTTTAAGACGACTCCGAACGTCAGATTTTTTGAGAAACTTTTCATGGCAAATTTCTTTGCTCTCAGAGTTCATACCAGAAATCTGCTGAGAGAGTAAGTTACCGACAAAATATTCAAATTTCGTTCTGTTGGAGATGTCTACCCGGGAGTTTGAACTGTGATCTCACGTTTTATTAGACACACACTACCTACTCCACTACCAGGACTGCTTTTAATATTTTTACGTTTTTACCTTTTAAAAACGTTTAAAATATGAGCTCGCAGATTGCAAATGCAATAAAAATAAATTTGTGTTTAGTTTTAATTAAAATTCTTTATTATTCGCACAATTCTATGTGCCACTGTTTACAATTTTATGTAAACAACAACAATTGCTTTGTTTGTTATTCCTCTCTTTATACCCTTTACGTAAACAATAACAATTACTAGGAAATTATTCGACAGATCTTTGTACGGAGATCTTCAAACAACGATTATTTTCTTCAAACACACCGCGTCTTCACATAAGACTAACTGAACTTCACTATCTCACTCGCCTGCTTTGCATTGTCTTTTATATGGCAGAGTAAACAGTTGATGAATGCTCTTGAAGGCGAATGACTTCGCCTTCTCGAAATCTCTGTAATCTCTAACACCGTTGTTGACATTTATTCTTGTAGCGGTTGTTGTTATATTTTTTTTACTTGTTTACCATTTTTTATGCTGGTGTTTATTGTTATATTAATTTGTAAACAAGTTTGTTTACTACATTGTTTTGTTTTTGTGGCTTTTGTTTATAATTTTAATGTTAAACGATGTAAAAGCAAAACACCAGTATCTTGATTTTTCATTTTCGTAGCAATATTTTCCTTTAATTTGTTGGATAGCATTAACAAGTAAATGTAAGATTTTTGGAAATGCTGTGTAAATTTTTTTTATTTCTAATTTTTAATCTTGACTTCGGCCTACAATGTTCACAGAGCATTAACTCTGATTTCATTCGCATGGCAAGTGTTTGCAACTGCAGTCTTTAGAAACCAAAACCGTCTTTTTGAAATGCAACACCTTAAACAAACAGCTTAAAGACCTCGTTAAAGATCTTTAAATTTTAAAAAAAATTTTTTCTTTTCTTTAAAAGCTTTTTAAATTCATACCCCAAAAAAAAACGTAACAGAAACAATGTCTTTTAAAGTTATTCTTGAAAACAATTTCAACTTAACACACGACCATATCAGTTTACCTTTTACACTACGAAACATGAAATTAATCTCTTGACAATACAAACCAAAGGAAGAAAAAAAATATTTAAAATTAATTAAAAAAACATTTAAAACATATTGTTGAACTTAGTCTTGAACGTTGAAGATATTCATCTTGAAAGTAGCAGCAGCAGCATATAAAGACTGACTAACAAATCTTTCAACACCAGCCGCATGAACAGCTGAAAACAAAATTT
This sequence comes from Sarcophaga caerulescens, assembly GCA_927399465.1. Classification (NCBI taxonomy): domain Eukaryota; kingdom Metazoa; phylum Arthropoda; class Insecta; order Diptera; family Sarcophagidae; genus Sarcophaga; species Sarcophaga caerulescens. Next base: position 66,931,729 of record OV656868.1, read on the forward strand.
AGGGTATGGCAGGAGGCGCATAAAAATTTCTGAGAAATATTTTTTAAATGAAAAAATATATTGAAAAAAAAGAATGTAATTTTTATCGAAAGCTTCACTGAATATTTTTATTTAAATTGAATTTATATTAGAGATGTTGTTCTCCCATCATCTTCACATACATATCTTCACATATAAAATGATTGATCTGCTTCGCATAGTAAAATTGTTTTTCTGCCTTCCTTTACACGCAAAATGAAATATTTTTTTTCGTGCACCGTGGCTCCAATGAAGAAGTATTTTCATTGCGAAGACTTCATACATACATACATAATTTGTCATTGCAACCCTTCAGTCAGGATTACAATCTAGCTTCTCACACCACTTATGTTCTGTACGTTAATTTTTATACATGAGTGGCGGAATCTACAGTTTAAAGGCGACTCTGAACGACAGATTTTTGAGAAAAATTTTCGTGGCAATTTTATTTTACTCTCAGAGTTTTTGCCAGAAATCTGCTGAGGAAGTCGCGGAAGAAATATTTTTTCAAATTTAGTTTTGTTGAAAATATCTGGCCAGGGGTTTAAACCGTGGCACACTACCTCCTGGACTACGGCGACTTTAGTAGCAGAAGCAGTAGACAAGTGACTCTAAATTTGAAAAAAATAATCTTTAGCAATGGGGAACGTTACATTAAGAGCATCCAATACATACGGTTAAAGTCAGTATTTGGTAAAGGTTTGGGCTAGCGGCGACATTAATTCCTATAACCAGTCAACAGTCTACTACGACAACCAGTCTACGGCGAACACTATAGGCCGTTAATAACCAACTTGTTTAGTTCCGAATGCATGATTTGACTTCCAACAGCATGAGATTTCAATGGGACGGCTCTAGGTGCCACATAATTCATGCCACAATGGATATTCTGCACTAACAATTTGAGGGCGTAGTCAGGTCGTTTATAGGTGATGTGAACTGAAGAATATGAAGAATGTGCGATTTGACCCCGTCAGGTTTTATTAAATTACTAGTGTGGGCGAATAAGCCACAAACTTTAAAGGACTTCAAGAACAACACAACTCATGCTATCGTTCAAATTGAGCCTGATTTATGCGTTAAAGTCATGGAAAATTGCAACATTTCGGATGCATTCCACCCAGAGAAGCAGTAGCATAAACATTAGGTTAGGTCAGATTAAGTTAGGGTAGGTTAGGTTAGAGGATAGCTTGCCTTTCGTGGCCCATTGTGTTGCCCAGTGTGAGATAAGCCCCCTTGTCATGATCCCCGAACTTCGGTTGAAACCGGTCAGTTCCCACCATACCCAGATCTTCAAACGTTCTGTTACCCAAAAACCGATGACGTCTGTTCTGACATGCAGGGCAGTCACATAAAAGGTGTTCCACCGATTTGGCACCTTCTGCAGTAATCCTGGTGGGTCAGAGACATTTGTTTTTCTGTTTTTAATTTCCACAAGGAGCAGAGGCCTGCAGCAAAACTTCTACACTGTAATGATCTATGGATGTTTAGAAGTGGCTGTCCACCAAATGAGGTACAGTAGCGAGAAAAAAAAAAGCAACGCTATGTCATATGATATTCAATCGAGGGTCGAAACTTATAATGTTATCCAATTCCACTCCACTTTTGTTTTTTTTATTATTTGATTTTTAAATTTTAATAAAAAGCATCAGTAAGCGTTGTTGCTTCTCTTTCTACTTAATTTTTTTAGATTTATAAAAAAAAGTGAACAAATTTATCGAGAAAAAAAATACAACGCAATGTGTTAAAGGTAAAATTAGATCAACTAGAGTAATTAAAATAAAAGTTTAATGAAAAATTTGCAAATTGTGAATTTTAAAATAGAAACAACTGTCAGCAGAAAGCATAATTGCCATTATAAAGGCATTGGAAGAAGGCAAATCAATGAATATAGTTGCTCATCAAATTTAATATCAACAAATCAACGGTTTGTCGGATTTCATCGCGATATCGCCAAACAAATAACGTGAAAAGAAAGCTACGAAGTGGTCGACCTCGTAAATCTACTGCCCGCCAAGACCGTCAAATGGTAAAAATAGGAAAAGTTGACCCTCAGAAAATGGCAGTAGATGTTACTAATTATGCAAACGACCAATTAGGGGTTTCTATTGGCGTCCACACAGCCAGAAACCGATTAAAGGAGGCAAATTTATTACGTAGAAGACCAACCAAGAAGCCACTTATAAGTAAGGTTAATAAGACAAAACGGCTTGACTTTGTTAAACAGTATCTGCATTGGTCAAAAGAGCAGTGGGCCAAAGGTTTGTGGAGCGAAGAATCAAAGTTTAACTTATTTGGCTCTGATGGGTTAAATTACATTCGTCGGCTCCTAAAACAAAGATATTCTCAACAATTCTGTAAATAAACAACATTCTGTAAATAAGACAAGACATGGTGTTGAACATAATATGGCATCGAGTTCCTTTTTTTTTCTCGCTACTGTACATGTAGGCCACAGCATCCCATTGTGGATGCTTAATATGGAGGGACTTCTTTGTTCAAACGACTAACCTCTACATACTACGGCAGATAGAAAGATTCGTGAGCATCATTATGCTGGTGCATTACGCTGGAGAAAATTTTATGTTTATTTTCGGTGAACCTTTATTGCATGGACACACTTCTCGGTAACTGTTCAATGACACGAGTGGAATATTGATTATACGGTGAACCTAATGAAAGTGGTATCCTTCAGAAATTTTGATTACGTTATTCCACGCAATGACTTCCCGAGGTAGTTCAAGGCGTTCAAAATGGAAAAATAATGTGACGCAACTGGTAGATGACTGTATACTGGACCTTCACTGATGGATAAAGACTAAATAGACCTGTGGGGGGTGAAATCTCTTCGGAATCGATAATATAGCACATTAGACCACATGACTATTGTGACCAATAATGGATAGAAACACGCTGAAAGCTAGTGTTGGAATTATTGCTCCACATTGCCTTCTGATTTCTAAGACAAAAATTACATTACAATTAATGTGAAAAATATGTTTACAAAGTTTTTTTCATCATCAATTCTACGAATAAGACAAACAAACAAACACTAAACTCTACTATCGAGTCTTGATTCATAACCGTTTTTCCTTCTCTGTTGAAATTTCGAAAGCATAGACATTGGAAATAACAAAATCACCACAAATTTACGCTGAAATACCGCAACAACTCGCTATAACCCATGGAAACTAAAGCACTCACAGACACTGTTACAGGAAAACACAATCAAAGGTCACAGGTGCGTTGTATAAATAAAAATCGTTTGTGGCAATAACTCAACATAAAACAACATGAACGGCAACGACAACAGCCCAGTCAACTTAGCGATTATTAACAACATCATTATCAACCTCATGGTGTGCAAGTAAAACGTGGTAAGCAACTGTGAATGGAAGAATGAAAACAAGGAAACCGAAGAGACTACAAATCAAATACCGCATCATACCTTTTGAACCATAAACAATTTAATTACACCGACTGTATGAAACGGAAAAGAAAACATTTATTGCCTATGATTGGTGGTGTCTAGAAGGGAGCTAGGGGGAGTATGTACTGTGAAGCATCCATGTTTGAAGGGAAATAAAATCTCACGTACATATTGAGTTACAGTAGGGTAAGAAAGAACAGGAAAATTCCGGAGCAAAAGAAAAAAAAACAAAACAAACACTAACGAAAAATGTTTACACATACATACACAAGAACGAAAAAAATTATATCAATTTATAAGCATAAAAACAACAACAACAACAAAAACCATATTGTTGTAAAATTTTTCCTCGGTTTTTTTTTGTTTTATTTTCAACAAGACTAGTGTACGCGTATTAGAACAGAAAAAAGGCAAAACCCATCATAAATTAAAGACACATACACACACGCACATCTATCTACGTATCTACTGGTACTCACACTTGTTAGAAACTAATCATTTGAATTAAATTTTTTTCCTTTTTCTCCCCTAATTTTTTCTTATTTTTTTTTTTGTGTTGTATTGTTGGCTCCATTAAAATGAAAAACAATCTCTTTTAACTTAATTTAAATTACCGTGACCTGTAATATATGTATGTATTCTTGTAAGAAATCAAACTCATCATATGAATTTTTCTCTTCCATTTTTTATTTGATTTTTTACCGCCTCAACATGTTACTGATACAGGAAAGAAAAATTAATGAAAATTAGATGCAAGAAAATGTTTCGTATATTGTATATATATGTAGCAGTCAAATGCATTTTCTAATATATAGTAACAGCTAACTCGCTAGGTGGCGTTTAAAGTATTCCTATATTGATTACAACACAATGACAAATTATTTCTAATTATTAGGATCTAAGTGACTAAGACCATATGCTCGGTAAAGTGTAACAAACCATACTATTTGCTGTCAATTGAACCTACAACCCTCCTACTGATAGTGATATTACATTATCTCCTAGTCTACCATTTCACCCAAGCACTTGAAACGTATTATTACGTTTTTACCTTTTAAAAACGTTTGAAATATGAGCTCGTAGATTGCAATAAAAAAATAAAAATAAATTTATGTTCAGTTTTAATTAATTTCTTTATTGTCCGTACAATTCTGTGTGCCACTGTTCACAACTTGATGTAAACAACAATTTCTTTGTTTCTTATTCTGTTTTACACTCGTTTGCGTAAGCAAAAACAATTGTTCGACCGATCTTTATAGCGGAGATCTTCAAACCACAATTATCCTTTTCACACGCAACGCGTCTTCACACAAGACTGACTGAATTTTTACAAACGCCGTTGCCTGATTTGTTTTGGCTTTTATATAGCAGGGTAAACAGTTTGATGAATGCTCTTGAAGGAGAATGACTTCGCCTTCTCGAAATCTCTATAAATGTAAACATGTTGTTTACGTTATTGTTGTTTGTTTTTGTCCTTGCAGTGTTGTTGTTGCTTGTTTGTTTACTTGTTTATCCCTTTTTTTTATACTGATGTTGTTGCTATATTTTTCTTTATTTGTTGACCATGTAAACAAGTTCATTGTTTTTGCTTTTGTAGCTTTTGTTTATCATTTTAATGTTAAACGATGTAACAAAATTTCCATTTTGGTAACCGTATATTTTTGTCCAAAAAATTCGGACGGATTATTAGGAATACTTAGATCAGTAGTTTTAAGCAAGCTATTCCCCATATTTTACTTCTTTTTCTATGTGTCATATTCTGTAAATCCTTGGCCAAATGAAAGTCATAGCCCATGGCTATAACATCCAATCACTTCGCTATCAAATACCAATTGTTTTAAAATTTAAAAAAAATTGAATAACCGAGTTCGATACATCACTGCTATCAAGCTAATGAACTGTAAAGCCTCTTTTCTAATTATAATACCACCAGAAGTGATGAAAATATTAGTGGCTAGATGACCAAGTAAACGTAGAAAGGCCAACTAACACGATAAACCTTTACGTACGTAAAGTCAGAGAGGAAATATTATAGAAATAAAGTCTTATGCCAGAGTTTTTTGCGATCAAACAATTAGTAAAATAGCAAAACAAAGTAAAATGAGTACATGCCTGACCTAATGAAGTGTGAAGGTTTTTGAAAAATTAAAAAAAAACAAAGAAAGTCCCATGCGACTGACAAATTTTCATCCATATCTGCTCTCAATGTTGTATGCTCTCTTTACATATGTATTAAATTTACATGATACTATGCGTTCTCTTCTTCTTGTCGTACGACTTGTGTAAAATCTCTGTCTAAGTCCCCTTTAAGTAATGGGTATAGCAGTTGCTTGAGGAAGGGTATATTTGCAGAAACGTGGAAGAAGAAGCGCTAAATTGTCATAAACAATGGAAAATACACAGCGTACAGACCCCTCTGCAAGTATTAGTATACCAAAGAGTTAGCTCGATGACTTAATTACTTACTTACTTAACTGCCCAATGACAACCCGATTAACGGATTTCGGCCTGCCAAAACAAACAAACAAAGTTGTCCTCTTCGCTGACTTCCGCAGATCCCCGTATCAAATACCCGCGTCGCCGGAACATCCTCCTAATACTGTCAATACTGCTGCATCAGTGCTTAATAGAGTCCATTCCTCTGAGTCATAAAGAAGCACGGGGAGGATAAGCGTCTTGTAGATTATTAGTTTCGTCGTATGAGAGAGGTCTCTGCTACTCAATTGCCTATTGAGACCACCTGTTGGCAAAAGTGATCCTGCTCTTGAACTCTAGACTGACACCATTTTTGGTGGTAACGGCGTAGCCTAGATAAATAAGTTCCTTGACTATATCGAAATTATAGCTATCGGCCGTTATCTGAGATCCAATACGCCGCACTTCGTTTTCCCCTCATTTACTGCCATACCCATCTTAGTAGACTCCCGTTCAATAGAACTGAAGGCAGCTTGATCACTTGAGTTACTTACAAACTGCCCTTGTAACTGAACAAGTAAGTCAGTCGTATAGGATTCATTTCAAAATTGCAGTAATTTAAGCTTATACGGCAACATTAGTAAGATGACTTTGGTACTCAAATTTGTAAAGTTAAGCTTCATAGCTATTTCTCTGCAAACATAAGAAGTTTTAATGAATTTTGTTCAAAATTTAAGAGTTTATTGCCATTTATTACCATAAATAGCTTTTGCTGTCGATACGGTTGCATCAAAATGTTTAAAAATCTTCTATACTGCTTAAACATGTTGATCCATTTGCAATCAACTAAACATAAAATCCATACCAATACCCTTATGTCCGTGTTAAATATCAACAAGTTGCTTTTTTGTTTAGTTAAAAAGGAACATGTTGTTGTTGACAAACCAACAGTTCAACCGTGTAAATAATAAGCAAGTTGCTTGTTCATTTAGTTCACAAGCAACATGTTGCGGTTGCCAAACCAACAGTTCAACATTGTCTACGTTACAGATAAAAAGTGGTGAATTCAAGTAGAAGATGCCACAACAAAAGAGTTTTATGACTTTCATTGCTTTGTAATTACAAATGTTGATTCGAATTGTTGCCATAAAATTATAGTATCCATGGTTCAACATGGTGTATTTGTTTATAAGGAATTTGCTTTGTATAATACTGAAACCCCAACACAATCCAAAAGAATAATTTTATTGGTTCTTATTATTCGGAAATTTAACGTGTTGATTCGATTATTTTACCATAAAAACATAGAATCCAGCAGTCAATAGCGTAAATAAGTTTATATGCAAGCTGCAACACAATTCAACATTGCTTGTAATTGTTTGTGGAATTAAAAGAATTTTGAAGCATAAGTTGAAAAACAAAAAAATTCACACAACCTAGGCACAAGTTTAACTAAAAGTGTGAAAATATTGAAATGCAAGGAATTGTTGCTTTGGTACTGAATATTAATTTGAAACTGTTACCCATTGGGCGTTTTTATATATGTGATCATATTACTTCTCCATGAAGAAAAGGCCCTTATACTATGTTCAGGCATGCACTTTTATTGAGTCAATATTCGGTTTATTGATTACAATATTTTAAGTGTTTAGACATAACAATATACGCAGTTCAGCTGCATATTCAATATTCATTTGACAGCTGGTAAACAAAACAGCTGGTTGTTTTAACAACATTGTTTTTTTTTTTTTTTTTTTTTTTTGTGTTTGTTGATATTTGTGTTGCCAAATATCAATAGAAAGTGTTCGGAAAATTTTAATATGCTCACAGAACGTACTTATGACAGTGCTGTATTTCAAGTTTTAATCAATATTATAACAATTTATGAATATTGAACAATAATTAATTGACATTTTATATGAAATATTGAGATCAATAATGCCGTTTATTGCGATTTACTCAATATATGTAAGTGCATGTCTGAACATAGTATTAACAATATTTACCAAAAGTTTCGATCGTCTGCGCTTAACTGATTAATATCCGAATACGATTTTGGGTTCAGATTCATTATTTGTTAGTTTTTCATTAACTTAATTTTTTTGGCGTATTATTCATTAATTTCCTCGAATATTTAATTGTGTAAACAAGTTGTAACATATTTGGGGTGTATAATCATGTGTCTTTCAAATTATACAGTTAGACCCCGCTTAACGCGGGGGATACGTTCCAATAAGTTCAAGCGCTAAACAAAACAGCGTTAAACGAGGCAACTTAACACGTACATATGTAAATACATTGCTACTTCGGAAAATACAGTTGGAATCTTTTTTCTGGACAGACTAACAAAAGAGCGTTGTACAAGATACATAGTATACACCGTCGCTATATAGTGCACCCCTTTTGGTTGGTGCATGGCCGTTTCATTTGCATACATATACAACAAGTATCAATACAGTGTGCGATTTATGGGAATCCCAATACTACCACGTAATACTGAAACAGCGTAAAGCGGGGTCTTACTGTACAAGGTTTTGTTGAAATGTTTTAAATTAGACCATTAAGCACCATGTTATTTTATATTTTCGGGAGCAACATGTTGATAACAAATACCCTCCTTATCAGAATAACACTGGGCAGTCAAATGTAAGTAAGGGGAACATTAACATGTTCAAGCGAAGCGAAATCTAAACAATGCCTAAAATGCCTTAAAATATCTAATGCCAGCAACATGTTGCAGTTCAAATTAACATTTAGAGGGGTAACATATGCTTACAAGATGTTTAGTTAGGAAACAATTTCCCCTATTTATCATTTAACAGAGTAGCCTTTACTGTAAGCAAGTTGATAATCAACATGCTGTTATAAAAACCGTTTAACATTGACACAACTTGTATGGATTACGAACATGTTCCCTTTAGTCATCAACATTTGGAATATAATTTTGTAATGTTTGTTTGGTGCTTATTTACATTTCAGGTAAACTGTAAAAAATGTTTATAAAGTTTCCTGTACATTCCCATATACATCATAATTTATTGACAACAGCTTTGTAGTTATGAAAACTTTTGTATTGAATTACTCTGGGTGTTTGAATATTAAGAGTTTTTTGTTTAAAACTAAAAACAAATCATTTGATTTTAATAAACATTGCAATGAAAACTTAAGTTATGAGTAAAATTTTAAATTAAATTCAGAAAACTTCAGAACATTTAAATAAGCGACATTGTTGCAAATGTAGGTCAAATATGGTTTAAGGACATTTCATTACATTTTGATTGCAAAAATATGTAAATAAATAAATTGGGAAAGAATTTTAATTTTTTGTAAGCATACATACATTCATTTCAATAGCAGATTAAGTGGTCTTATTAACACATTTGATTGAATTATTGGATTCAATTTAGTTTTGAGTTTTATGAATATGAAAATGAAAATTGCATTGCTTGATTTTATATTTAAAAGATTCTAATCATTCTCCATAGTCTTAGAGGATACTGTTTCAGTTTAGAGAACAGTTAAGAAGGAGGCTATCAACCTCTCAATGAAATAGGTCATGAATTACACTAATGAACCTCGTATTAGATCTGTCTAGCATTAGCTATTTTTTTTTCTTCGCTACCCTGTGGAAACGGACTTAAATCCAACAGAGCCTTTAGTTACGCTGCAGAACAAGTTTTCTTTCTTTCGATAGGCTCTGTAACCATGGCCTCCAAAGTTTTTTTGTTCGCTACACTGTGGAAACGGACTTAAATCCAACAGAGCTTTTAGTAGCGCTGTAGAACAGGTTTTCTTTCATTGTCCTTGTTATACCACAACACACGATAGGCTATGTAACCATGGCCTCCAAAGCTTTTGTTCTTCGCTACCACCCTGTGCAACGGAATTAAATCCATAAAACCTTTAGCACCGCTCCTGTTATACCAAGACACGATAGTCTCTGTATTTTGTCTAACTCCATTTGAGCTGACTTTCTACCCAAAAAATAGTTGGAGACCTACGGAACCATTGATCTGACCATCATGGTATACATTCCATACATAAACCTTAGATAACATCACAAGCAATTGTATGCAAAACTTTTGTATATCATACGGCAAGTCTGGAGTTTGCTGAAATACTTCCTCTAGGAGCCTTCCATATCAATATTACAGCGATGCTAACAGTAATATATAACCTTCAGGTTCCGTAGTGCTATCTTAACCTTAACACAGCTTATGCCCTCGCCGTATGCTAGCAGATAGTGTGCTGGCATATTAGACGTAAGACCACGGTTCAAACACCAGGTCATCAGACTGACTCTCAGCAGATTTCGTTCAAAAACTCTGGGAGTAAATAAAAATCTGTTGTTCTGAATCGACTTTAAACTGTAGGTCCCGCTACTCATGTATAAAATTAACAAACACAACATAAGTGGTGTTGAGAAGCTAGGTTGAAATCGCGACGGAAGGGTTGTAAAGAGCAATTACGTATGTATGTATGCATGTATGTATGTATATGCCTTTAAAATTTGAATTTCCCTAATATCCCGTTTCTAGCCGTTATATTTACACTGAAACTCGATAATAAGGTGATTTCATGTGCAATTACCTTATGGGTGTATGTTTTGTGGCTTGACCTCTAATAGCCTCATATATTTTGTAGCCATTTGTTCCTAAATTGTTGTGTATTTCTATTCAAACCTATAATAACTTTATTATCCAGTAGCGAAAGTAACTGAACATTAAGGTTTGGGTTCTTAATATTGCACGTTCTATACACCAAGGTCCTATTGTTTGCATGACAAAAACTGCAACATTTTAAGGCAATAAATTTACAACGATAGCCTGCATATTAAAAAGGCTTTCAAAATATTTTGCAACATTTAATATGAAAATTAAAGAACACACCACACACAGTACACAATAAAATTAAGCATGCGTCGTGAGACACTTCACTCTCAGTGATGAAAAATCCATCGCTCTCCTGGTCGGTCTCTCTCGGTTGCAATTAAAACAACGACCAAAATAAGGTTAACCGAACGAAGAATGATAAACTAAAAATTACGCCATCACGCACACAAAATTAAAACTTTCTGCGCATTTGAATCAATGACGTCACGCAACTTTGTTCCTATTGGCTAATGATAATGTGAGTTATATTGCAGGGCTGCCAACTACTTTCACGTAGAGCAAACATTTTTCAGAATAAATGTTAATTTTCACATATGAAAAAGACTTGGAAACCTTTAAAATAGCGCAACTACGTCATCTACCGGGAAAACATATGCAAGGCGTAATCTTTAGTTTATCATTCTTGAACCGAACCAAATCCACATGCAATATTGCACAAATATTGGTGAAAAAACACTTTCTTATAGTGTTTGCGAGTGCGAGTGATGAAAATCTTGTTTTTATTTTGATTTTTTAATATTCAAACTCTTGTTTTTCGTGGTACGAAAAAACCCATAGTTTAACTGAACTAAATCCACACACATGTAATGTTTGTATCCACAATGACATCGGAAAGTACAGATAGAATGAGAGAGAGACACAGTTTGAAATATCATCCAAATAAGAGAGAACCACAGAGAGTGTGTTGAAGAGAGTAAATGTTTTGCAAGTGTATGTATGGGGGAACTGGATTTCTTTTTTCGATACTTCGGCTTGCACACAAAAGTATATTTTTATGCTCTACAATTTATACACATTGTATGGGCGATATGTAGTGAAATGCACGCAATTCATAAATTTCGTAAGCAGAGTGAATTTAGTGTTGCCGGGATATTCAAACGATTTGGTACTCGTAACGTAAAAAACGTATTTAATCTTAGCCATTTACACCACACTGTACGGTTTTACGAAAACGTAGTTTAAAAATCACAAGAAGAAAAATATTTTGTAAACCAAACCGAAGTTGAAATTCAAAAAGAGTTTTTTCTTTTGGGCCAACAAAAAAAAAAAATAAACGAATAAATTACGCACATTTTCGTCAATACGTCGTGTTATAACGGGCAGTGTTGTCAGATTTTTTTTTACCTCCATCGCCAAAAGCTATACGCAAAATCGCCAAAATATTATTCAATTTTTCCAAAATAAAAATCGCCAAAAGTTTAAAAAATCATTTATATTTATTTATTTCATGTATTATAAAGTCTATATAAATCTTATAGAAGTCTATAATAAAAAAATATTATAATTTTACATTACATTTGTACTTTTAGTGCATTAGTTATTAGTTGTCAAAATATTTTTTACAAAAATTAATTGCATAAATCTATAATATCATATACCTCATTCTCTGCAAATTCATTTTCATTGCTTGGTATATCATACATTGTATTAGAATTAAACTTTTTTAACATTTTATCTGTACGCTGAAATGAATTGCAACAATTTTTATTAACGTTCTTATAACTTATTATTCTTATCAATGAATCCAAAAGTTCATATTGAATTTTATTACGTAAGCGAGTTTTTGTGTAATTCGTAATAGAAAATACCCTTTCTACGCAAGCGTTGCTGGTAGGTAAAATTAACATATTTAGAACAGCCAATGCTAAGTCTTTGAAATGAAATGTTCCAGCCGTATCGCAATAATTGTAAACTAGTGGCCAAAAGTCTAATAAATTTGTTGTGATTTCACCTTTAAAGATCTCAGTCCAATTGATATATGTTAATTTTGACCATGGCAATTCATATTCCCCAGCAGAAATTTAGGATTTAAAAATAAAGTTAATGAATTTTGAACTTCCGAAAGTTTTACTTGTGTTAAATGGTTTCCACATTTTAGTATTGAAAATTCATTATATGTTTTAAAAATATTTATATTTTCAGGTAACCGTTTTAGCATTTCTTTTAATAGGTTTTTTAATTACAAAAACAATTTTCTTTTAAAATGTCTGCATCATATTCATTCATTTTTATATTTTTTAATTCCATTTCAAATTCTGTGCCAAAATATATAGAAAAGAAAGAATCTGGCGAATCAATAGCCAAATTTAATGAACATATTAAGTTATCCAAATATTCATTATTTTTTAAAAATGGCGGCTTAAACATTTTAGAAGAAAAAATTAATATTGTTGAAACTATTTCATTATACATGCTACCTGCATCCATATGCTCAGATTGAAATTCTAAATTTAAATGATTCATTTTATTAACTATTGGGTTAATAAATATCAAAAAAGTCTACTTTTTTATAGATATGAACTCTTTTATTTGTTGCCATAAATTGTGCCATTCACTATGTAATAATAACATAATATATGAGGGATACCAGAGATGTATAATGTAAGAACATTATGTTATTAAATTAAAGTGTTAAAAAAGTATTTCAAGAAAATAAAAATAATTTGTTAAAAATAGCCAAATAAATCGCCAACTAGTCTGTAAATCGCCAAAAAAATCGCCACGTCGCCAATTGAAAATTTTGGTCGCCAAAGGCAATGAAAAATCGCCACGTTTGGAGAGAAATCGCCACATCTGACAGCACTGATAACGGACAGAAAATTATACGAAAAAAAGAAAATAGAAAACGGTCGTAAAGAATTTTTAAAATAAAACGGAAAGTGATATAAAAAGAAAAAGTGAAAAAGAATTTATAAAAAAAATTAATTCTACAAAAAAAAAAAAAAAAAAATTAAATTTAAAAAAATTTAACGAAATAAAAATTTTAATTAAAAAAAAATTTTTTGTTTAAAAATTTTTAAAAATTTACAAAATAAAGTTCTAAAAAATACAAAAATAAAAGTAAAAATTATTATTTTTCTTAAAAATAAAAAAGAAAAAAATTAAAAACAAAAAAAAATTATACAAAACCAAGTGTAAATTATAAAGTTTGTAATAAAATCATTCTTGTGTTACAATTCTATTAAAAATTTATGAGAAAAAAAAAATTTATGCAAAGGAAAAGTTTAAAGAAAACGACAAAGAGAAATTGAATAATATTTTCCCAAAGTTAAAGCCTTAATAACCACAATTTATTTCTTGAAAAACAAATTATAACCAAAACAAAAAGCAGCATTTTAAAAGGATTATACAAGGATTACCTGCCATTATATTACCGCAACAGAAAAAGTAATGCACACAAAAAACATAACACACATTATATCATAATAATACATTCATAAGTAATGAGTAGAGACTAGACTAGACTAGAGACTGTGAAAGGATTTAAAAATATGATGGCGGATATTAAGGAAATATTATTTATGAAATTACTAAAGTTTATACAGCTCTAAAGAGATTTATTTAAAAAATTATGCCAACAATTTTTAATAAAAATTTTGTAAATGTGGATGCATAATTAGAAAATGTTTTAACGTTTATTGTCAGAATTCATGACGATTCCAAGATGATTTAAAATCTTATTGGATTTAATTTGGGAGAAAAAATTTTCAAAAATTTTCAAAACAATTCCATGGTTGTAACAGAAGTTATTTTAGTTTGTTTTTATTTTTATTTTGTTTTTTTTTTTTTATTTGTTTTAATTTTTTTAAATTTTTTTAAATTAATTTTTTTAAATTTAGAACTCCAAAACTGACTTAAAATTTATATTTTAATATATTTTTTTTCCATTTGAAAATTCAAAATTTATTTTAAATTTTTCGTTTAAATTTTTTTTTAACTTTTAAATATTGTTTTTAAAACAGTTAAAAAAAATTATGAAAATTTCTGAAGAATTTTTTTAAAAAAATTTTTAATATCGGTAATAACGGATCAGTTTTATAAAACATTTTCTTTTTTGTCACACAGTGTTAGCATTCAAGAAGTGGGGAAGAAGTTTTACGAGCACAAACTAGAATTTAATTATTTAACATTCATAGGACCTATGTTATTTATGCCTTCAAAATTAGTTTGAAATAATCAACGTATTTAATTACGTTTACAGACGGACGTTCTGGAAATCGGTTGAATTTCCTGAATTTAATTTTTTTTCCTATGACCAGTATTATGCCCTCGTTATTCGTTTGAAATAATCAACGCTTAATAGACCAGAATTACTGGAAATCAATTGAATTTCTGGATTAGCACACTATTCAATAAACTGTTGGTTGTTTGAAATCCGAAAAAAATTACGTTTACAAACATTTTTTTTAAATTTTTAAAACTTTTCCAAATGTATATATATAGTATATATTATTGGCTCGATTTTGGATGGCAACATAATCTCAGTTGCCAAAAATTGTATTACAAATGGCAACTGTTAAACAATATTTAAACATTTCATGTACAAAAAAAGAATGTTGCTTCTTGTTGCAATGTTGCAAGGGGGCGGGATGTTCACGCTGGCCACCCTACTTTATGTTTATATATAAGTTTAGTTTAAGTGTACAAACCACCCCTGTGTTAATATGAATTATTGTGAATTATAAAGGTAAAAAGAAAAGAAATAAAGAAAGAATTGATCTCGCAATACCCGATCAACCCCCCAACCCGAAGGTACGTTCTTGTACATGAAATAAATAATAATTTGATTATTTAAAACTAATACTTTTGTATTTTATTCCCCCAAAATCTCGATAAATATTTTATTTTATTTATTTTCCCCGCTCACCCCCACAATGAGAATGGTTGCCTGTATCTAAGTATACATGCATCCATAATTGGTCATTACAAGCCTTCAGTCAGGATTACGATCTAGCTTCTCACACCACCCATGCTGTGTGTGTTAATTTTATACATGAGTGATGCGACCTACAGTTTAAAGTCGACTCCGAAAGACAGATTTTTTTGAGCAATTTGTCATGATAATTTTATTTTACTCCCAGAGTTTTTGCTAGAAGGCTGATGAGTAATATTTGATTTGAAAAATGAAAAGCTTTTCCGACTCAAATTGTATTAAAGATTTCATTACGGAGAAAATAATCTATTTAATTGCTATTTTGAGTGTTATAAGAGATTGTTTATAAACCTATGGAGTGAGGCCCTTTGGTCGCAATAGTTGAATAATACGGGTTGATTTGCTTTATGCCCTGTTCAGTTATGGTACTTCTGTGTCCTAAACCATCAATTACTTACTTATAGTCCTGCATTTATACAACCTCTTATTAAATTGTCTATTCGGGCTGCAAAACTGTAAACAGTTTTCATTCATTTCATGAGCGTAAATAAAAATTGTCATGAAAAATTTCTCACAAGGCTGAAGTTCGGTGTCAACTTTAAACCGTAGGTCACGCCACTCATGTTTAAAATTAACACAAACAAATAAGTGGTGTACGAAGCTAGGTTTTGTAATCCCAACTGAAGGGTTGTAATGACCAATGATTGTATTAAGCCCTGAGACTCCTTTCCTTCCCGTAGAGTAACTACAATTTTGTAAGACAGTGTAAATATTTTTGTTTAAAAATTGTGTATGGTGTTTTCACAGACTTTATTTCTATTTTTCGTGCTTCATAGTTATTTAATAAATTCGTTCAATAACTCAAAAGCGTATCGATTTCCTTAGTTAGGTCTTCTGCAGAGACATGCATACATACATATTATGTGTTTAACCACAAACAAATTGTAAAAATAGTTTTTAAATATCTACATGACAAACTACTGGCATTGATTGAACAAATCAAAAAAAAAAAAAAAAAAAAACAAAAAACAAGAAAAAAATTATGGAACCACAAAAAATAGCGCCAAGTATGGGAAAATTTTATATTTTTCATAAAAAGAAACACTTTAAAATTTAAAGTTTAAATAATAAAAATTTTAGGAAACTTTGTTCGATATTTAAAGAGAGGAAATAATTGGTTACAAATGGTTGAAGGAAAAACAAAAAAAAAAAATTTTTTGGACTACTTTTCATATGTTTTTTTTTTACAACCAAAGTGTTGTAAAAGATTTTTTTTTCATTTGATGGAAAATAAATTCTTTTCTTAAAAAATTTCTTTTCCATTAATTTCTCTTACTTCTCATAATAATTCATTTCTTTTTTTTTGCACAAATCTCCCCTGAAAATTGTCTTTTATTCGTTTTGACACTTCTGTTGTAACTTTCAAACATTTTACAACAGCTCCATACAGCTTAGAGAGACACTTACTGTAAAATGAAAATGTTTAAAACATCATTTACTTAAAAAAATTATTTTTTTTCTCTTTCTTGTGGTATTAAAAATTAAAAAAAAAGAAATTAGAAAATATATGAGTATGAGTATTAATATGAATATGAATAAATGTATGGATGTAAAATATAATGCTTGAATGGTTTGGTTACCGTAACATAACATGTTATCCTTTGTTTAATACACAGCTGAAATGCTTCAAAATGTTAACGCATTTTCCCTTATGCGAACTCACGTTTCAAAAAAAAAAAAAAAAGGAAACAAAAAATCTCTTAGGATTAGAAGACCTATAACACAGGAAAACATCATGTGTTTTAAGCCTAAACACTGGCATTTCGGCAGACAAGAGTTTCAAATGCGGCTCAACACTTAGTGATATGGCACCAGCACCAGCACATATTAACATGAGAAATAAATGTAACTGTAACGCCATACAATAACTAAGGTAAACAACAACAAAAAATAGTACAGAATTACAGAGATTTCCATGAAATTATGTTTTCAATTTTTTTAATTCCTTTCTTTCTTTGTTTTAACAGTTAAAGTTAAGAAAAAATTGGTTTGATTAAGTTAAATTGCCAGCTGACAAAAGAAATCTTATAAGGAGGATTCGTGGTAAAACCGATTACAATCATTTCACCACTTATCTATAACTCTTGGCTGGGATTTCCGAACCATTCCTATAGTCTTACGCAGTCGGGGATTTTTTACAACTCACCTTTGAATACATAAATACCTACAGTGGACAGCAAAAGTCTTAGTACTCCAATATATTTTGACAATTTCATAAATTTTATCCAATACTCTGTATAAAAATTTATAGTTCTTATATTTATTTTACTAATTTATTTCCGTTTTATTATAAAACAAGCAATTTTTTAATGTTTTTCATAACACAAGAGAAAAATAAGGTACAGTTTCAGATGACTCCATAGGTGCCCCCAAGGAGAACCCTGAGTAAATTTAAATTTCAAAGGCTTAATATATGAAAATGTTATCCCTTGTATTTAGTAGAATATCCCTTAAGGTCAAGTACTTCACTTAACCGATTTGGAATTGAATGTACAAGTTTTGTTTAGTGTTTTCTGGTGGCAACATTACGTAACCGTTCTTTCAAATGATCTCCTAAATACACTCTTGAAGTCATATCGGGACTTTGTGCAGAAGTATTAAGCCTGTGGGGATTTTTTTGTCACAATATATTGCCGTACAAAGACTTTTGCTGTCCACTGTACATACAATATGCATTAGGCGATTTTCAGTTAAAATTCGACTATGGACGACACAATTTGAAAAGCTCACGGCAATTACTTACTCTCAGAGTTAATGCCAGAAGATTTGAAGACCTGTGCAGTAAACCAACACACAACTCCCTAGATTATCGCAACCATAACGTTAATAATATGTAAGTCGCCGTAGTCTAGTAGTTAGTAATTGGTCATTACAACCCTTCAGCCAGGATTACGACCTGTCTTCCCACACCACTTATATTGTGTGTGTTAATTTTATACATAAGTAATGGGACCTACAGTTTAAAGCCGATTCCGAATGACAATTTAATTTACTCTCAGATTTTTCAATCGAAGACTGATTAGAGAAAGTCTCCGAAAGAAAAAATTGGCATTTCGTTTTCTTCGAGATGTCTGAGTTAGAGTTTCTCTACTGACTCTAGTCAAATAAGCCATCACACTTGACCACTGCGCCTGCTAACCGTAATGACTGCTGTGAGGTTATTAAAATGGTGTATAAATGAGACTGAATTTGATCGAACCGTTAGGATTTATGGCTTGTACACATACACTTGGGAGTTAAAGGAAACCCAACAAGACAAAGTCAAACAGAATTAAATCCCATCTCAGCTTATGTTATGTGAGTCAGCAACCTATAGTTCTCGACCTTGACGGTAATGGCCTGGGTTAAGTCTTCCACAAAGGAAAGTGGACCGATGATGCTGCCAGCTTAAAATCCATGCCTAATTTCTGAAAGCGGAACTAATCCTACCTTTGACAAGAAGGAAAGTATGCTTTGACTCTGTTTTCACGATACAGTGATTAACTGACTTCTTTTAAAGACAAGCGTAGACAGCAGGCGTTCGTATAGTATCGCCTAGATTTTCTTGTTAATAATGTGCTTATTAAGGCAGATTAACAACCAACTGGAACTTAGGGCAACAACAGCCAATCGGATAAGATGGAAAATATGCTTTGTGGAAGTCATATGCTCCAAAGAGGGGTATCGAAAATAAAATGTGCTTATTAATGACTCTGGAAAATAAAACTAGAAATCTGAAAAAGAGTACAAGCGAAGATTAAAACTATTTTATACTAAAAAAAATTAAGCTTCTCTTTGCAGACATTTGTCGCATTAGAGCTAATGCCGCAATACTTACTATGTACGGCGATAGCAAAATGTTGAAATGCTGAATAATGTGTTCCCCAAATACAGAAACATATAAATTGTATTAAGAAAACTTTGATTTTGAAATAGCATTTGACATACATACATAAGCCTTTAGTCAGGATTACAACCTAGCACAACATAATGTTGTGTGTGTAAATTTTATACATGAGCGATGGGACCTACTGTTTTAAAGTCGATCCCGAACGACAGATTTTTGGGAAATAATTTTATTTTAGTCTCAGAGTTTTTGCTGAAAGATTGTTGAATATTCAGCCTTGTTAGCTGTTTTACCACCAACCAAGACCACTCATAGGTCTTTGTAATTCTACTACAATTATAAGGAGTGTGATAAAAGTTCAGATTATTGTGAACTCCAGTCAAGTGCAGTAGTACACAAATACTATAATAACTGTAGAGAGAGTTGAAGTTCTGTGGTGATAAATAGTGTCAACACATGATTGCATGCAATAATGTTGGGGCTACTCCCACTATCTATTATTAAGTACGCATGTGGGTCAGCGTAAAGTTTTTCTTTAAATAAATTGTATGTTTGGAAACATGTTTCGTTAGATTTAATAAAAAAATATATACATCTTTTAAATAATTACCGTGTATTAATGAACTAATTGATCAATTGATGTCTGGAAACTTTTCATCATTTTCTGGGGTGTTTATGGGGTTAATAATTATTTCAAAACTAAAACCGCCTATTAGATATGCAAAATGAAATTTAAATTAATTTAAATTTAATTTTTAATAACTTTTTTTATGCATGTAGGCCATATGAAAACTAATTATTTAATAAATAAATTCAATAGATATATAAGGGAGTTTCGTATTGCAATGCTAAAATAAAAATCAAGAGAAATTTGCAAAAAATTTTAGATTTTCTTCACAAATTTTAATAGACTTGGTATGGCCTTAAAAACATATTTTTTTTTATAAAACCAACACTAAGGGGATGGCCCCTACTCATGCAGTGCATTGTGTTGGAATTAGGAAAATAGGTTATGGAAAGGAGAACCGAGAGAGTTGTGTTTGTGGTCATTAGATTTGAATCTTTTTATAAGTGGCAGGAAAGACCTCTGCAGAAAGGGAGTTCCACATATAGGGATAGTCGTTCAGTGTGCGATCTTCTGGCCAAATGACCACCAAAGAATATGCTCTGCGAGAAAGACGGGTGCCATGTAAAATTACATAATTTTTAAGAACAAGTCCCCTTCTCTCGTTAAAGTAAAATCCGTTGTAGTAGCACTAGAACAGTGAAACACTAAAGCATTTTAGAAATGAAACTCCCCTCTTGTCCACTACAATAAAAAAAAACCCAAATTTAATTACTTTTCAAAAAATTTTCCACAAGAATAATAATTATTTGGTTAGAAGTATCTCTAAGTATTATAAATAATTACCATGAAACAAAATAGTTAACAAAATTAGAAATTTTTTTATAAATTATTCAATTTTATTTTTAAAAAACAAACACAAAAAACAAGAGTTCTTGATTAGCCAGCTCAAAGTCTCGATCTGAACCCAATTGAAAATCTTTGGGGGGTCGTAAAACGAGCAGTTGGAGCCAAAAAACCTATCAGCAAAAAGGCACTTTGGCAGCTTATCCAGGCAGAATGGATTAACATTAGTCCTGAGCAGTGTCGCAATTTAATCAACTCAATGCCACAAAGATATACTGAAGTAATACGCCAAAAACGATACCCCACAAAATATTCAATGTTCAAAATAGTTTGGGTGAAAAATAAAGCATATAAATTAAATTTTCAATAATTTTTTTTCAGATGACTTAATTATGTGTCCACTTAAATTTTAAGTCTGATATCAACTTCGTACTAAAACATTTTTTATAATGAATAAGTATTTAAGTTTTTGTTGTTAATTAATTATTAAGCATATGAAATTAATACATATTAGTTGTTTTTGTTTCCATTCTTCTTAAATCTTTTTAATTTTTACAAAAATGAAAAATTTGCTTAAGTGACTTAATTGTGTGTCCACAAGTGTATTTAATGCTGTGTGGCTGTAATTCAATTTTATGTGCCCTATTGGCAAACTAATTCACGGTAATTTTAATGTTTGACCGTTTGGCAGCTAAATAAGCGTTAGGGACACGCTACAATGTTTATGGATATCAAATGAACAAATGTAGTCGACGTAGTCTAGTAGGTAGTGTGTTCAAACACAGGTCAGAAATCTTCCGCAAAAACGTAAAAAAAATATTTCTTCGACAACTTGCCTCTCAGCTGATTCCTGAAAAAAAATCTGGGAGTGAAATAAAATTGCCATGAAAAGTGTCTCAAAAATCTGTCGTTCGGAGAATTTAAACTAATACTAATAATACTAATAATACTAATTAATTAAGTATGTGAGTATCTTGCAAAGGGTAAACCATTAACAGCGTCTATTACATACGATTATTTGTCCATTTTGCGTTTTGTTGATTATTATCGTAGGCTCTGTAATAAATGAATCAATTTTCTGTATGTACAGTGGACAGCAAAAGTCTTAGTA
Organism: Sarcophaga caerulescens; assembly: GCA_927399465.1. NCBI lineage: Eukaryota > Metazoa > Arthropoda > Insecta > Diptera > Sarcophagidae > Sarcophaga > Sarcophaga caerulescens. Next base: position 66,953,546 of record OV656868.1, read on the forward strand.
CTCCAATATATTTTGACAATTTCATTAATTTTAGCCAAAAGTTTTTATAAAAATTTATAGTTTATATATTTTTTTTATTAATTTATTTCTGTTTTATTATAAAACAAACAATTTTTTAAAGTTTTTCATAAAACAAGAGAAAAATAAGGATAAGTTTCAGATGAGTCCGTAGGTACCCCCAAGGAGAACCCTGAGTAAAGTTAAAATTCAAAGGCCTAGTGTATGAAAATGTTATCCCTTGTATTTAGTAGAATATTTCTTAAGGTCAAGTATTCCATTTAACCCATTTGGAATTGAATGTACAAGTTTTGTTTAGTGTTTTCTGGTGGCAACATGAGCAAGTTTTTCGGTTGACTTTTGCTTTAGGTTTAGCGATTACGTAACAGTTCTTTCAAATGATCTCCTAAATACTCTCTTCAAGTCATATCGGGACTTTGTGGGGGAACTTTTTTTTTGTCAAAATATATTGGAGTACTAAGACTTTTGCTGGCCACTGTATGTCTACCCGTATCGAGGGCACATAATTAGCTTTTGAGTTACAAAAGCAGAAACTGCTCAATTCCCTTAAATTTATTTTAAATTTGCTACATAAACCTTGATTATAAGTATTCTAACGGTCAGGAGGTGTGGTGGTCGGTTTAAACGGCTTCATTATAAACCCTAGGAATTCAACTTTCAATCCTGTAGAAGACATCCTGGTATTCAATTTTTGAAAATTAGGAGCAACCCAGAAACCCTTAAGAGACCTGTAGATCCAGTAGAGGGTATCGTGGTATTCGAATTTTTATAATTTATTATTATTATAATATATATGCACAAAATTCACCCAGAAACCCTTAAGAGACCTGATTTCAAAGAAAAAAAGTGGACGAAAAAAAATAGCAACACGCAATCCATTCAATACCACAACCAAATAAATTTTATATAGGCAATGTACATACATACATAATTTGCTCATTACCACCCTTCAGTCAATATTACGGCCTAGGTTCTCAAACCCCTTATGATGTGTAGTTGAATTTTATACATGAGTGGCAGCATCTACAGTTTAAAATCGACTTCTAACGCCAACAGATTTTTGAGAAACTTTTCATGGCTTTTTTGTTTACACTCATTGTGTTTTTGTCAGAAATCTGCTGAGAGGAAGTCGCCGAAGAAATATTTTTTCATATTTCGTTTAGCTGGACCTCACTCCACTAACTAAACTAGCGCGTCTTCTATACATGCAATAATACAATCAAAAAATATATTTTAGTCAACAAAGGTTGGCAACTCTATCAGTCTAGAATTTTCTACAGAAGATCAATTTAGCTGGTACAGCTGGAATTGAAAAATGGAACAAGACAAAGAAGTAATAAGTTGCTCAAGTGATTTGTGGGCCCTATGTTCCTTAAAGAACATAAGCAGTCTAATTTGTTTTTAATATTATCAGAAGCGCACGGATTAGTTTATGAACATAAATTATCGTAGGTTTGATAAGTTTTTTTTTATTGATTTAAAACAATTGAATTACGTATGATTCTATTCCATTTTATTTAAGACTCACACGTAACCTTCATAGTCTATTATTATGCTATGTACCCTTTTTATACTCCTCGGCTTTATAAGTGTTAATAATGAACATGAATTTTCTGAGTTCGTCGTCATATGTGTATGTGTATGTGTGTGTGTGTGAAATTTAAACAAAGGACAAAACCAATATATTATTTATTGTAAAAAAAAAAAATTTTTTTTGTTTTTTGTTGTTGTTTTTTATACACAAATATTAAATTTTTAATGACAACACACGTATGTATTTATGTTGTGGTGTGTGCGTCTGTGTGCTTTTCGCTCTTTCTCATTTGAAAATCGATAAATTGTAACGTTTGTATACAAAAATTATTGTTTTATTGTCCGCCCATAAAAGTACCAAATAATTCTCAAAATGCTGTGATGCAGAGAATTTTAAAATTTATTACCAAATATTTCACAGTAAAAACAAAAACAAAAAAAGACGCGAAATTATTAACCATATGTTGTTCATTATATAGCCATTGATTTGGAGAAAAATAATGTTGGAAAGCAAGTCACTGGGTTTTTTAAAAGCGTATTTCGTTTGAATCCTTTATTCAGTGGAGATTATCTAGCATGTAGAACCATAGGACATGTAGCTTGGAATACGTCTCTAAAAGTATGGCAAACATTTAAAAGGGAATTTATCGATAACCTCTATTATTATTTAAAAAGTTTACACACAGTTATGGAGTAGTTGATGAAAATTCTGCGGTCACACGTTTAATAAGACACGACACTACCTGCTAGACTACGACGATGTATATGGGACATTTAATGCTCTAAAGTCTGACCACGAAATATGAAGAAATATTTTTGTGCGGCGACTTCCTCTCAGCAGATTTCTGGCAGATTTCCCAAAAATCTCTCGTTCGGAGTGGACTTTAAACTATAGGTTTGTCACTCGTGTATGAAACTTACACACAACATAAGTGGTGTTGAGAAGCTAGGTTGTAATCCTAACTAAAGGGTTGCAAAGGCCAATTATGTATATATGTACATCCTTGCCAATCGTTTGCTGAGTCTTTGAACGCTTTCATACATTGATTCTGATATAAATTGATGCAACCATGATTCATCCTGTCTCACATATTAAAACTTTAATTCGAGCTTTTACGGTGAATCGGGCGCTAAAGATTTCTCAGAATTATCAGTACGTTGTTGTTTTTGGGCGATTGAAAACACGTGCGGCACATGCTTTGAACAGAATTCGGGCATATATGTCCTTCACTTTCTTTTGAAACCTTTAAAGCCTCAACTCTTAAAGCCTCGGCTCTGGTGGATGACTTGGCTAATAGTGACACAACTATCGAACTCTCCCATGAATTGTCGACTTTGGGTGTGCCTTTGATAACCTGCAAGCTTGTAATTGACAATTGCGATCGTCGATTCCATCAACAATAGACGGGCGGCTTCGAACTCAAGCAGAATAGCACAGAAAATCTAGCCAGCAAGAGATGGCTTACGACATGTCTGCTTAAACTCCAAAGCAGCACACTACGTATGGTTGTCAGGGTCATTGCGAGGCATTGCATTATGGCTACCTATGCGAGATGCATTGGAGTTGAAAAACTTGCCAATGATTACTACAGAAGCTGCAGAAATAAGGAAATGTTTTGCATCTACTGCCCGGCACTATCATAACTGGAAGAACTGTCACGCATTGGTTTCGAGGAAATGTTTTGCATCTACTGGGTATATGCCCGGCACTATCATAGAATAAAAATTCATTTTGGCTCCGATTATGTAGACGATGAGCAAGAACTGTCATGCATTGGCATTGATAGTGTGAGTAGTTTGTCTGGCACTATGTAGTTGAAGAAAAACTAATTTCGTTTCCTATTATATAGACGATCTGGAAGAACTGACACTCATTGGTTTTGATAACCTGAGTAGCTTCATCAGAAGCTCCGTGTGGTTGCGGGACTAGAGAATAATGCAACACTGTGCTATTACAATGGGCCCCACATAGCCTATGTGTGTATATACAATATCCGTGCAACCTCTACTGTCCTATCTACCTATCTAACTAACAACTTCTTTAAGGCGTCCACTAAGTGTTTTGTTTTATAAGATTCCCTGCAAAGTGTATTTAAATCTCCAGCAATTTTCTGTGTTTAGGTTGTAGAATAACAAATAAAAATCTCATATTCCCGAATATATTTATGACTTAATTTGGCCCTCCCCCACCTTTAATTTATGTTCCATTAAATTAACACCATATTTAAGCGAAATTAAATTATTTGACCAAATAGCGGAAAAAATTACTTTTTTAAACAAATTTTTTTTTTTTTTTTAATAAATTTCCATGAATAACTTTTAAAAGAAAGTTTAGTAGACAATAAAAAATTACAAAAAAAGAAGAAGAAGATGTAAAAGGAGCATTAAAAGAAAAACCATTGAAAATTAGAAGAAGAAAAAAGTTTGTATTTGAATTTTAGGCACACAAGCTAAATCCAGTATTTTGGCTACTAAATGCCAACCAACATCAAAAAGATTAAATGGTTTTAAAATATCAGCCATAATTTAAAATATTTAAATAAAATAGCAACCAAGAGGCATTCTATTCCCTAAAATATAAAGGCTCGTTGGCTATAATAATTTCATTTTTTTTTTTTAATTTTTTCATGGGCAGTAAAAATCTTTGTAAATCTCTGGTGGCTAAACAAATTCTGTTTTAAGTGTTCTTATGGTTTTTTTTCCTTTCGTCTGTATGTCTGTTGTGTTGTGTTGTGTGTGTCTTTAAAAGATTTAAGAGTTTATTAGGAACTTAAATCCTAAAATTAAGGTAATTAATCCAACAACAACAACAAACAAAGTTGTGTCTTCTTTACAAATTTTACGAGCCTCTCTGGCATCTCTTGCAAGCATTAGAGGCTATTAAATACGCTATGCTTAGTTATACTTAAAAAGCTTATGAGTCTTTTTTTTTAATTTTATTTTCTTTAATAAATTTCTTCTCTTCATGAAGAAAATTCATTTTTTTAAATTTTTTATTTCGTTTTTTAATTTAAGAACAAAAAAGAGAAAAACTTCCATAATTTATAACAAAAAATTTCCAATGGTTTCACACTTTTATTAATGTCGCCCCAAAAGCAGAAGAAGAAAAGTTTGAGTTTCAACTTCAGCAGAAAAGTTTGTTGTCTTTACGGGCAAAAAGCAATAAAAATGTAGAATAAAAACCTATAAAAATCTGTTGACAGTTTATGTTAAACAAAAAACAAAAAATTTTTTTTCTAAAACAACAACAAATTCTATATCAAATTACACAACAACATAAATTTTCTTTTTGTCATATTTATTTCAAACACAAATTAAAATCATCACGCATAAATTTGATGAAAAAAAAACCGAAAAAAAATATTTCAAATAAAAACAAATATTTTATTTTCGTTTAGAAATAAACAAATAATGGACATATAAATTACAAAAACTATAAACAAATAAAAAAATTTACATTAAAAAAATATAAATACAATAGAAACAATTTTTTTTTAAGTAAACACTCAATGTAAGGCGTGCTCACGAATAAATTTGTGTATACAGTTTCTTTTATAAAAGCTGAACTTATTGGTGTAAGCATTTCAAATTTAATTCAAATTAATGAAAATGTAAAGTCACAGGCGTTTGTTTGAACACAGTAGTTTTATTTACATTTTTTCCAACAACTCTAGGGAGATGTCCTTAATTCATGCAGTGCATTGTGTTGGCATACCGAAAAGATAGTTACTGGAGAACGTAACCACATTTTTTTTTTGTTTTTGACAATCAGTGTAATGCTATAAACACAATAAACCCCTCACAGCAAGCACAGCAATCTTCAATTTGATGAATACTCAATATGCGTTTGTATACTGCAATCATCTAAAAAACAAACAACAAAAAAATAATCACGAATGTTTTATGCTTTAAACACATTAAAAGCAACGCAGCAAGCACAGCTGTCCCTCAAAAATAGAATACATTGGGTTCCATACTCACCCAATGATTAAAGGAAAATCTCTTTCACTTTCTTCGTAAATGCCAATCTCTTGCGAGCTGCATATTTCGGTTATTTAGCTCTCCATTCCTTGTCAGCTTAATGGAGTTATCCATCCAATGATTTAAGAATACACCCTTCGTTAATTAAACTTTCGTTTATAAAGAGTCGTGCTTTAAAGTGCAGCTTCTGCACTGACCAACTTTTACCATTAGTTTGAGGGAATTCGATTAAAACAGGGACTGCTCTTACCTCATCACCGCTAAGTGTGCTCAAGTTAGCTTTGATAATCAAAACTACCGCTTCAACCTACCTCCCTACTAATGCGACAGTAGGCAAACTGTTGTTGCAAAATTCCTGTGTTTGCTGCGTTGCGTCTATTGTGTTTGTAGCATAAGACATGCGTGATCATTTTTTTAAATTTTTTTTCTTTTGTAGGTGGTTGGAGTATTAAAAAGGCAGTATTCATCAAAATGAAGTTGTCGTAGTCTAGTCGGTAGTATGTTGTCTCATTAGACATGATGCCACGTTTCACATCCCAGGTCAGACATCTCGAAGAGAACAAAATGTGAAAATAATATTTCTTTGACAACTTTCTCACAAAAACTCTGAGAAACATATAAAAATTGCCATGAAAATTTTTAAAAAAATGTGTCGTACTATGTTGACCTTAAAATGTAGGTCTTGCCACCACATATGGATGACATTAACGCACACAACACAAATGGTGTGAGAAGCTAGGTTGTAAGGTTGTAATTCTGGCTAAAGGGTTGTAATGACCAATTATATAGGTATGTATGCTCCTGTCTAGTAGAAAAGGTGTTGGCTTATTAGACGAGAACATGTGACTAAGTATGTTGGATATGTCTGACCTGGGCTTTGAACCGTGGCCTCACTAGACAAAAGCAATTTTCATCAATTTATTTTTAAATAAGAAGAGTTTAGACTTTCTATTCTCAATGTAATGTACCATATAATGTAAGACAAATACCCAAAGCCTCTATTGAACCTACAATCTGAACAGTTTTGCACATTTCCTATCTGGTGAGAGGAAGTTTAATTGAATATATATTATCATTTTAAGTTTTCAAGCTCTTAAAAAAAAAACCTATATAACCACAATGTAATTTTATTTTCTATCTCTAACTTAAAAATTAAAATGATTTATGCTGATTAACTGGAGATTATTGTAAAGTGAGTAATTAAGAGTTCAAAAAACAAACTTTTTCAAATAAAAACGTCACAAAACAAATTTTATTTGCTTTAAAATATTTTATGGCCTGTGGTTTTTAGGTCTGTGTATAGTGGTGGTTTTGGGTCAATTATGGTAGTAAATTTATTTCATATTTTTATACCATAATTTTGTCCCTTTTAATCTCCGTCTCCGAAGGGAATTTCTTTTCCAATTCAAATGGAAGATGGTTTCATTTGATTGGTTTCGAATAGGGTTGTTCAAATTCAAAAATGTTTGTATGGTAATGTAGGGTTGAAACTCTCCTTAATATAAATTTCACTATTAACGAAATTAATATTTACATAGTATTAAGGTCAATTTATTGTTGTTACATATTCCCGCAACTTAAATAAATATGGCTTTAGGAAAATTATATGCACGAGCAGAAAATTGTATGACCACATTGGCCTGATGGTCTGATGGCCTAATGGCCATCTATAAATCAAAGTATTTTGACAATTTAAATGGCATTTCGTATTTGCTTCACATTTCTTTGTCTATGTTTATATTTGTTTATAATTTGTTGTAGAAAAATAAAACCGTTGATGATTATTTATAGTTGGAGGACTCTAATGCAATCTAAATAACTAAAATGATTTTAATTGGCCGCTGGCTGGGTCTTTAATTGATATTAAAATACTAGAGGCATTAAAACGTGTGATTTATTATTGGCGGGTAAACATCAGTTTTCACTTAAGATTCTTGAAATTGAATTTAGATTGGGGTAGTAAAAAGGTATGTTTTTATGGCAGAAAATAGTTTTCAAAAGAAAATTTTAAAATCAAATTCAAACCAACTGTAACTGTGAACTGTGCACTGTTCGTGTGCATAAAGCTAGATACACGTTATTATGTACAAAAATTCTGCAGGAGTGAAATCCATGTGAAGTTAAAGAAAGACATGAGAGAAAAGCCGTATTTGACATGACATACATACGAGTACACACTGTTACGTTTTTAACTTTTAAGAACGTTTAAAATATGAGCTCGTAGATTGCAAATAAAATAAAAATAAATTTGTGTGTAGTTTTAATTAAAATTCTTTATTATTGACACAATTCTGTGTGCTACTGTTCACAACTTGATGTAAACAACAACAATTGCTTTTCTTTGTTATTCCTCTGTTTATACCCTTTGCATAAACAATAACAATTACTAGACAATTATTTGACAGATCATTGTGACGGAGATCTTCAAACCACGATTACTCTCTTCAAACGCACCGCGTCCTCACACAAGACTGACTGAACTTTTACTAACTCAGTTGCCTGTCTTGTCTTGCCTTTTATATGGCAACGTAAACAGTCTGATAAATGTTCTTAAAGGCGAACGTTCATGGCTTCGCCTTCACGTAATCTCTAGAAATGTAAACATGGTTGTTTACGTTTATGATTGTACTGTTGTTGGTATATTTTTGTTTACTTGTTTACAATTTTTTTATGATGGTGTTTGTCGTTGTATTTTTGTTTACTTGTTTACCATTTTTTATGCTGGTGTTTGTTGTTATATTAAGCAGTACGATAATTTGTAAACAATTTTGTTTACTGCATTGTTTTGTTTTTGAAGCTTTTATTTATAATTTTAATGTTAAGCGATGTAAAAGCGAAACACCAGTAAATAGACCAGTGGGCTTCTGTTGTTCCAGTAACTTCCTGTTGGTTGTTGTTGTCTGCTGTAGCAGGTAGTATGTCTGAACTACCTTAAGTCTTAAGTAATATTAAGAGACATGCAATCACACTCCCACCTCCTCTCATGGTGCTGCGAAATTTATGACAATTGTGTACAGAATAGATATTTCATAACAAAAAATTTATTTTCACTTTCATACACGAATTTTTATTATCATTTCCAGTTTATTTACATAAACATTCACAAGGTGTACAATTCACTTTTGCTGGCTACATGTTACTCATGTTACCTCAACATTGTAACGATTCCCCAGACGCTTTATGTTAACACTTTTTTTCGCTTCCTTAAAAAAATATATTTCAAAACGAAATACAAAAACGAATTGTTGTTTTTATTATTTATTATGGCAGAAAGGAAGAGAGTGTAAATGAATTTATATTTTTAGCATATTTGTTTGAACTCGAAAAAAAAGTAGAACAAGAGAAAAAATAAATTCCTAATGCTTTATGGTAATACAGATAGGTGTGTACCCGGACGCTATAAAGCTGGGAATACACTGAAAGAAAATAATCCATAGCAATTACAAAAATTTCTCGAGAATTGTTTTAGCACGTAGAGATTATTTTCAAATAATTCCTCTAAGTGTACTTAGAGATATAAATTTTTTTATTGTGTTGTTATCATATTTAGAAAAAATTATTTCAAAAACCATTAGTCATCATTTGCTGTCATATGTATGTACGTATGTTCTGTTTTTTTTATTTTTTTTTTTCGAATATTTTCCATTTTCAACCATTCGGTTTTTTTTTTGTTTGATATTCAAGGGAAATTTGCTGTTGTTTAGTATTGAAATTGATGGCAAATAATTATTGTTTCATATCAATTTGTTTGGGATTTGGTAACAAAACCCTTTAAATTCAATTCTTAGAATTTATGATTCAAAAAAGTTCAAAAAGAAGGTTTCTGTTTAGTGGTTTTTGTATAAGATGTCTGAGCCAGGTGTTGAACCATCAGTCAACACATTACCTACTAGACTACAGCGCATACAACACGGCTCAACTTTAATTTGGGCATCCTTATTTGGGTATCGTAAGTAGATTTATACCATGCAAGACGAACGATTTCACAGGTTCGTCTATTCGCATGGAAAACACAAACAAAAACAAATAACAGACGAACGTGTAAAACCATTTGTCTTACAAAAATAGGGGCTTTATTTTTTAACTTTCTAACACTTTTTAAATTTGTACAGAGTGTGTCTTCTACCGCTTGACCTCTACTGCAGGGACTGGACGAATGGACATTGGCTTGCATCGGGCATCGAGCATCGAGTTTTAGGACATCCATTCCGGAAAGGGAGGACTGGAGGAATGGTGCGGCGCACCTCGCAAGCGACTCCGTACAAATTTACACCGATGGCTCCGTTGGATGTGGAATTTATTCGGAATCAATCCGAATATCCCGGTCTATAAGGCTACCGAATCACTGCAGCGTCTTTTAAGCGTACTTACGTATGTACTTAATTGGTCATTACAACCCTTCAGATAGGATTACAAACGGGCTTCTCACACCACCTATGTTGTGTGTGTTAATTTTAGACATGAGTGGCGGGACCTACTGTTTAAAGCTGGATTCCGAACGACAAATTTTTGAGAAACTTTTTATGGTATTTACTTGCAGAGTTTTTGCCAAACGACAGAAAAGAAATTTATCGTAGAAAATGAGATTTTATTTCGAAAAATTTTCTGTAACTCCGCTTCATGCATTGAACGAATTGCCAGCGTTTTCCATAGTCTGCTGTTATAAACTTCTGAGTCAAAATTCGCTGCTTAGTGGTTTCTGAAATTCTAAGTTGTTGTTGAGATCGATGCCGAATGTCTCATTTAATACAGTAATGTCTTCAAGAGGCGACCCAAAACGGCTAGTGGGTATAGACCACTCATATGAAAAAAAAAATTATGTGGAGCTGGTACTAATTATGTATACAGGTCGCACAAAATTTATCACCCGATGATAGGTTATCGCATTCCTCTTGACGCATATTCTAATTAATACAGGCTCGTGGCTTAAGGAAACCCTACAAAAAGAACTCGAGACGGGTTAAATCAAATAATATTATCAGCCGTAGTCTAGTAGGTAGTGTGTTGGCTTATTAGACGTGAGGCCACGGTTCAAACCCCAGTTCAGACATCTTCAAGAAAACGATATATGAAGGAATATTTCTTCGTCGACTTCCTCTGGCAAAAACTCTCAGAATAAATGAAAAGTTGCCATGAAACAACCAATTATTTATGTAGAGGATACATACTCGTAAATAGAAAACCTTGCACTGAGTAAATGACAACTTAGTCTTGCCAAAGCGGCGTTTTAAAAAACCCCCAAATTGATAATCCGTTGTTTTAGTTACAATGGCACCTGCATTCGTTTTCTTGTATGACACGAATAATTATTTAATTAATTAACAAAAGTTAGTTACAGAATTGCTTACTAACTGCATAAAATACTCTCTTAAAAAAGTACCAATTAACGACAGAATTTTATAACTTTTTGTCATTACTTCTCATTTTATGGCCTGACTGGCGATGGATGGCAATTAACTTTTTTTGTTTTATGTTCGTAATTATTATTCTGAAATTAAACAAACATAATTATAATTATTTTTTGTTGTTGTTGTTGTCATTTTTATATTTTAATCAACAACAAAGACATCAAATAAAATGTATAATTTTCTGGTAAAACCAGCAGCACAACATAATTTAAGGGAAACAATTTTTTTTTGTGGGAAAAAAATCAAAAAACATCAGCTCCCAAGTGATATATTTACTCAGTATATTTGTTGTTGTATATATTGTAATTGTTGTTGTGAAACAAAATGAAAATTACGAATCCTTTTTTGTTGCCTTTTGGTATTTACAATGAAATATTACCAACATTAATGATATGCTTATGGCTTACACAGTGAAAAAAAAACACTGGGTTTTGGTATTAAATGACATGAGAAATGCGATAAAAAAAATGGAAATACGGAGGATAACGATTTTTTAATAGAATGTATTGAAGATCGAATGCCCTACCATATAATAGTAGAACCTATTATTGATGCATATGAATTAAACAAGCCCTACTATATTTTAGATAGCTCGAGCTACGCCTACGCTACATTTCCTATCGAGTATTCTTTTTAAGCCCACAATCGATTTACTTTATGAGGCTTGTACTTCAAGATATTTATGAAGCAAGACATCTTAGCTTTTGATGATTTATCAGATGCACTGGCATTCATTCATCGTGATCCCTTATACGATAAGGGATACTTAATGATTTTGCCTCCTGAACTTTTGGCTGTTTGGAGGCAGTAGACGTGGTGTGTTAAAAGAAATTCAACTTTTGCTTCCAACATTCGTTTTGTTCTTCACAAGGTTAGATATTGAAAATGTTCTAAATACTCGAGTACATCAGGTCCAGATACAGGTTCTTCTAAGGCGACCAGGAAACAAACTTTTCTCTGAATTCCACAATTTGTTTAACAATTATTGAATAAAGTGACCAATGACCCCGACTTTTACTCATGGATTATCGGTTCGCTTAGATCGTTTCGAAATTTAGCTCGTGTGTTCACCCAGACAGAGGCTTCTTACGTGTAGTGCCCTGCACTTCAAAACACACGTCATTCGATTTGGATGACAAAACGTTTGAAGATCTGACTAAGGGAACCGGCCGTTTTATTCGAAGTTTGGGGTGGTTAAAGGGTCTTAACTATTTGCCTGAGAACGGCATGCTGCCCTCTAACCTACGTAAAGCTTTTGGACAGAGTTCTGAAAATTCTTTAGTACTTCTTTTCTCGGTATATTTTATTCCATTTCAAGCAGTCACAAGACTCAACCGTTTTATTCTATGTACAGAGCTTTTTATACTCTCTTCTCTAGTCTACAACTTTTCATCCGTCGATCATCCACACTTCACTCTCGCCACTTCATTATTCTACTCCATACGATTTTTATCTTTTTATTTTAGAGTCTACTGTACTATTATCAATTTAAGGGTAACACAGTGGGCCATATGGGCCACCAAGCGATCTCGGAGGGTGGGTGACCTGCACATCAAAGAAGACGTCATCGGTTTTTGGGTGACAGAACGCTGAGAGAAGATCTGGGCATGGTGGCGAACATGCCACTAATGGAACTGGCCGGTTAGATTCGAAGCTCGGGATGATTCAAACAGTTTACTAATGTATCATCGTAAGGGGGTTAACACAAGGGGCCATATGGGCAACCGTACATGTGAACGGCAAGCTACTCACTAACCGAAACTAACGTCACTCTGAGCCCTACATCCTATTGTGATGTCCTTAAAATCTTACTTCCTCAGCCAGTACTCCCGGAAAATTTTATTGAATTCGACAAAGAGTCTCTAAGACAGCCTGTTCCTGTACTGATGACTTATATTCAGTTTTCGATGGGGCAGTTTATACATATAAAATGTACGCTTCCTTCTCCTAGCTTATCATTCAAAACGGCTCCTGCAATAAACACAATCTTTAGAGCGCGTACTCTCAGACATACGACTAATCACACAGTGTACAATAATTACATCCATTAGGAACATAAGTGCACATGTCTTCCTGCACAAAAAAAACCGCACCAAGGGATGAACCCCTAGTAGCACACTCATCAACGATATAATGATATTGATTGTAATGCCTTGCCATTTAAATAGACATCGGCCAAGCTGGTTCAGTTAATTTCACTACGTTGGAATAAAGACCACTGATTGCCGCAATGTTAATTAGTTTTTGAGATTTGCTAAACACTTTTTATTTTAACCTGGTGAAGGAATTGTAAAAAATATTCAGAATATACTCAAAGTAGCAGATCATCATAGTGCCAGTTACCGTGAATTTTATTATCTTCAGTGTTCAAGCTTATTACCACCTTAACGACTATTTAGGGATATAGGCGGCTTATCCAAATTACTCTCAAAAAGTTCCCAAGTCGTTCACAAGAATTTAATACATTTCAATCGGGCAACTCCTTAAAAAATGAAGCTATATTGACTGTCTTTGTTTTTGGTCAAGGAACGCCTAAACGATATCGCCAGTTATTTGAACATCGAAGCTATTTGTCGAAGTGTTTATCGCAATCATAATCGTAGAAGAAATGTTATAAAAATAAAAATGACTTGTCATTGGAGCTTAGGGAGTAATTTCTTTACTTACTTACTTGGTAATTACAACCCTTTAGTCAGGATTACAATCTAGCTGCTCACATCACCCAAGCTGTGAGTGGCAATTTTATCCATGAGTGATGTGACCTGGAGCTTAAGTGCACATGTCTTCCTGAACAAAAAAAAAACGGACCGAGGGATGAACCCATGTAGATCACTTAAGACACGGCATTCAATTCACTTTTTTGGCAACCAGAAATTTAGAAATTGTTTTCATAAACAACAATTCTTCTGAGTGTATTTTCTCTTACGCTGCCTTTATCAGCATTTTGTTTTTTTATTTACATGAATTCTGTTTTTCTTTTTTCATTCTATTTCTGATACGTGTATGCAACATTTTACAAATCGCTAAGGATTTAACAAACAATGTGTAGCAGATATTTCAAACAAGCAGCAGCAAAAATTTCTTTTTATTTTTGGGAACAAACCATAGCATTACTCCTACCCAAAAGGCAGCAGGCAGCAGATAATGAAAAAACTCTTGTTGTTGTTGTCAAATAATATAAAGGGTCCGCCAAATAACTTTTTTTTTTTGAAAATGCTTTAAAAAAAACTACTGAATATTTTCTCAAATTAATTTTTTTATTTGAAAGTACAATCCTTCCGGTTAATAATGGAAAAAAATTTCATTCAAATGGCTGCCTCGGCTGACCATATCTAGCTTACACGATCGGTCCAATTTTTAAGCACATTATCGATTGTGTGCAGCTGTATTTCACCAATGGCTTCACAAATATTGTCCTTTAAAGCGTCAATTGTCTCTGGCTTGTCGGCGTAACACTTATCTTTGACGGCACCCTACAAATAATAGTCCAACGGTGTTAAATCGCAGCTCCGAGATGGCCAAACGACATCAGCTCTGCGGCTGATAATGCGATCTTCAAAAACAGGGCGCAAAACATCGAGTGTAGCTTCGGCTGTGTGGCACGTAGCGCCGTCCTGTTGAAACCAAATGTTGCCAATATCCTCCTCTTCAATTTTTGTGAACAAAAATTCGTTCAACATGGCCCGATAACGATCGCCATTGACTGTAACGGCCACTCCTTAATCATTTTCGAAGAAAAATGGCCCAATTATGCCTCTGGACCAAAATCCGCACCAAACAGTGACTCGTTTTAGGTGCGTCGGCTTTTCAATGTATGCGTGCGGGTTTTCTGTGCCCCAGATGCGACAATTTTGCTTGTTTACATACCCGCCAAGATCAAAATGAGCTTCATCTGAAAAGATGATTTTTTTTTTTGCCAAAATCGGCATCTTCTGTAAGTCAATCGCAGGCCCACTTAGCGAAGCGAAAACGCGAATACACAACCATATTCGTTCAGCGGAAGAATAAAACTAATTATCTGTCAAATCAGACATGAGTTAAGTGTTACCATTCACGAAATAAGCACTAGTTGAAAAAAAAAAACGTTAGATGGCGGACCCGATATAAAAAAAACAATAATTTTGAATATTTACCAAGGCTTGCGGTATTAACCGCAACCAAACAACAACATACGCATACGGTAAACGAATGAATGTGAAATGTTTTGGCGGCCCTGCAGCCATTCTGTCTATTCAATGGAGGTTCTAAACGTACATAGCTGACCAAAAAATCCAATGCCATAGATGTTCTGTCATGATTGTTGTTGTTAGATTAAAAGCCTTCTAACGCATGTTTGTTGTGTATGTTCAGTATGTAACAACAATATTATGAAGTCAAGCGAGCAAAATAGCAATTTTGTTGGAGGAACTCGTAAATATAGCCCCCCATTTAATATATTGTTTTGAATCCCTAGAGTCTGTATGTTGTATGTTCCAGTGCTTTTCAGTGTTACACAATACAATTCTTGTTGTTGTTTATTTGTTAAATTATTTTTTATTTTTATTTTTCAAAAAAGAATCACCATTATTTTCTCTCGATGGTTAATCACTTTCCCTTGTAGATTTTTTAATATGTATGGATCGGTTTACATAAACAAAGAATTGTTGTGTGACTCATTTTAGATAAACAATCCTTTATTTGTGTAACCGGAACCGGCAGAATATAATTTTTTTTAATAAAAAAATTAAAAAATTTTTAATACAGAAAACACAGACGTAGTGAATTCAACAATAAATATATCAGGACGTTTGATTAATAGGGCTTTATTTAGAATTATGGATACCATCCCGCAAAAAACTCTCTACAAAACTCTCTCTACAGTGAAGTGCATTTCATCGAGAGCGTTTTGTATTGATCGCAAGAAATGGTAAACAAAAGGGACAAGGTCTAGGCGAATACGGTGGCTGGAGGTAAAGTTTTTTATCCACTGTTTTCAAAATAGTTTTTGACAGGCACCGAACCCAAGCGTTGTTATTATGGAAAATTAAAGCTTCAAACTAAATTAATTGTTATCTCTACACGTCTACTGTGATTAATAACGACTAATACTCTACAACGCGCCCATTCTCCCTGTGCTTCTTTATGGCGCAGAAGCATAGACTCTATTAAGCGCCGATGCAGCAGCCTTGACAGTATTCGAGAGATAAGTACTACGTAAGATTTTCGGTCCAGTGCAAGTTCCGCATCCGATCCAACAATGAGCTCTATGAGCTTCTCAACGACATGGACGTTGTGCACCGTATTAACATCCAGCGGCGGCGGTGGCTCGTCCATATCGTTCAAATGGAAGCGGATGTTCCAGCGAAATGGATATTTGATGTGGGGATTTGCAGAAGTCGACAAAGAGTACAACCTTGTTTGCGTTGGAAGGACCAAATCGAGGTAACCCTGTCATCAATTTGTGTAACTAGCAGCCGAAGGAGCGCTTTATGAAGCTCTTACAAGCTCTTCTTGCCTCTGATGCAAATTGTGATCGAGTTGTGTTTTCAATTTATGGTTTTTAAACTTTTTTCCTTTGTCTTTAAAACACGCAACACGCACTAAGTAACGAGTATGCTGTGTTTTCTATACAGCTGTCAGTTTCTAATACTGCAGTCAGAGTGCAGAGGTCATGACCATTTTAAATGCTTCTCAATATCTTGTTGAATATAAAATTTTTCATGAAAATTTCTTAACTTACTTGGACAGCCACACTGCGTGAACACCACTGCAGTGGTTAGCGAAGATCATGACCAATGCCTTGATTTAATTTCTAATTTACTTGGACAGCCAGACTTTGATAAAGTCCCTATAGAACGTCACGGCGATGTTCGTTCTCGTCCATTGAATCAGAGGATTTCGTAGAGAAATTGTGCATCACTCAAGAGTACTCCTATATGGGATGCAGGACATAGGGATATCGTGGGAAATTGCATGGTTGATGAACTAATCAAAACCGGAGCGAAGCTCACAATTGCCCATATGTTATAGCGTATTGGTTTTCCGTTTACCCAAGTTAGACTAAGTATCAATGCTCGTTTTACAGAGAGGCTCAACTCCATTTACAACCGAAAGTTACGTACAACATTAATATAAAGAGGACTGATTGCCTTCTGTCCTTAAATTGTACGGCCTGTCTACTTAAGAGTTGGGAATAGATGGCATGCCAATAGATTTGTCATTCCCTTAAAAGGCTTCTGCCGGAAGTATATGTCGAGTAGCAGAAAGAAACTGTTTTTCACATTATGAGCCCTGTTCTTGTCATGAAGAGGAGTATATACTTAACATCTCATTTTCTGTCATGTTTGACGGGACACTGGTCCATACTTGACATCTCATTTCTGTCCTGCAATAGCCGGAGTTATACTGGAGATAACAAAATGCCAAATGCTTGTTTGTTGAACCGACCATAGACTTCAAGAAGAACAGAGTTTGCCGCTTAATTATGAGCGTCTTGCACCCAAACCAATTAACAGTTTGTCGCAATATTATTCGGATTCTTGTACTTGTGCTTATGAAAGAATTAGGCGAATGCTTACGAAACGTACGTTCGGTTATCCCATACCGAAATTCCATACCATCGTTCTAATTGCGTTTCACATCCTAGGAACGTACGCACATTCCGTTACGTTCCTTGAACATTCGGCTAATTCTACCATAAACCTCTCTCGCGCATATGAGCCAGAGTTTCTTTGAATTCAATTGTTTTTTTTAATGAAATTTCAGTTTTTTTTTTTCAAATCCCATTTTCAACGCTGGCATAATTAATCTTAACATCCCCCCAAAAAAAATGTATTTCGATTCACAAAAGGCTCATCGAAAATGCCTATGAAAACAATCAAAAATTTAATTGAATTACTTTCACCGGCATAATTTTGTTCTAGACAAAGTGAAAGCCACAATCTAATTTGCAATAAATTTTCAAGTAAAAATAAAGCCAAGGGTGCCCACACCACAGAAGAAAATTTAACAAAAATCTTATTTTGTAAACATTGTTAAGCCTATAAAATGCTTCTCTCTGAGAGGGTAAAAAGTAAGAGAAAAGAAAAACAAAAAGTATCACGGAGATGTAAATAAATTAACCTCTTAGGTAGGAAAATCATAAAATTCTTTACAGATTTTCGTTAGAAATACCAAAATTGTGTCTGTAAAAAATTGCAATTTATGTACTAAGGAACCCACATTTGAGTAGAGCATGTCTTTTAAGAGTTAAAAACGTAACGTAAATTGCTTTTAATTATAAAAAAGAAGTTCAAAAACAAAAACAATGAAAAACAAAAGTTTTTTTTCCTTAAACCAAGAAAACAATTTCACCTACCTACTACCACTACTACTACTTCTACAAAAATAACTGTTTTTTACACTCTCTCGCTCTCATACTTTTTGCTCTCTTTAGCCGTATTTTATTAAGCCTTACGCACGCACTGTGCTTATACACACACATACATCCACAGAAACACGCAGGATTTACTTGACACAATGGGAAAAATACTGGAGAGGATAATATACAATCGACTACTGACGCGTGCCGAGGCAGCAGGAGCTCTCTCGGACCTGCAATACGGATTTAGGAAAGGGCGGTCCACTGTTGACGCGATAAGGAAGGTGGTCGACATTGCAAGAGATGCAATAGAGGGCGAAAGATGGAGATTTGGCACCAAGGAATACTGCGCGGTTGTCACACTTGACGTTAGAAACGCGTTTAACTCAGCGAATTGGGGGCGGATTATGAGAGCCCTCTTTAACATGGCTACGCCGCCATACTTAATGGAGATTCTTAACAATTACTTTCAGGACAGGAAGGTAATATACCTAACAGATGAAAGAGAGCAGGAATACGTAGTGACGGCGGGTGTCCCGCAGGGCTCTGTACTTGGGCCACTACTATGGAACATCATGTACGATGGAGTACTTCGACTGCGATTGCCAAACGGGACTACAATTGTGGGCTTTGCAGATGACATTGCCATAATCTCGGTAGTTAAGATGGTAAGAGAAATAGAGGAGAAGACTAACACAGCGATTCGAAATGTTGGAGCATGGCTGGATGGGGCAGGTTTGACACTTGCTGCACACAAAACGGAAGCCGTCTTGATAAGCGGCCGGAAGATAGTGGAGAAGATGGAAGTGATCGTTGGAGGCACAAAGATCGAATCAAAGAGGGCGATAAAATACCTGGGAGTGATTATCGACGACAGGTTGAATTTCAAGGAGCACATAAAATACATCGGCGAAAAGGCATCTGTGACGCAGGGAGCACTGGCGAGGATGATGCCAAATATTGGAGGACCAGGTCCATTCAAGAGGAGGATAATTTCAGCGGTAGTAACGTCGATAATGCTGTATGCTTGCCCCATATGGTCGGAGGCACTCTCCGTGGGGACGACAAGGAGAATACTGTCCTCGGTGTATCGTCTAAGCGCGATTAGACGGATAAGTGGCTTCAGGACAGTATCTGATGAAGCGGTATTGGTATTGGCAAAGACAATACCAATAGACATATTGGCGGATGAGATGAGGCGGATATACTCTCGCCGTCTCGAGTATCCAGGACGGACAGCGGCTATAAAAGCGGAGGAAAGAAGGACTTCCATGCACAAATGGCAGTCACGATGGGAGAGCAGTTTAAAGGGAAGATGGACATTTCACCTTGTCCCTTCTATAATCCCTTGGATGGAAAACAAACATTGCGAGCTGAATTACTACGTGACCCAGTTCCTAACTGGTCATGGATGTTTTAGGAAGTACCTGCACAGATTTGGACATGATACTTCCCCTATATGCCCAAACTGTGTAGATGAAGAGGAGGATGCGGAGCATATCCTAACATGCTGCCCCAGATTTAGATGGCCCGGAGAAACTAGATTAAGACCAAACCGGCTCATGGAGGAGCTGTTGAATTCTAGGACGCTATGGAGCCAATACAGCCAGAAAATGGCTGAAGTAATGCTAGAACTCCGAAGACTGGAGGAACGTAGGCGAAATTTGACATAATGTGATAAAGCTTTCGAGCTAACCAGCCCTCCGCGAAGTAATACCTTACGGCAGTCCCGCGGAGGGAGAGTGGTTGAAGTGTGTAGGGGGTGGGTTTAATACGTAGGCACCAGTGATGGTGAATCGTGCATGCTTTTGTTGGAACAAAAGTATCTTTCGAAGACTACCACCTCCGGCTCAAGACAAAAAAAAAAAAAAAAAACACGCAGGATTTTATAAACGAATTAATAATGAAGAATACACAAAGCAAAATACAATAAGAAAGGAAAGAGTCAAATTTTGTGAGAAATTTTATTTAAAGCAACAAAAATATGGCGGCAACAGTACAACACAAAAAACTACTATTACACGCATATTTTAAGTGGTATACATACATAGAAAATATATGTACATCGAGGACACGTCTAAAGCCTTACAACGGAAGAAATTAAATAAATTTTCATAAGAAAAGAATGTGTTGAAGTGTTGAGAGATGATTTAATAATCAGGAACCATCAGGAACCAGGAAGATCTGGGCATGATGGTAAACGTGCCACAAAGGGAACTGTCCGGTTACATCCAGAGCTCGGGGTATTTCAAACCTACCAGTAATGGATCGTGACAAGGAGGCTTTCCTTACACTGGGTAACACAATTGGCCACATGACTTACCGAGTGAACGGTAAGCTAGCCGCTAACCTCATTCGGAGTCCTACAACGCATTGAGATGTCTTAAAATTTTACTTCTCTATCCGGTACTCCTGAAAAATTCTATCGAATTCGACAATGAGTTTCTAAGACAGCCTTTTCTTGTACTGAGGACTTAAATCCAGTTTCCCATGGGTAGCTGATACACATAGAAAGTACTCTTCCTTATCCCAGCTTCTCATTTAAAACGGCTCCTACAATAATCATTATTTTTATAGCCCATACACTTAACCATACGCCTAATCACAAAGTGTCCAATAATTACATCCACAAGGAGCTTAAGGGCAAATGTCTTCCAGCACAAAAACCACACCAAAGGATGATGCCCTAGTAGCACACTCATCAACATTATAATGATGTTGATTGTAATGCCTTGCCATTTAAACAGACATCCGCCAAGCTGGTTCAGTAAATTAATGCAGCTGATTTCATTACGTTGGAATAAAGACCAATGATTGCCGCAATGTTAATTAGTTTTTGAGATTTGCTAAACACTTCTTATTTTTACCTGGTGAAGGAATTGAAAAAAATATTCGGAATACACTCAAAGTAGCACATCATCATAGTGCCAGTTACTGTGAAATTTATTGTCTTCAGTGTTCAAGTTTATTACGACCTTAACGACTATTTAGGGATATAGACGGCTTATGGAAATTACTCTCAAAAATTTCCCAAGTCGTTGACAAAAATTTAATACATTTCAATCGGACAGCTTCTTGAAAAATGAAGCTATATTGGTTATCTTTGTTTTGGGTCAAGGAACGATTAAATGATATCGCCAGTTATTTGAACATCGAAGCTGTTTGCCGAAGAGTTCATTCCAATCATAATCGTAGAAGAATTTTTATGAAAAGACCAATGACTTGTATTTGGAGCTTACCGAGTCATTTCTTTACTTACTTAATTGGCCATTACACTTTAGTCAGGATTACAACCTCGCTTCGCACACCATCCAGGCTGTATGGGATAATTTTATCCATGAGTGATGGAACCTACAGAATGACATATTTTTGTGTTTGTCAAAAAACTTCTGAGAAGTCGCCGAAAGAAATGTATTTTATATGTTCGAGATGTTTTAGCTGGGTTATGAACCACAGCCTCATGGCTACTAAGCCGACACATAATCTACTAGATTACTTGACTCGTAGAGATATCGGCCATCAATTCGGTTGACATTCATGTTCAGCATGTAAGGTACACACCAGAGATCAGCAATGAATCGTTTTTTCGCTACTCATAAGCACTCATGAAATTTTGAATATAAGTGAATCAACAATATTGAAATTTAACTATTCTGATTCATTCATACTCACTACAACCTTTATTTATAAGTATAAGTATGAGTACAACGTTGACATCGAACTCATACCATTTGAAATATGTTTGATTCATAAGCCTACTCATTCAGCTTCATAACTTTAGAAAAATACTTATAAATGATTCGAGTGACTCGAATCATTCATCAAAATTTACAGTCTTAGTTGTTGTTGCATTTACCAAAAAAGAAAAAGAAAAAAAAAACAGCAAGCAAAGCAAACACACAACTTCTAGTGAGTATTGTAGTGTTCGTAAACGAATCATACTTATTTTGTGATTCTTGTAAATGTTGAGTCATGGAGAGTTGAAATCAAAAACATCATACGTATTGTTAAGTATGAATATGATGAGTACTTCAAACTTTGAATATGAGTATTATGAGTATAATATTAAAAGAAGTATGAATGCGTATAAATATCAGAAATTATGAGAATGATTCGATTCTACTCATCTTTTTGAATACACATTGCAAATCTCTGGTACACACGCATTGTTCCTAGACTACGCCGGCTTCGGTATCATTTCAATTTTCTTAAAAAATGTTTTTTGTTGCTTTTGTTTTTCCTTTCACCACTCTGAATCTAAAAGCTTAAAATTTGTAGAAAATTTAAAAAACAAATTTAAGAGTGCTTTGAGTCCTCAGTGTATCTGTTTTTTTCAAATTTTTCATTTAAAATCCTAAACAAACGAAATATGCTTACGTTCTCTATACGTTAAAGCAAGTGTTTATACTTGTTTTTTCGCCCAACCACATTATTTTTGATTACAAAAAACAAAAACTAGAAAAATGGGGGAAAAACATAATTCTTTCCATATTTTCATATTACCGACACGACACTATTATGAGTTGTTAATTAAAAATTAAACCGCATAACCTCAAAAACATGACAAAAATCTAACGAAATAAAACAGCTAAAGGAGGAAAAAAAACAACTACGACAACAATACAAAAAAACATACCGCCATTAATACCACCACTAGAGCGTAAATAATGTGTGTGTGCCATACTTATACAGTGGCATTGGGCTGTACATGTAAACAAAATTACCACCCATGAAGCCGTTTGATACTTGCATGAGTTGATACCCTACAAAGGAATTTTAATTTCTAATTAAAACACCTGTAGACAGAAGCTAAATGGGGTGGCCTTACAATAGAGGCAACTTTTTTGTCCTCCATTATATTTCGTACAATATTATGTAAATTTGTATGAAGGATATAGAAAAAGGGATAAAAGAGGGATCGAAAATGGAAGAATTTTTATAATTTGATTTGCAAAAAGTGTATCAACAAACCAAAGATATTCTTAGGAGTTCTTTTTGACGTCCCACTACAACGTAACAGTAGAGAATATATTTGGATTGTAGTCTATGATTCTATAGGGTGGGCCACTTAGCGGTTTAAATTTAAACCATCGGTTATTTACAGAACATAATGAATTGATTTACGCTTGAGCAACGTTGGGTTTTATTGGGAATTTATTTCCAAAACAAAGACAATTGATCGGAAATTGCATGAAAATGTCGTAAAAAATTTGGTCGCAAAGAAGAACCGACAGTGTCTCGTATACACAATTTTATTGTTAAAGTTCATGAAATTGGTTTTATTGTTTGTGCGCCAAGAACTGAGCGTGCTCGTACAGTGCTTACACCTGAAAATATCGAAGCTGTAACTGAGAGTGTGCATGAGAATCCATCAACATCAACTCGTCATCGTTCTCAAGAATTGAACATTTCACGCTCACGCTTTTGTGAAAAGATATCGGTATGACACCCTACAAAGTTCAATTGGTTCAAAAGTTGAAGCCATATGGCCATTCGCTTCGCTAGATGGGTCAACGAGAAACTACACGATGATGTCGATTTTGCCAAAAAAAATCATCTTTTCGGATAAACCTCATTTTCATCTTGATGGGTACATTAATAAGCAAAATTGCCGTATTTGGAGCTAAAAAAAAACCCACACGTGGTCTTACAGAAGCCAATGCATCCAATACGAGTGACTTTTTGGTGCAGTTTGTGTAGCGGAGGCATCATTGGCTCATATTTCTTTGAAAATGAAGACGGTGCCACGATTACGATCAATGGATACACCTATCGCACCACGATAATCCATTTTTTGTTACCGCTCTTCATGGTACTGATGTGAAAGATATTTGCTGTGAACAGGATAGTGCAACTTGCCACACATCTCATGCCACAATCGATTTATTGCATCAAACGTTTGATGGCCGTTTAATTAGCCGAAATGGCGATATCAATTGTACGCCAAGAAGCTGCGATTTGACACCGTTGGTCTATTTTCTGTGGGGCGCCGTTAAAGAAAAATGTTATGCCGACCAACCAGAGACAATTGAGGATTTGAAGGGTAACATTCGTGGTGCCATTGCGAAGATACGACCCCATACAGTCGAAAAAATGCACGAAAATTTTTCCGGATAAGGATTAACAACTTCATATATCCTGAGTTAAATTATTTGATCA